>CM075965.1:79256992-79321992 GCA_038048745.1 Coluber constrictor foxii | reverse complement strand
TATTTATTGGTTCGATTTATATGCCACCCTTCTCCGGAGACTCAGGGTGACTTACAATGCGTTGTAAGCCAGGTTCTTCCTACGTAAACCAGCATAAAAATGATTTTTGCATAAAAATCTTGGTTTACATATGTAAGGTTATGTAAGAACCTGACTAAAGAGAAAAACACATAAAGCCTACAAAAAGGAAAGAAAACAAATACTGTACCTTTACAGGGAGGAAACATGGGATGAGGGTGTGGCTAACTGATGAGGGCTTATAAGCCCGAAATAGATTTATCTTAGTCTCCCAATGGGCAGCAGAAGGTCTGCTGGCTGCCAGAAAAGAAGCCTAGAAACTAGTGGATTGTGATTTCACTGAACTAGGGCTGCATAAAAATCTTGGTTTACGTAGGAAGAACCTGGCTAAAGAGAAATACATATATATGTATGTATATACATATGTATCCCTTTACAGTAGTCTTATTTTTTGTGGTTTTGTAATTCTTTATTTTACCTTTTATTCTACAGACCCCTCACATCCTGGACCTAAATTGTTTCAACTTCTACCCTCCAAATGATGCTATAGAGCACTGCAGACCAGTACAACTAGACACAAGGACAGTTTTTTCCCCTGAATGCCATCACTCTGCTTAACAACTAATTCCCACAACACTGTCAAATAATTTACTAAGACTGTATTACTATTCTTCTTCTCTTCCTTACTAGTATCTATCTCTTCCCACTTATTACTATAACCATGTTTATTGTATCTTTCAATTTATATTGTTTTATTTGTTTCCTAGTACAATTTGATTGCTTATTAGTAATCTATGATTATCACTAAGTGTTGTATCTTATTATTATTATTATTATTATTATTATTATTATTATTATTATTATTATTATTATTATTATTAATTGGATTTCTATACCGCCCTTCTCCCAAAGGACTCAAGGCGGTGAACAGATTAAGATACATGTAAATATATTTCATAAACAGTAAATAATAAATTAAGTCAACTTGGTGTATCTACTAAGACCTTGGCATAGAATTTTGATGTTTATGCTAGCCCTGCTTGTTGAAATAGAAAGGTCTTCAGGGCACGTCGGAAAGTGCGAAGATCTGGGATTATTCGTATTCCAGGTGGTATTTTGTTCCAAAGCGTAGGTGCCCCCACAGAGAAGGCCCTCTCCCTTGGAACCACCAGACGACATTGTTTTAATGATGGTACCATGAGTAGGCCTACTCTGTGAGAGCGTATTGGTTGGTGGGAGGTTATCGGTTGCAGCAGGTGGTCTCGTAAGTACTCAGGTCCTAAGCCATGGAGCACTTTAAAGGTAAGAACCAACACCTTGAAGCGCACTCGGAAGGCCACCGGAAGCCAGTGCAGCTCGCGTAGAAGAGGTGTTACATGCGAGCACCATGTTGCTCCCATAATTACTCGCGCAGCTGCATTCTGGACCAGTTGGAGCTTCCGGGTGCACTTCAAGGGGAGCCCCATGTAGAGAGCATTGCAGTAGTCAAGTCGGGAAATGACGAGGGCTTGAGTGACTGTGCGTAATGAGTCTCGGTCTAGAAAGGGACGCAATTGGCGAATTATGATTCTTGATGAATGTATTTTATTTTTCTTTATGTACACTGAGAGCTTATACACTGAAGACAAATTCCTTGTGTGTCCAACCACACTTGGCCAATAAAGAATTCTATTCTATTCTATTCTATTCTATTCTATTCTATTCTATTCTATTCTATTCTATTCTATTCTATTCTATTCTATTCTATTCTATTCTATTCTATTCTATTCTATTCTATTCTTTTTTTAATTCTTCCACATTTCTTTTACTTTGTATTAGTTTTATTAATGTTTTATGTTTTATTTTTTTTTATTATATGCTATTGTGCTATATTCCCCTGGTTGAAGTTTTTATATTCTCTCTCTTTTTCTCTCTTTGTGAAAGCTTCATACTTAAATTCATATATTGGGAAAATTAGAGAAGAATGAAAAGTTCTTTGAAAGCTGCAAGGATATTTATAGACAGTTACAGCATTAGGGCAAAACAGTGGCATGATTGAATGTAGGGAAAATTCAAGTGGACGAGAGTCCGACGATTCATCCATCTCTAATGAACAGTTGGCTACAAAACTGGTCCAGGTTTGCCTGCTCTAATCAGTGATCTCATAAATAGTTCTGCTTTAGCTTCCTCAACTACAGCCAAACAAATTATTGGTTTAGTTTAAGTACTGAAAAGTAGTCTATAAGAAATTCTAATTTGCACCTGAGACTCTCTGCATTATTTATCTTCCTAAACAGGTTTATCTGCCTCTTTCCTCATCCCAATTCTTTTAATGTTGTGAAAGAGAACAATGTGTGCATTTCAATTAAAACACTTCTGGTCCATGACAGTTACTGCCAAATGATAGGAATAAGAATATTCTTTACCAGCCAAGTGTGATTGGACTCACAAGGAATTTGTCTCCGGTGCATAAGCTCTCAGCGTACATGCAAAACAACAACATGATATAAGTCATAGATCATAAAATTGTAAGATGCAATCACAAACCATAAGGTATAAACGACAAGTGATAAATCACGAGTTACCAATAGGAAAAGACAGAACGAAAGATGAGAAAATGAGAAAGATGAGAACATGAAAAAGATGATAGTAATACAGCTACACTACATGGGTAAATATCCTTAGACATAAGACAGTACTGTAGGAATTAGGTGATGGCATGAGGGGAAAACTTCTCTGTGTCTAGTTGTTCTGGCATGCAATGCCCTGTAGTGGCATCCTGAAGGGAGAAATTGAAACAGTTTGATGCCCAGGATGTGAGGGGTCTGTAGTTATTTTCTCAGCCCTCTTTCTAGCTTGTGCAGTAGATAGATAGATAGATAGATAGATAGATAGATAGATAGATAGATAGATAGATAGATAGATAGATAGATAGATAGATAGATAGATAGATAGATAACTTTATTGTCATTGTACGCGTATACACAGTAAACCCATACAACGAAATTCACTTAACACCCAAAGACCAGGTCCAACACACATAACAATCTCCAAACACACCCCCACCCACTCACCACAATTCTCCACCCCTAAACCACCCAAACATCCACACAACAGCCCAAGTAATGCTGTCCAACAGCTCACTGATGGTGGCCCTTTAGTTCATTGTTGAGTGCAATTATAGCTCTGGGATAAAAACTATTCAGAAAATGTATGGTCCAAGTTTTAATTGTTCTGTATCTTCTGCCAGAAGGCAATAGTCCAAAAAGATTGTAAGGAGGATGAGAAGAGTCTCTGAGAATGTTATGCAACTTTCTCAAATAGCGAGATTCGAAGATGTCATCCAGGGCTGGTAGCTGGAGCCCGATGATATTCTGGGCAGTGTTAATGATTCTCTGTAGAGCTTTTTTGTCTGCTACAGAGCTGCTCTCATACCATGCAAGAATGCCGTATGTCAGGACACTCTCAATGGTGCTCGGCAGGACAGAAGTAGATGCTGAGATAGATTTATCTTCCTGAGCATTCTCGGGAAGTACAACCTCTTCTGTACCTTCTTCACAAGCATGTTAGCATTCATAGTATGAGAGGTCCTCTGAGATACAAATGCCCAGAAATTTAAAACTACCCACCCTCTCCACCTCTTCACCATTTATGTACAATGGTAGATGTACATCTCTCTTCCTCCTGAAGTCAATTATAAGTTTTTAGTTTTTGTGGTGTTAAGTGTGAGATGTACTCAATGGAAGTACATCTGTACTTTTCTGTATCTGTTGACGTCTGTCCCTCTCCTGTTTGCTTGCTGTGCCAAACCAGACAGATGCACAATGTACAATGTATATTGTACACACAACATACAATGACAAACTTAATAATTCTCCAATAATTCATTACAGCTGTGCAATGCTCATTTAGCTCACTTCATGATCTCAATCTCAAATTCAGTATCTTAGTTTGTTCCTGATTCACTAATTTTGGACATTCAGAGCTCAGGTTTCCTATTATCTAAGTTGGAGAAACATAGACCTTTGATCGCCTTTCATCATATAACTTGTTTAGAATAGGAAAGAGTGCATGAAAAATAGAATCTTATACAATATGTGACATAGCCATGCTCATTTTTGAAATGGTTTCTATTTTCAATGTGCGCAGATTGATAGTGTCAAATAAATTTGAGAAAAGCAATGGTTTTTTTTTTAAAAAAAACAACCTCATTGTGTGTTTTAAAAACAAAACAAAACACGAGACCCTGCAATTTTTGTTATTTTTTAAAAAATAACAGACGTTATTCTTGTAAGGTCACCTCTTTCATTACAATTTTGTCGTCGCTTTATCAGATACGTAGCGTCAATCTTGGATGCAGGATTTTAATTGAGTTTGCTTATTTTCTTTTGGTATATCCTCAATATTTATTCACTTTTGTTTATTGACTGCAGTTAGCTTATCATTCTATGCTGTGCACAACACAACAAAACAATCCAGAGGTAATATAAAAAATAAAGAAAGAAAGAATAATCAATTAGAAAGAGAACAGAAATACCCATGCATAAAGAATGCCTATTCCTCAATCAATTAGAGGTGAAAGATCATTAAAAAGGAAGGATTCTACAGATATTCTAAATATAAACCAGTAAACGCCGGGGGTTAAATTGTATTCCATTATGACCTCACTGCAATGCAAGTGACCTTCAGTGGCTACTATACTAGAGAAGCATGAAAACATTGACATCTTGAAATCCTATAAGCAAGTTAAGACAAAATAAGTACATGCAGTTGTGGTAAGAGTAGGCAAGATTGTTTACAGATCAGGAGGAATGGATTTCTCTTGTATTCTCCCAGTACATTGTGACCTTTAAATATACTGCAAAATGAAACACCTCCAACACAAAATCTATTAATGCTTATATGCTGAAAACAAAACAAACCATTGAGGCATACTGGGAAAGAAATGAGCAGGAAGTATCTCAGATACTTTCATATCTTTCCCTACAAGTACAAATTCAACCCTGGCAAATAGATGGGGAAGAAATGGAGGTAGTGACAGATTTTATTTTCCTGGGCTCCAAGATCACTGCAGATGGGGACTGCAGCCAAGAAATTAAATGATGCTTGCTCCTGGGGAGGAAAGCCATGGCAAATATAGACAGCATACTAAAAAGCAGAGACAAAAAATGTGCATATAGTCAAGGCTATGGTTTTCCCAGTTGCAATGGATGGCTGTGAAAGTTGGACCACAAGGAAGGCCGAGCACCAAAGAATTGAGGCCTTTGAATGATGGTGCTGGAGAAGATTCCTGTGAGTCCTTGGGACTGCAAGGCGATCCAACCGGTCAGTCCTTGAGGAGATCAACCCTGATTGCTCTTTAGAAGGCCAGATCCTGAAGATGAAACTCAAATACTTTGGCCACCTGATGAGAAGGAAAGACTCACTGGAGAAGAGCCTAATGATAGGAATGATTGAGGGCAAAAGAAGAAGGGGACAGAAGAGAATGAGATGGCTGGATGGAGTCACTGAAGCAGTTGGCGTGAGTTTAAATGGACTCTAGGAGATGCTGGAGGACAGGAGATCCTGGGGGAACGTTGTCCATGGGGTCGTGATGGGGTGGACACAACTTCGCAAGTAACAACAACAATAAATTCAAATTCAAACCTTTATTGTCAGAGTACAACATGTGTACAATGAGATTTGCTGAGCTTCCCTTTGTGCATCCCCCTCAAACCAATACAATTCACAGTGAAAGACAGTAAAAGAAAAGAAAAATCCCTAATCCAGTGAATCCTACCAACAAACACACAATCCTACTGTGCCATAGAATAGAATAGAATAGAATAGAATAGAATAGAATAGAATAGAATAGAATGGAATGGAATGGAATGGAATGGAATGGAATGGAATGGAGTGGAGTGGAGTGGAGTGGAGTGGAGTGGAGTGGAGTGGGGTAGGGTAGAATGGAAGACTCAACACTTATAAACTTGGGAGGGTTGAAATTAGTGCATTTGTGGCTACCTAATGATTCTAAGCTGGTGCCTCTTTTTCACTCCTCTACCATCTGTCTAATATTATTACTCTATGATTATTTATTTATTTCCCTCTCCCCCTCCCCCCCCCCCATGGTTACAAGTGCATTCCCTCCCTTTTCGGCACATTTTCATATTTTAATAAATGTGTCTTCTTTTAAAAAACAAACTGAAAGATAATTGATTGTACTAGGACAGCATCACTTGATTAAAATAAAATGTCAGTAAAATCAATTAACTAAGAATTCAGAGGGAGATACGTAGGATCCCTGACCTTCGTGCCTTTCGCCGTGCCCTTAAGACTTTACTATTCCAACAAGCTGGTCTGACGGGATGATGAATTTTAAATGGGCATTTTAGTCTTGGGGTTTTTAATAATAAGGCCAAAACATTGAATATGTTTTAAATTGTTTTTAACTTTTGTCTTTATGTTGTTTTTATTATTGCCCTGAGTCCCTCGGGAGAAGGGCGGTATAAAAGTTTAATTAAATAAATAAATAAAATAAATAAATAATACGTTCATTTGTAAACTAGTGCACAGTTTTAGCAAGCTCACATCAAATTCCGCCCCCTCCTTGAAATTAATACTGCCTAATTGAGCAAGAAAGATGGATACATTTGTGATGTTTAAGTTCTCCTAGAGTTTATTAATATCATATAATGTAACCAGAGGTGGTATTTAGCCGATTCGTACCAGTTCAGGTGAACTGGTAGCGGAGATCGCAGGTGCCCCCCCTCCACCTCCTTGCCCCAGTTCTATGATGTCCCATTTAGGCATGAGAGCGAGCAAAGCACAAGCATGGAAGGCTGGGCACACACATGGACAGCACACATGAAGAGAGTATGCGCACGGGCGATGAACTAGTGGTAAGAATATTGGAAATCCCACCGCTGAACGTAACCGAGAAGAGACATCTATTGAAGCAGATTGTAGTGCACTTCAAGTTCACTAGTTCACTTCAACCATTTAGATAGGAGCCAGCCTTGTGCAGCAGCTGCCAAAAAAGCCAACACAATTCTAGGCTGCATAAACAGACGAATAGAATCAAGATCACGTGAAGTGTTCATACCACTTTATAAGGCCTTGGTAAGGCCACACTTGGAATACTGCATCCAGTTTTGGTTGCCACAATGTAAAAACGATGTGGAGACTCTAGAAAGAATGCAGAGAAGAGCAACAAAGATGATTGGGGGACTGGAGGCTAAAACATATGAAGAAGGGTTGCAGGAACTGGGTATGTCTAGTTTAATGAAGAGAAGGACTAGGGGAGACATGATAGCAGTGTTCCAATATCTCAGGGGCTGCCACAAAGAAGAGGGAGTCAAATTATTCTTCAAAGCACCTGAAGGTAGAACAAGAAGCAAAGGGTGGAAACTCATCAAGGAGAGAAGCAACTTAGAACTAAGGAGAGATTTCCTGACAGTTGGAACAATTAATCAGTGGGACAACTTATTGTAAATGCTCCAACGCTGGGAGTTTTTAAGAAGATGTTGGATAACCATTTGTCTGAAGTGGTGTAGGGTTTCCTGCCTAGGCAGGGGGTTGGACTAGAAGACCTCCAAGGTCCCTTCCAACTCTTATTCTATTCTATTCTATTCTATTCTATTCTATTCTATTCTATTCTATTCTATTCTATTCTATTCTATTCTATTCTATTCTATTCTAGTTTAATACAGTGTGCCAATCTGCCTTTTAACGTCTATGTCATAAAAAAGGTGCTCTATAAATAACACGGTAAGATATAAATAAGGTCCTGAACCTATGAAATTGTTCAGATCCAACTTTAATCTCTTTTCCTCCCTGAGAATTGTATCTTGAAATACAAGCAAAGGCACTTTAAAATAAAATTAACATAGCCATTGACATCCAAGCTTCAGTCTCTATTGGTTAGTTTTCCAGACGGCTTGCATAAGGCTCATTCACCTTATTATGCAATTATTATCAGCTTTTTGCAGTGACTTGGGGCCATAAGTCACCCCAATGGATAGAGTTCATCATTAGCTCTCAAGAGTTCATGTATACTTAACTCCCACTGAAGTGCTAATGAGCTTTGCTCATAAGCTGCTTTTGATGAACCGCTGATGAATTTTGTTGGAACGGTGATGAAATGCACCTCAGAATGCGCAAAAAGCTACATTTTGGATCATCTGGGTATTAAACTAGTCAGCTGTGAAAGTGATTAACCTCTTATTGGATACTGATTAAAAAAATATATTTAAAAAAAAAAACCAACAACAGCTTGACAGGAAGGGAAAGGAGAAAGAGAGAGAAGCCATAAGCAAAAAGAAAAAGGGGGGGGGGGAATAAAACACATCCAAATAAGACCATGCCACAATTTATCTTGAATGCAAATGGACCATGTATAAATCAATTGAGCTACAGCTTTTTTGGGGGGAGGGGTTTTTGAAAATACAGTGACTGTGGCCTGTTTGTCACACGTCGTTTCGAAAAGGCATCGAATTATGAGCTGCCACATTAATTTCAGGTCTCAGGTATCAATTATGGTGAAGTGCAGGCAAATATGGCTCCAGTTCCACCCGTCTGAATGCTGCTGTCAACAAAATGTTAAAGCATATCCTTTAGTTCAGAAGAGCTGTGGTTACTGCAGTCCTATGAAGATAGCAAAACAAGCCCTTAGGACGATGAGCATTTTGCAGAGATAAAATGTGCAGGTGGAAGACTTGGTTTCATAGAATATAGAGTTGTAAGGGACCCCAGAGATCTTCTGCTCAAGTAGGATGCAGCAGATTAAAGCCTGTTATTAACATTCAGCTGCCTGCAATTACTGTAAGTTCAAATCTCCCCAGGCTCAAAGTTGACTCAGCCTTCCATCCTTTCAAGGTAGGTCAAATGAGGACCCAGATTGTGGGGGCAATAAGCTGACTTTGTATAAATATACAAAAGTATGAAGGCTATTGCTTAACGCACTGTAAGCCGTCCTGAGTCTCCGGAGAAGGGCGGCATATAAATCAATTAAAAAAAAAAAAGCAGGGGACCTTATACCAGAGATGGGTTTCAGCAGGTTCTGACCAGTTCTGGAGAACCAGTAGAGGAAATTTTGAGTAATATATTTATTTATTTTATTTATTTCTTTATTTATAGGTCCGATTTATATGCCACCTTCTCCGGAGACTCAGGGCGGCTTACAATGCATTAAGCAATAGCCTTCATACTTTTGTATATACCTGCTTAGTAGGGTTTTCGCACCCCCTCCCCCCCCCAGAGGTGTTCTTTTTTATACAAAGTCAGCTTATTGCCCCCACAATCCGGGTCCTCATTTTACCTACCTTGAAAGGATGGAAGTCTGAGTCGACCTTGAGCCTGGTGAGATTCGAACTTGCAGTAATCGCAGGCAGCTGGTGTTACTTAACAGCACTTTAGTCTGCTGCGCCACCAAGGCTCTTGATAGTTTGGAGAATTGGTAGTAAAAATTCTGACTGGCCCTGCCCCCATCTATTCTCTGCCTCCCAAATCCCAGTTGATCGGGAGAAAACGGGGATTTTGCAGGATCCTTCCCCTGGAATGGAGTGGGAATGGAGATTTTACAGTATCGTTCCCTGCCACGCCTATCCAGCCACACCCACCCAGCCATGTCATGCTCACCAACCCACACTCACAGAACCGGTAGTAAAAAAAAATTGAAACCCACCCCTGCCCCATACCATTTTAGATAAGTGGCTGTCCAGTCTCTTCTTAAATGCCTCCTGTGATGAAACACTCACAGCTTCTGAAAGCAAGCCGTTCCATTGGTTGATTGCTCTCATTGTTAGGAAATGTTTAAATTTGATTTATATGCCGCCCTTCTCTGGAGACTCAGGGCGGCTTACAATGCGTTAAGCAATAGCCTTCATATTTTTGTATATTTATACAAAGTCAGCTTATTGCCCCCACAAACTAGATCCTCAATTTGACCTACCGTAGAAAGGATGGAAGGCTGAGTCAATCTTGAGCCTGGTGAGATTCGAACTTACAGTAATTGCAGGCAGCTGGTGTTAATCACAATGCTTTAGTCTCTGATCCACCAGGCCCCCTTTGGAAAATAGTTTGACCCTCTAGTCTTGTAGGAGCCCTTCAAATATTGGATCAGTGCTGTTATGCCATCCCCTGGTCCTTCTTTTCATTAGACTAGGCACACCCAATTCCTGTAAGCGTTCTTTGTATGTTTTAGCTTCTAGTCCCCTAATCGGTTTCATTGTTCTTTGAACTTTTTTCATAGTCTCAACATCTTTTTTTATATGACCAAAATTGGATGCTGTATTCCAAGTGTGGTCTTACTAAGTGTTGTGGCTCCGTTGCCTGAGCCTGTGTCATCATCAGGAGAGGACTTCGAGACTGAAAGGGAGGAATTGGCAAGACCTCCCTCTCTAGGACCCTCCTCTCTGGCAATGCCCCTGGAGGACACCGAAGGGCAAGAGATAGGCCCAGAGCCAAGCACATCCCCGCAGCCACAGGTGGACAGTGATGAGGGAGATAAGTGCTGGCTGGATCCTCGTCAGCGATGCAGGGAGAAATGTGCCCAACAGAAGGCAAGGCGTTTCAGGGTTTAGCTGAGTCACTGGACCACATCCCACAGGATATATAAGGGAGCATGATGGCCAGTCAAAGCCTTGTGACGAACAAAACTGAAGGCTTCCACGCCATTCTGTATCACTGGACTATTGTTTCAAGGACTGAACTGTAAATATTGAGTGTTTACCTTTGATGTACCAGAAGTGGAGAGTCGTTATCTTCCTTCCCTGTACTTAATAAACTCTTGGCAGGCAGCCACTGGGTTTTTGCCGGCTGGTTTGCTCATTAACTCCGGAATGCCTGTTTGTGTGTGTGTACGTGGGGTCGGGCACACAACACTAAGAGCTTTATAAAGCAGCCCTAGAACTTCATGTGATCTTGATTCTATCCCTCTATTAATGCAGCCTAGAATTGCATTGGCTTTTTTGACTGCTGCCTCACACTGCAGGCTCATATTTAAAAGATCCCTCTCACGGTGACTGGCCTTAAGCCAAGTATCACCTAGTTTATACCTAAAAAGCTGGTTTTTCTTGCCTAAGTATAAAGCCTTCCTTTTGTCTATGTGGAATTTCATTTTGTGAGCTAGGGCCCAATGTTCAAATCTGTCAATATCTTTTTGGCTTTTGAGCTTATGTTCTGGGATGTTGGACATTCCTGTCAGCTTAGTGTTGTCTGCACTATTGTGTAGCATTATTTCTGTCACTTGCTCCTTAAGCCAGAGGCCTCCATATTTAATAAAGTAGGAAGCCAAAAGATAACTGGAATAACAGGCAAGTTTGGCCTTGGAGTACAAAATGAGGCTGGTAGAATTTTGTCAAGAGAATACGATGGTCATAGCAAATACTCTTTTCCAGCAACCCAAGAGACAACTCTATACATGGACATCACCAGACGGTCAACGCAGAAATCAGATTGACTATGTGGTCTGCAGCCAAAGATGGAGAAGCTCTATACAGTCAGTAAAAACAAGACCAGGAGCTGAAACAGTGCAAAGAAATAGAAGAAAACAATCGAATAGAGAGGACCAGAGATCTCTTCAAGAAAATTGGAGATATGATGGGCATGATAAAGGCATCATTGTTACAGCAACTGTGGAGTCTTCTGTTAGTTTGGCGATCTTCTCAAGGTGTTTTTCCAAGTGACTTCACCTTATCCAGTTGACAAGAGGACCGTCTGTTATTTTGGGAAACATCTTTGGTTCTGAGAATTGTTCTGTCCATTGAGACCTATCTTTTATTCTATCTTCTTAGAAGTTTTTCATTGTTGAGCCTAGCTGACATCTATGAGGACAATCTTTGTCTCCTCTACATTCCATACTGGGCTAACTTATATGTTCAATAAAGACAGAAGAACACTGCATAGCATTAGAAATATGACAGTTATCATATAACAGCCCCATCAGTGAGTTGTTAGACAGCATTACTTGGTCTGTTGTGTGGATGTTTGGGTGGTTTAGGGGTGGGGAATTTGTGGTGGGTGGGAGTGTGTTTGGGGATTGTTATGTGTGTTGGACCTGGTCTTTGGGTGTTAAGTGAATTTCACTGTATGGGTTTACTGTGTATACACATACAATGACAATAAAGTTATTATTATTATAACATATAATGTTTTTTATATGATGCTGACAACATTCTAGCATTACAACATGTTGTAAATGGTTAAACACAACGTTACATGATCATTCATTTAGATTAAATTTTATTTTGGAGTTTGGATCCTAAGATTCAGCTTGCTTATTTATTTGTTTATTTATTTGTTTATTTGTTTGTCTATCTATCTATCTATCTATCTATCTATCTATCTATCTATCTATCTATCTATCTATCTATCTATCTATCTATCTATCTATCTATCTATCTATCGCATTTCTATGCCGCCCAACTCCCTAGGGACTCTGGGCAGCTTACAGCAAAAAAACAATGTGAACAATATCCCATTTTTTTTTTTTTAAAAAAAAAAGAACATACAAATCCATACACTCCATTCCATGGCCGGGTCTCGCAAGATCGCCGTAGCGAGATCAATGGCCCCAGGCCTGGCGGAAAAGCCAGATCTTCATCACTTTCCGGAAGGCCAATAGGGTGGGGGCGGTCCGGATCTCAGGAGGTAATTGTTTCCAGAGAGCCGGGGCACCCACAAAGAAGGCCCTTCCCTGCAGGCCCACGAACTGACATTGTTTAGCTGATGGGACCTGGAGGAGACCAACTCTGTGGGATCTTACCGGTCGATGGGAGCTATGTGGTAGAAGGCGGTCTTGAAGATAGCCTGGCCCTGAGCCATGTAGGCCTTTAAAGGTAATAACCAACACCTTGAATTGCATCCGGAGACCAATAGGGAGCCAGTGCAGCTTCTGGAGAATTGGTGTAATATGGGTATATCTAGGTGTACCCACAATAGCTCACACGGCTGCATTCTGGACCAACTATAGTCTCCGAACACTTTTCAAGGGTAGCCCCATGTAGAGCATGTTGCAATAATCCAACCGTGAGGTGACAAGGGCATGAGTGACTGTGAGGAGAACCTCCTAATCCAGGTAGGGTCACAATTGGTGCACCAGACAAACTTGTGCAAAGGTCCCCCTAGCCACAACTGTCAGATGTTGTTCCAATCTTAGCTGTGAGTCTAGGAGGTCACCCAGATTGCGAGCCCATTCTGAGGGGGACAATTCCCCCCCCCCCAGGACCAAGGATGGACAATCGACATAGTCTTTAGGAGGCAATACCCACAGCCATTCAGCCATATTCTAGAGCAAATGATACTGGTGAATTGCACATCTACAATTTTGGAGTGTGAGTATTTATTAAGAATTAAACTAGAAAACATGGGAAATGAAAGACAATTTATTATATGATCTGGGAGTAACTTACCGAATAATTCACCAGAAGATTCTTAATTAAGGGCTCACTGTAATCTTCAACATTTAATGAATAAGAATGGGGAAGTGATCAGCTACAGAAATGAAATATGTGAAATGGTTAACATCATTGTTATTTCTAGGAAATGATTTTTCTCCCTTTCCCCTGTTCACTCTATCACATCTCAGATATATTTTGGAATTTGACCCTTGGCATATTCCACTAACTAGCTAACTAACTCACTCATTGTCCTCAGCCAAAGCAAATGCAAAGTCTTTATCGAAACACTTGGGGACAGAATATTAAATATATTTCTCTATTATTATGGCTGGTTGCATAGTCAGCCAGATGTTATACTGGATTTGGCATTTTTGTACACCAATTGTGTCCTTCCCACGGACCTGGGTATGCTTTTGTTTGATGATGTCAAAGTTAGAAATCAATCAATCAATCAATCAATCAATCAGAATAGAGCTGGAAGGGACCCTGGAGGTCTTTTAGTCCAACAACCTACTCAAGAAGAAGATCCTATACCAGTGATGGCTAACCTTTTTGCCATCGCGTGCCAAAAGATGGGGGCGGAGGGAGGTCACGTGCGCATGTGCCCACACCCATAATTCTAAGCACCTCGCCCCTGTGCATGTGATGTAAGCCCATTTTTCTCCCTCACCTGGTTCCAGGGCCTCTCTATGATTCTGGGGAGGGCAAAAACAGCCTTCCCCTCCGCCCTGGAGGCCCTCTGGAGGCCAGAAATGATCCATTTCCCAACTTCCGGTTGGAGAGGATGTGATGTTTTTTGCTGTCCCCAGCCTCCAGAGACTCCTAGAAAGATGGCAGAGAAAAACAGGCCTTTCCCACCACCACCCAGGCCCTCTGGAAGCAGGAAACAGCCTGTTTTTCTACTTCTGGTGGGCCCAGAAGGCCTAAAATTCAGCTGGCCAGTGTGCACACACGGGCCGGAGCTGAGCTTGCATGCCCACTGATATGGCTACACATGCCACCTGTGGCATGCATGCTATAGGTTCAGCATCATGGCCCTACACCATTTCAGACAAGTGAATGTCCAGTCCCTTCTTAAAAACCTCCAGTGATGGACCACCCACAACTTCTGATGACAAGCTGTTCCACTGGTTAATTGTCCTCACTGTTAGGAAGTTTCTCCTTAACTCCAAGTTGCTTCTCTCCTTAATTAGCTTCCATCCGTTGCTTCTTGTCCTGCCTTCTGGTGCTTTGGTAAATAAGTTGATCCCCTCCTCTTTGTGGCAGCCCCTGAAATACCAGAATACTTCTATCATGTCCTCCTTTTCTCTAGACTAGCAACCAGGATGTAAGCTGCTTTTTGCAACTGACTGATGGTAATTTTGTCAACGTCAGTGGTGTTTAATGATGCTTCAGATGTTTTGGGATTCTATGCAAGGCGCCAGTAGTGGGTTGTCCCCGGTTCGGACTAGTTCACAAGAACCAGTAGTAAAACCAGCGGGAGGCTCCACCCACTGACCCTGACATCATCAGGAAGCTTCTGCGCGGCCCAATTGCGAACCGATAGTAAAGGTAAGTAGAACCCACCTCTGCAAGGCGCCTATTACTATTACTATTTTTGCTTTCCTTTTCCACATTTGTCCTACTTCTGTTTGCAGGTCTTTATATTTTATTATCTTCTCCAGTTTTTTATTTTTTGTGCTGTTGCCTGCAGATACCGCAACTTCCTCTACACGTTTTTTTGTCTTTCTTATCAACAATTGTTAAATCTGGGGTGTTATGTGGCAGATGCTTGTCTATTTAAATTCTGAAGTCCCACAGCACTTTAGCGTCTTCATTTTCTATTACTTTATCTATTTTATAGTCCCACCAGTTCTTGCTTGCAGGCAAATGGTATTTCTTGCAAGTCTTCCCGAGTTTTATTATTATTATTATGGTTCGTCACACAGTCAGCCAGATGTTCAGGCTGAATTTGGCATCCTGACATTCCAACTTTTCAAATGGATTTTACAAATCATTTTAGGCCAGCATTTGATAAGTATTTTGTGCCCATTTTATACTTGGAAATGCTTTCTGAAGCTTGCTTTATGAGATAGATATCCTAAAATGTAGCTAAAACAAAATAAATGCATTGATAAATAAATGTCCTTAATGGTTATTTCCTTTGTCATCTCCACATCATGATTTTATGCTTCTTAAATTTCATGATTTTAGCATCATGATTTTATCCATCTTAAATTTCAAATTTCCCTTCACTGAAGGCTAAATAATTTCCTTATGTTATATGTTTCTGAGCTGATCATCTATTGAAGTTGCTGCTATCAACTGGAGTATCTTCTTTACCCCATTTTTCATTTCAAAGTTAATCTTAAATTAGTCTGCATGTAGGCATTCTTCCCCGAATTCTATTTATAATTTGTTTTAAAATAGGTGTCCATTTGCTTTGGCTTCATTAATGTCTTTTCCATAATTAATGTGTTTATTAATGTTTGTGTGCAGCAAGACTATGATTTATGAAATCCTGACTACTGATCCACATATAGTTTCAGAAAAGCATGACTACATTCAAAAATTCAATTCCAAGGTCCAGATGTTATACATGATGTGAATCAAATCTTTCTAAAGGCAAGGTTGAATATAAATACAGTGTTTTCCCCAAAATATGACCTACTCAGAAAGTAAGTGGCCTAAAGGTGGAGGTCTTGCCTCACCATCAGGAGGCTGTGAGTTCGCTCCTAGATAGAGGCCCTACCCCCTAAAAAATAAGGCCTAATTAAATCCCCACCCACTCTATGGGTAAAAATTAAGCTAGGGTGAGGATGTGGGGGTGAAGCTGCCCTACTACTTACCTTTGGATAGTTGCAGCCAGGTTTCGTACACCTCAGTCCAGGGGTGAAATGCTCCCAGTTCGGACCAGGTTGCCTGATCTGATAGCAATGGTTGTAAGTGGTTCAGAGAACTGGTAGCAAAAATCCCTCCCCCCCCTCATGCCCAGCTGAAGAGGTAGGAAAAATGCTTTCAAAAGTAAAAAAAAAAAAGGTTGGCCACGCCCACCCAGTCACATTAACCCTCCCCCCCCCATAAAGCCATGTCTACAGAACCAGGAGTAACAAATTTTACAATTCATCACTGTCTCGGTCCATATTTCCTGCAGCCACAAGGCTCTGTAGCTGATAACAGAACTCTGGATCGATCCAGTACTTTCTTAACAGGTGAAGTGGCCTTTCCTGAAGGCTGCCAGCTTTGGAAGCTATATAATTGACTTTGGGAAGGAGAGAGATGTACATTTACCATTGTACATAAATGGTGAGGAGGTGGAGAGGGCTGGTAGTTTTAAATTTCTGGGCATTTATATCTCGAAGGACCTCTCATGGACTATGAATGCTAACATGCTTGCGAAGAAGGCAAAAAAAGAGGCTGTACTTCCCAACAATGCTCAGGAAAATAAATCTATCTCGGCATCTACTTCTGTACTAATATTGCAGCACCATTGAGAGTGTCCTGACATATGGCATTCTTGCATGGTATGGGAGCAGCTCTGTAGCGGACAAAAAAGCTCTACAGAGAATCATTAAAACTGCCCAAAATATCATCAGGCTCCAGCTACTAGCCCTGGACGATGTCTTCGAATCTCACTGTTTGAGAAAGTTGCATAACATTCTCAGAGACTCTTCCCATCCTGCTTACAATCTTTTTGGACTGTTGCCTTCTGGCAGAAGATACAGAGCAATTAAAACTCGGACCGCACACTTTCTGAATAGTTTTTATCCCAGAGCTATAATTGCATATAACTAATCCCTTTAGTTCATTTAGCTATAAATGAACTAAAGGGCCACCATCGGTGAGCTGTTGGACAGCATTACTTGGTCTGTTGTGTGAATGTTTGGGTGATTTAGGGGTGGAGAATTGTGGTGGATGGGAGTGTGTTTGGGGATTGTTACGTGTGTTGGACCTGATCTTTTGGTGTTAAGTTAATTTCGTTGTATGGGTATACTGTGTATACATGTACAATGACAATACAGTTGTTGTTGTTATTATATTATTATTGTTGTTGTTGTTGTTATCATCATCATCATCGGAAGCTTCCACACTGCCACCTTCTTGGGTGTGGGAAAGTAGGAGGGGGGATTTAGTAGAGGGAATGTAGTAAGACAAAATAGCATTTTTCTTTTCAGTCAAAGTCATGACAGTTTTGCATCTGGAGAAGGAGTGTTTTGAGTGATGTCTCGAGATGGGACGGATGAAGATTGGACCATGTAAACTGACTTTGTATAAAAAAAAGAACACTGCTTGGGGAGTGGGGGGGGGCAAAAGCCCTACTAAGCAGGTATATACAAATGTATGAAGGCTATTGCTTAATGCATTGAAAGCCTCCCTGAGTCTCCGGAGAAGGGTGGCATATAAATGAAATGAAATGAAATGAAATGAAATGAAATGAATGAATGAATGAATGAATGAATGAATGAATGAATGAATGAATGAATGAATAAATAAACAAACAAATTAACCCGAATCCCTAAAATCAAAATGGCACCCCAAAAATGAGCTGTCCGGGGTGCTGAGCCCCAGCATCAACCCAAAACTCGGGCAGTGAAAAGACTCAGTGAAGATGGAGGCGAAAGAGGATATTGCGGAGGGAGCCATGGGGAGGGATACCAGAGGACTTACCAAAACCCAGTATTCTCCTACTGAAGAAGTGGTGTGAGCCATTGAAACTGCAGAGGTGATACAAAGGTTAGGTACTCAGCCCAAGAGTCGGATTCCTGGAAAAGTTGCCAGTCTGCCCATAAAGGGGACAGGAGGAGTTTTTAATTGGAGGTGTTTTTTTTCAGGAACGCTGACAAAGGCCTCTCTAGCTAATAACAGAGCTCCAGATTGAACTGTTATCGGCTACAGAGGCCTTCGGGAAAACCTTGCTGACTCCAGAATAAATGGTCCGAGGTATGCAAGGCCTGGCTGCAACTCTCCAAAACTGAAATTGTTCCTGAAGGTCTCTGACAGTGAAAAGGAGGCCGGGGGGTGATGCACAAATATGATGACTCAGTGGATGACATCCCCCCCCCAAAAAAATAAGACCTGGTGCCTTTTTTTTGGTGTCAAAAGAAATATAAGACAGGGCCTTATTTTCTGGAAAACTTGGGTTATCGAAAAACATTTGGGCTAGTTGAATTTTTTTGTGTTGAAAGAAGAGAAATCGTCATTGCTGAGAAATGCTTTTCAAGCATTTCAAGAGAAAGCCATTGCTGAGACAGTTTTTCTATTGGGGAAGAACGCTGCATAAAGTTAAATATAAATATAAATACCTAAAAAGTATTGCTTTTAATTATGCTCTTTATCTTAATTTGATTGCACGCAGTAACTGAGATCACGAAGCCTGTATTGTATTCATGCATTAGAGGAGAGAATCAACAGCGATGGAGATTAGTATGAATTCCATATCTGTCAATGTCAGAATAGCAATCGGAATCCTGCCATTCTGTTGATCTTGCTATATAATGAAGGGAGAATTCATTTCCCACTCATTTTCAATTATTCACCAGCCATCATTCATCATTCATCAACAATCTGAGCTTCCCACTACTATTATCTGAAAGGAGGACATATATGGCAGTTTAAGGTAGACCTACTTGGATGAGCGAATCCTTCAAGGTAAGGAAAATTTAAGAGAGTGACCTCCAATGATGCCAAGGACTTCTCAAAAGAAATGGAAATGCTCTACAAGAAATAATGGATGGAAACATCTCAAAGAAAGATTTGATAAAACCAACCTAGAATAATTTCCTGACAGCCAATCCCTGATGTTGGCTTGGCAAGAGTTGGTACATTCCAATGACTCACTCACTGTGCCTAACTAATTCACTAATTGATGAAGATGCTTGGATAAGCAATGAGACATCTTAGATTAACAAAGTTTGGTCTAGTTGTCATTATTTAACCATTAGATACCCTTGGCCTGTAGAATTGGGTCTTCATTGACATACTCCTAACAGTAGGAACAATTAATCAGTGGGACAGAATAGAATAGAATAATTTATTGGCCAAGTGTGATTGGACACACAAGGAATTTGTCTTTGGTGCATATGTTCTCAGTGTACATAAAAGAAAAGATTCGTTCGTCAAGAATCATAAGGTACAACACTTAATGATAGTCATGGGATACAAATAAGCAATCAAATCATATTAAGAAACAGTCAATATAAATCATAAGGATACCAGCAACAAGGTTACAGTCATACAGTCATAAGTGGGAGGAGATGGGTGATAGGAACGATGAGAAGATTAATAGTAATGGAGACTTAGTGAATAGTTTGACAGTGTTGAGAGAATTATTTGTTTAGCAGAGTGATGGTGTTTGGGGAAAAAAACTGTTCTTGTGTCTAGTTGTTCTGATGTGCAATGCTCTATAGTGTCGTTTTGAGGGTAGGAGTAGAAACAGTTTATGTCCAGGATGTGAGGGAGTCAGAGACAGAGTCCACTCCAACTCTGTTATCCTACATATTAGATTCATACCCTTTGTCACTCCACTCCCTGTTGGAGTCTGAATCTGATATGGAAGATGAACAGCTGACAGAGAGTGGGAGAGTGGCTCCATTGGCTGTGGAAGAAACTGGGAATGGCAAAGTCAGGCTGGGCAGAGCAGGAGAGGAGTAGAACAAGGGAGAGGGGGTTCAGATGAAGACCAAGGCCCACCTCTTCCTCATCGGGATGCTGGGGCAAAGTTGGTGCCAATAAAGAGACTTGTGTTGGTTCTCTGACTGTGTTTCCTTCATGCCATGCCCAGGGTCATCACAGCCTTCTCCCTATAAACATAATAAGATTCCATCTAATGTACAGATTCTTCAAAGTGAAACAAATTCAAAACCGCAAAATCTAAACTCTTAACTCTCCCCTCTCTATATGTGTGTGTGCGTGTGTGTGTGTGTATGTATGTATTTAACGAATATGCTGTGCATCAGAATCTTTTTCTTATCTTCTCATCACATAGGGTCTCCTGGTGAAGTCTTGTTACATTGCTTTTGAACTCCATACAGATGGTACATCCCTCAAGACACCTTGTCTCTGACCATGCAGAAAAATAAATCAGATGAGTGCATCTATAACCCCACTTTGTGGATTTGCATTAACAATTAACCAGTGAATAGGTTCGGCATTAAGGCTGACAGACCAGCTTTTCGTTGTCGTAATTTTATAAAGCAAAAGAAGGAAGAAAAGAAAAGAAAAAGAAAAGAAAAGAACAGAACAGAACAGAACAGAACAGAACAGAACAGAACAGAACAGAAAAGAAAAGAAAAGAAGAAAAGAACAGGAAAGGAAAGGAAAGGAAAGGAAAGGAAAGGAAAGGAAAGGAAAGGAAAGGAAAGGAAAGGAAAGGAAAGGAAAGGAAAAGGAAGGAAAGGAAAGGAAAGGAAGGAGGAAAGCAGAGGGGAAGGGGCAAAGAGAAAGGAAGGGAAGGGAAGGGAAGGGAAGGGAAGGGAAGGGAAGGGAAGGGAAGGGAAGGGAAGGGAAGAAAAGCAGAAGTGAGGGGGGGAGGGGAGAGAAGGGAAGGGAAAGGAAAGGAGATGGGAGGGAGGGGAGGGGAGGGGCAGGGAGGGGAAGGGAAGGGAAGGAAGGGAAGGGAAGGGAAGGGAAGGGAAGGGAAGGGAAGGGAAGGGAAGGGAAGGGAAGGAAGGAAGGAAAGGAAAGGAAAGGAAAGGAAAGGAGGAAAGGGGTGGGGAGGGGAGGGGAAGGGAGGGGAAGGGAGGGGAAGGGAAGGGAAGGGAAGGGAAGAGAAAGGAAAGGGAAGGGAAGGGAAGGGAAGGGAAGGGAAGGGAAGGGAAAGGAAAGGAAAAAAGGGAAGGAAGGAGAAGGAGAAAGGAATGGAAAAGAAAAGGGAAAGAAAGAAAAGAGGAAGGGAAGGAATAAAGAAAAAGGGAGGGAAGGGGAAGAAAGAACAAAAGAACGAAAGGAAGGAAAGGAAAGGAAAGGAAAGGAAAGGAAAGGAAAGGAAAGGAAAGGAAGGAAAGGAAAGGAAAGGAAAGGAAAAAATCAATAAATACAATTGTTGGTTAATTAAAATCAAATATAGATTCAATATGCATGAGTCACATTCTACACCTACAGTCTTACTGCTATTAATCCACAAGAGGTGATTAGCATACATTTAAAAAGGAGATCCATTTTTATTTTTTATTTTTTGCAATAACTACAGGGGAGCCCCATGAGAATATGGACACCTATGGGCCAAATGCAAGCCATTTATTTTAAGTTCCAAAACCTCTAAATCAAGTATCTAACCCCGATATACAAGTTAATGCAGATCCTGGAAATGAACAAAAAGTTTCCTTAGCCAATCCGAAACCTCCAAGCCTTCTGCTGAAACAAGACTAATCCTTTTCATGAGCTTATGGCTCACCAAGAATGTTTCAACTTGTGTAGCCAATTAACGTTGCTGAGAAATCCATTGAGAAAGCAAAAACAGGCAGAATGACGAACTTTTCTTAGATTATCTCATCTAGCACACCATGGTTTCAATCTAAATTCCATTTGGAATAGATAGAACAGATACGTTGATGATTTGTCTAGAACTTAAACAAATAAAAATAGATTGCATTGTTCTTTTTTGGCATAGAAGATGGCTTATTTTGATTGTAGAACATAGAATAATATGTATAGAATAATGGAAGGGACCTTGGAGATCTTCTTGTCCAACCCTCTGCTTGACCTATATCATTTCAGACAAATGGTTGTCCGGTCTCTTTTTGAAAGCCTCCAGTTATGGAGCGCCCAAGGCAATCCATTCCATTGATTAATTGCCATTAGGAGATTTCTCCTTAGTTCAAGGTTACTTCTCTCCTTGATTAGTTTCCACCCATTTTTTCTTCTCGTCTTGCCTTATAGTGCTTTGGAAAATAGGTTGATCCTCTTATCTTTGAAGGAACCCCTCAAATATTGGAACACTGCTATTCTGTTGTTTATCTTTTGTGTACTAAGGACTGCAATGCCCTATTAAGGATCATGAACCAAATGTATTGTAATAAAAAAAACAATTAAGACGTTGCTGGATGGATTATTGGCCCTCGGTGTCTTCTGGAAAGTGATGGCACTGATCTCAGCAAGCCCACGGAAAGGGTTTGTGCTTGGTCCTTATCTAAAGAGCTGAGAAGAGTATATCCACTTCTGAAAGGCCAAGCAGAAAATTAAAGTCTATTTGATCATGTAAGAAGTCCAAATCTAGAAGTGAGCTTTAAAAAAAAATATATAAAGGGTGATTGGACCTTCTGTAGTCAGCCCTTTGATTGGATCAGACCCTTAAAAAGGAAGAGTTTTTGTGCAAATTGTGGTTCGTTTCACCTTGTTGTCCCTCATTCGACAACTTGTGTCTGGGTCTTTGCGATCCCATGAACACCAGGCCCCTATTTCCTCCAAACTCTCTCCCAAAGTTTGCTCTGAATTCATGTTCATTGTGTTGAGGACACTATCCTTCTCTCTCATCTCCTTCTCCTACTGCCTTCCATCTTTCCCTACATCAGGATCTTTCCCAATTAGTCCTCTCATCTCATTAGGTGACCAGGTTCAGTATCTATCCTTCACGTCAGGGATGGACTTCAAAAATTTTAGCAAAGGGTTCTTTGCCCGGATGCTGGGTGGGCGTGGCCATGGTGGGCATGGCCTAGTTGGCCTTCTGCACCATGGCAGGGAAGGGGGGGTTGCCGTCCCTGGGCTCCGGGGGCTTTCTTCAAGCCTCTGGGAGGACAAAAACGGCCTCCCCAGGCTCCAGAGGCCCTCTGGAGGCCAGAAACGGGCCCTTTTCCCGCCTTCCAAAACTTCCGGCACACCCTCTGTACGCAACCTACGCTTACCTGCATCCAAAATGGGCCATGTGGGGACTCCTGGGAGGGGTGAGGTGAGGTGGGCAGAGCCAGCCAGGAGTTGTATTTGGGGGTTCTCCAAACTGCACAGAATCTTAGCTAGAGGTTCTGTCAAACCCCCAGCAGGCCACCCCTGCTTCAGATACTGAACAGTCAGGATTGATTTCATGTAGGATGGCCTGATCTGACAAAGGGATTCTCCAGAGTTTTCTCCAGGGCCATCATTTCACTCTGGGAGAACTTCAAGATACCTTGTGCCATCTTTGATCTGCCCGAATTCGATTATAGTTTTATCCGCTCGGGTATAAATATGAGAAAGCATGCACAGCTAAATCAGCAGACCTGACAGTGGATTAAAAGACCACTTTGGCGATTTGAAGCTACTTCGTTTTTGGTCTTCCGCTTTGAGACTTTGCCCGAGGCATGCCATTATGTAGCATAACCCGTCCATTTTATTATTGCTTATAAATACATTCAATAGGATGAAACTTATAAAATAATAAAACAAAGTTTGGAGAAGGTTTGGGATTTAAAAAAAGGAGCTCTTTTATTAAACCTGATGTATTATGGGGATGGCATGTCACACCTGGTTACACTAACTGTCATGTTAGGCTGGCTTCCTCAACCAGTTACCGTAATCGAGGTTGACAGTTGAGAACATTTCCTGCCTTAAATGCTGTACAGGAAGCTCAATTCTCCACAGCGCCAAGGAAGAAATCTGCCTCTTTAAATGACTTTCTCATAAAAGTCAAGTACATGAGCTTTAAATGCAGTTGAAGGCTCCATTTTCTATGAAATAATAAAGCTCTGTCTGGTCTGGAAACTGCAGGAGGGGCAAGATTGGCTGCTTCTAGGAAAATCAACAGTTTTCTGCGTATAACAAAAACAGCAGGCCGTAAGAGAGGCTGTGGAGGCAAGCCTCTCCGAGGAAACAAACCAACCCTTTTGGAATCAAAGGTTGGCCGTCCAATAATTAGGTTCTCTCATCCACTTAGTTTTCTCTCCATTTTTCCCTCCCTCTCACCCAGTTCTTTAGGCAGCAACTTGAGGCAGCTTTACAATATGAGAAATTGCAATAATTAAACCCAACAGCTAAAAGCTAATAATAGAGTTTACATGCCGTCAGCATCCGTGAACTTGGCGGAATAAAAAAATGTTATTTAACCAGTTTCATGAATTTCTGGAAGTTGGGGACGTTCCTTATCTGAAGGGAGGGAGGAAACCACTGAGAAGGCGTTGCCAATGTCTCATTGGGCAATCCTACATTTTAGCTCTTTCCCTCGTATCCTTGAGCCTCAAGGCGGACTTCCTGTAAAAGAAAGGTAGATTGCTAAATCAGGATGTGCCAAAAAAGAGCATGAAGACTCACCCTCGTTCCGAATTCACCTTGCCTAATATTGCTTCCATGCTTTCAGAGAACAAAGAGTGCAGAGAAGAGCAACAAAGATGATTAGGGGACTAAAACGTATGAAGAACGGTTGCAGGAACTGGGTATGTCTAGTTTAATGAAAAGAAGGGGAGACATGATAGCAATGTTCCAATATCTCAGGGGCTGCCACAAAGAAGAGGGAGTCAAGCTATTCTCCAAAGCACCTGAAGGTAGAACAAGAAGCCATGGGTGGAAACTCATCAAGGAGAGAAGCAACTTAGAACTAAGGAGAAATTTCCTGACAGTGAGAACAATTAATCAATGGAACAACTTGCCTGCAGAAGTTGTGAAGGCTCCAACACTGGAAGTTTTTAAGACGAGGATGGTTAACCATTTGTCTGAAGTGGCGTAGAGTTTCCTGCCTAAGCAGGGGGTTGGACTAGAAGACCTCCAAGGTCCCTTCCAACTCTGTTATTCTATTCTATTCTAAAAATAAGTTTTGCAATGGCCCAGAAGAGATGCTGGGGGCATAGAAAGAGTGTAGAGAAGAGCAACAAAGATGATAAGGGATATGGAAGCTAAACCATATAACGAACTGTTAAGGGAACTAGAAGAAAAGAAGGCTCAAGGGAGACAAATAGCGTCTTCCAATATTTGAAGAGTAGTCAATACTTGAAGGAGGGGTCAATTTATTCTCCCAGGCTTTCCTAGGAGAATATTCTCTGTAGATTTTCAATATCAGGTGTTGGTACTGAAAACATTCAAATATTTTCAATAGGAATCTCAAATATTTATATTAAAGAGTATTAAGGATTCATGGATGAAGACATACTAGCTCTATTCTCTGGTTGCAGTATGGAGTAGGAGCCTCCTCCTCCTCCTCCTCCTCCTCCTCCTCCTCCTCCTCCTCCTCCTCCTCCTCCTCCTCCTCCTCCTCCTCCTCCTCCTCCTCCTCCTCCTCCTCCTCCTCCTTCTAGAATACAATAACACAGTTGGAAGGGACCTTGGAGGTATCCTAGTCCAACCCCTTGGTTTGGGAGGAAACCCTACTTCAGACAAATGGTGATCCAACATCTTCTTAAGTGTTGGAGCATTCACAACTTTTGGAGGCAAGTTGTAGTAGTAGTATAATAGTAGTAGTAATAGTTCTTCTTCTTCTTCTTCTTCTTCTTCTTCTTCTTCTTCTTCTTCTTCTTCTTCTTCTTCTTCTTCTTCTTCTTCTTCTTCTTCTTCTTCTTCTTCTTCTTCTTTTCTTCTTCTTCTTCTTCTTCTCTCTCCTCCTCCTCCTTCTTCTTCTTCTTCTCCTCCTCCTCCTCCTCCTCCTTCTGTCCCCTCCCCTCCTATTCCTCCTCCCTCCCTCCCTCCCTCCTTCCTTCCTTCCTTCCTTCCTTCCTTCCTTCCTTCCTTCCTTCCTTCCTTCCTTCCTTCCTTCCTTCCTTCCTTCCTTCCTTCCTCATTTACTTCAAAGATATCTTGGTGACTTGCACCATCAGAAGATATAATTAAACATTTAAAAGATAAGAACAGAAGCCTGGATGATAATAATAATAAACCACTTTAATAATAAACCACTGAAGCAATTAAAAGCATGACAGAGTTTCCATGGCATCCCAAGTTCCAAATCTCCAGGACCTTCCGGAACCCCAATAGAGTGGGTGCCATATATCTACGCTGCTTCAAATATTCTTTCCAGATTTTTTTGTTAATCCGCTGTTGAAAAAAAAAATCACACAGACGATACAGGACAGACTGAAATTGCCAGGGGACATTTTCTCTCTCAGCAGATGAATACAGATTTCTTTCCCTGGTCTTTTTCAACTAGTCAGTGCCTCATTATTCGTTCAAGGAAACAACAGAGAAGTTGCTAGCTTGAAAAGTTTCTAGCACAATTGGAACCACGCGAGGTATTTTAAAAATTAACACAAGATAGACAAGATCTCTTTGCCACCATACAGAGTTTAGAATGTAGTTATCTGTACTGTGGATGCTTTTTGAATTCATGGTCCCATGCATCTGCTGGTTGAAAAAGAAAATTGAATTCACATCAGTGGTGGGTTTCAAACATTTTTACTACCGGTACTGTGGGTGTGGCTTGGTGGGCGTGGCATGGCTTGGTGGGCGTGGCAGAGGAAGGACACTGTAAAATCTCCATTCTCACCCCACTCCAGGGGAAGGATACTGTAAAATCTCCATTCCCACCCCGCTCCAGGGGAAGGATACTGTAAAATCTCCATTCCCTCCCCAATCCAGGGGAAGGTTACTGAAAAAATCCCCGTTTCCTCCTGATCAGTTGGGACTTAATCATAATCATAAGTTTATTTGAATACATGAAAAGAGTAAGTAAAAAGGAATATTAGGACAGGGATGGTAGGCACGCTGGTGCACTTATGCACGCCCCTTATAAACCTCTTAGCAATGGGGTGAGGTCAAGAGTGGACAGTTTAAGGTTAAAGTTTTGGGGGTTTGGGGAAGAAACCACAGAGACAGGTAGTGCATTCCAGGCATTGACCACTCTGTTACTGAAGTCGTATTTTCTGCAATTGAGTTTGGGATGGTTTACCTTGAGTTTGTATCTATTATTTGCTCATGTATTGTTGTGGTTGAAGCTGAAGTAGACTTGGGAGGCAGAGAATAGATGGGGCGGGGCCAGTCAGAATTTTTACTACCAGTTCTCCTAACTACTCAACATTTCCGCTACCGGTTCTCCAGAACTGGTCAGAACCTGCTGAAACCCACCTTTGATTCACATCAAACAAGATTCCCAACAGAATTATATTTAAAATCCCTACAGAATGGTTGATCCATACTGCCATGTTTCCTAATATATAAACAGTATCACCATCCATCAAGTCCTAATTTCTTAGCATTATTTCTTATTCAATTCTTACATCAAAACCCTTTAGCTTAATTAACCTTCCGCATCTTATCTTAATCTCTTCTTGATGCACAATATCACTGTCCGCCCTAATTCCTAATTTCCATTTCTAACATAGTTATATATTAATTTTTATAATCAATTCCATTCTTCTTTTTTGTTTTTTATCTTTAATATCTTCCATAGATAATATTCACCATAACTTATTTTTCCATTTATTAAGTATGTTTCTCAAAATCCCCGTCACATTTTTTTAGCTTAAAACAATGTCAATTAATTATTTTAATATATTATATATATTATGAATAGAAGGTATTAAGATAAGAAGAAGAAAAATAGGGAAAAATAATATTTTGGCCGAATTGAATATGCAAATTGTGTTGGGAAACAAAAAAGAAGATTGGAATAGAGAATAAAAGTTGTGACCCCATCAATATTCAGTAGTATGTATTTACAATAAAACTTGTAAATACATACTACTGTGTTTCCCCAAAATATGACCTACTCAGAAAGTAAGTCCTAGCTTGATTTTTGACAAATGCATCCAATATAAAGCCTACTCCCCAAAATAAGCCCTAACTAAGACCCTGCCCACTCCAGGGCGCACGGGTAAAAATTAAGCTAGGGTGGGGATGGGGGTAGTAGAGCTGCCCTAGTGCTTACTTTTAGACTAGGGGCCATCAAACTTTTTAAACAGGGGGGGAATTCACTGTCCCTCAGATGGCTGGGGGACCGAACCAGCTGGGTTGGCGTGACTAGGTGGTCAAGTGACTGGATGGGTGTGACCCATTTAGCAGTCCATTAAACAATACACACAAGTTAAACTTTAATTTGTTAAGCTCCTGGGGGTGGAAAGGTGATTAGTGAAGGAATGTGGCTGCCTTGGGTTATGTGTGAGGGACTTCAGTTTGTGTGCATGTGTATGTGTGTCTCCCTCCCTCCGTTTCTCTCTCTGGAAGCTGGGGATGTCAAAGCATGAATCAGCCTCGTTCCCCCCCTGGGGAAACTGTAATTAATTAGAGGTGAATAGATCTTGTTTTCCATAGTGTATACTCTCAAAGAAAGAAAACCCAAAGTATATATTCTAAGAAACATTTTATTATAAAAGTAAAAAAAAACAAAAACCTAGCTAACTACATTTTACCAGTAGCTGTATCTCATAGATGGACAAAGGAAGTATATAAATCAGGAAGTTAGAAAAGAAAGAATGTAGACATGCGCAGTAGCTTCAAAAATCACAAGACGGTCTTATCTCTGTTGATAAAGTTCTCTGGCAAGCTACAGTAATGTTCGGAATGGAAGCTCAGCTGGGAAATACAAATAACACAGTGACAGGGGAGGCTGCCATGAGGTGTCCACGTGTCCCATTTTGGCGTCAGCTTCCGGAAGGCAGGTGGGGGCTGGCGGGTAGGTGGGGTGATGTGGGCAGGGCAGCCTCATGGTCCCATGCGGGCTGGATTAATGGTTTCAGCAGGCTGTATCAAGCCTACAGGCCGTAGTTTGAGGACTCCTGCTTTAGACAGTTGCAGCTAGGCCTCACACACCCTGACACCTACCCATTTCTTCTGCAGCCAGCAAGGCCTGAAGGCCTCTGTAGCCAGTAACAGAGATCTGGATCAATGTGGAGCTCTGTTATCAGCTGCCCAAGCCTTCAGGAAAGCCTTGGCTGCCTCAGAAGAAGATCCAGTTGCCTCTGGAAAATAGCACCTTTGGGACAACCAGGGCCTGGATGATTGAGAAGCTCTAAAGAATTTTTGCATATCCGGTGGTATTAAGAATTACTGAACGTGGTGTTGGAAGAACCAGCTGCAGAAATGTCAGACAAATAAAAGGTTTGGGATGCAGGGAAAACATCGCACTACCCCTTCACTTCATTTGACATTCTCGTCTACCTCCGCATGCACACTCCCCGTCCCTAATTTTATTACAACAGCAAGAAAATTACATGAATGCAAGAGCACGGCTTGCTGTGAGCAGGATTTCGCCTGCTGCTTATTCGTTCACTTGAAGTCTTCCTAATCCTCTTTCTGTGATAGCACAATTGGTTGCCATGGAGCTTATTATTATATTGTCACCGAGAACCTCTGAGAGCAGCAGAAACTTCTGCTGGAGCTCATTTGCTGCACTTTTTCGGAGTGTGCATTTCATGCTTTAACCTTCTCCTTTCTGTTTTTTTTTTATTATTATTATTATTATTATTTAAATGTCTTTTGGACTGTTACACACACACTCACACACAAGTTTTGATGAGGGAGACAGAAAGAGAGAGAAAAGGATAGTGGAAGGTATCTAGCTTCCTGTGTCATTAAACTGGTAACCTAGATAGAGAGCTGGATGCAAGGGTGAAATCCAGCAGGTTCTGACAGGTTCTGTAGAATCGGTAGCGGAAATTTTGAGCAATTAAGAGTACTGGCAAATACCACCTCTGGCTGGCCCCAGAGTGGGGTGGGAATTGGGATTTTGCAATATCCTTTCCCCAGGAGTGGGGAGGGAATGGAGATTTTGCAGTATCCTTCCCCTGAAATGGGGTGGGAATTTTGCAGTATCCTTCCCCCAGGAGTGGGGAGGGAAGGGAGTTTTTGCAATATCCTTCCCCCATAAGTGGAGATGGAATGGGGATTTTGCAATATCCTTTCCCTAGGAGTGGGGAGGAAATGGGGATTTTGCAGTCTCCTTCCACTGGAGTCGGGTGGGAATGGGGATTTTGCAGTATCCTTCCCCTCCCACACCCATCAAACCACGCCCAACAAACTACATCACGTCCACCAAGCCACGCCCACAGAACCGGTAAGGAAAAAAAATGAATTTCACCATTGGCTGGATGGATAATTAGATTGTCATATACAGTAGCTGTATCAGATAGAGTTAGGCTGATGGTCAGGATAGTGGAAGGTTTATCATAACATTCTTCATGTTGGCTGGCCCGGCAGCCTTTCTGTCAGTTAAAAAATGAGCAAGAAAATGCCTCCAGGAAGCTGCATTTTCCCTGGTTGGTTTTTTGTTTTTGTTTTTAAATGAATCGCATTGCTATTTCCTTGCAAACCACTAGATATGTCATTATGGGTGGATTCTGGCTCACATAAACACTAGCAATAGCATTTAGACTTATATACCACTTCATAATGCTTTTACAGTCCTCTCTAAGCAGTTTACAGAGTCAGCTTCTTGCCCCCAACAATCTGGGTCCTCATTTTATCCACCTCGCAAGGATAGAAAGTTGAGTCAAGCTTGAGCCTGGTGAGATTTGATCTGCTGAACTGTAGCTAGCGGTCAGCTGAAGTAGCCTGCAGTACTGCACTCTAACCACTGTGCCACCTCGGCTCATAACTCTGAAGTTGATACTTCTAGTTTATATACTTTATCCATCAAACATGAAACTCAGTCAACTGAACATTCAAGAATACATCACAAATACCATTGACTGGTGCTAATGGTTGATACGGGTTGCTGCTAGCGTCTTAGGTATCAACCAAGTACCTGCTTAAGATGTACGATGTTCCGAGTAGCACAGTTTTTTACAGTTCCACTGGTGTTATTATAGGAAGCTACAATTTGTTGATTTATCTTATAACATTCTTGGACATGGTACCAAGTGCCCCGATGACTATGGGTATCACTGTTACATGTTTAATCCATAGCCATGTAGTTTCGATGGTCAGGTCGCGATATTTCATGATTTTTTCCAGTTCTTTTTCTTCGACTCTGGCATCTCCTGGTACAAGAATATCAATAAACTGAAGAAGCAATGGATGGAAACTAATCAAGGAGAGAAGCAACTTAGAACTAAGGAGAAATTTCCTGACAGTTAGAATAATTAATCAGTGGAACAACTTGTCTCCAGAAGTTGTGAATGCTCCAACACTGGAAGTTTTTAAGAAGATGTTGGATAACCATTTGTCTGAAGTGGTGTCGGGTTTCCTGCCTGAGCAGAGAAGTGGACTAAAAGAGTCATTAAAATGTGTGTCTTTTATTGGAGCAGCTGTGAATTCTGTTCATTCACAGCTGAGTCCCAATTAGTTGTAAAGAGTCCTTTCGGAGAAGTCCTTCGGGATAATCACGCACCTTTATCTCCCTTGATACGCTGCCAAAAACCTAATTGGCAAAGCCACACGGAGTCCAGAATCAAACAGAGCTTCAGGCTTTAAGCTGAACCAAATGAACAAATGTTGCTTCCTGCAAAGGCCCATGTGCCTTTGCTCCTCTTTTAAGTCTTATGGGAGGGGCCAATCATCTCCCAGCTCTACTCCTGAGTCGTCCCTTTTGTTTTAGCTGTTCTTGATTTCTAGCAGCTCTGCGCATGCATGCACTGGGAACAGGCTCCTCCTGTTCCTCTGCCTCGCTGAGGTCCGACTCCGGAGGCTCCAGAGGCAGAACGTACCTCCCAGATGGCCCTTTCTCTGCCTTGAATGCAGAGCCCTCATCCGAGCCTTCCCCAGACTCCAGAACTGGTCCATGGTCCTCCCCCAGCCTTCTCACTGTCTGACTCTGCTGTCAGCTCCTCAGGCTGTTGGCGGACCACAACCTTACCAAGACTGTTTTCAAGTAAACATATTAATTCAGAAAAAAATGCACTGTCATCTTTACACCTGCTGCCACTCTCATTACTGCATTTTCCTTTCTACACATTTGGGAGGATGTTAAAGAAAGCCGCCATTTATTTTCTTTTTTATTTAATACATCCGTCATTCCTTCCGTGTGACATCTCGGTGTTGTCTCCAATCGTTCTTCTTTTTGTCATTTCTTCTGTCTTCGTTCTCGTCGAATCAATTATACAACAATTCATCACTAACAAAATATTCTGATTATGACAGTTTTATACATAACTATTTATTTACTTATTTGTATCTCTTTTCAATAGTGAAATTGATTCCATATCTTAAAGTATTCTGAATCTTCTCCTACTTTTAATCATCAATCTATTCATTTCTGCACAATCTAATTTTTTAAAAAAATTACTTCTCCTTCCAAAGGTATTTTCTCTGCTTTCCAGTGTTGTGCATAAACAATTGTTGCAGCCGTTATTACATGCATAGTCAAATAAATATTTTCTCTGCTAATTTTTTCATGAAGAAACCTTGGTATCTTGATTATATCTAGAAATCAATCGTTGTCTGTCTTAGTGTGTATGCATGCATTTGGCACCTGAGGATGCCACGATTTATAGCAGAAACAAATTACCCAGTTCATCCTTTCATTTTTGTTAAAACTTGGATAAAATATATCATCCCTATCTGATCAATATGTGGCTGTGTTCGGAGAGCACTTGAAGCCGGTTGTTGAATTAATTAATTTTCTGGCTTTGCACAAACCTTGAAACATAAATTAACTCAAGCAGGCGGGTTACTAAACAGTAGCAGAAAGGGAGAAAAATCATTCAAATACTAAAAAAATGTATTTGGCCTGAATTTTAGGGGCCATTAATCATAATTTGTGTTCGTTACGATGTTTTATTTAAAGTTCATTCTATAAATTATGGAAAGGGCAGATGCTGATAAGGTGAAGAAAGTTAGGAGAAAAGAAATTCAGAAATGGTATCAGTTAAGAAGTATTATCTTTAATATGATAGTTGAAATGCATCTGCAGAGCACACTGATACATCCATGGCTACACATTGGCAATGTATCCTTATTCCTCTTCTTTTTCCTGCATTATTTATTACACTGAAACTGGATTTTTGCTGGACTCTCAAGTCAGTGATTACAACTATGCTCATTATTAGGATCTGAATGTTCTTGCTAGCAAGATAACTTCTACCAGTCCTAATTTATTTATTTATAGATTGGTACAGCCATCCAGTTAAGGAGGTGTGAAGACTCAGTGGCTAAGACGCTGAGCTTGTCGATCAAAAGGTTGGCAGTTCAACAGTTTGAAACCCTAGTGCCGCGTAACGGGGTGAGCTCCCGTTAGTTGCCTCAGCTTCTGCCAACCTAGCAGTTCGAAAGCATGTAAAAAATGCAAGTAGAAAAATAGGGACCACCTTGGGTGGGAAGGTAACAGCATTCCATGCGCCTTTGGCATTGAGTCATGCCGGCCAAATGACCACTGCCCTGAGTCCTTTGGGAGTAGGGCGGTATATAAATTTAATAAATAATAATAACCATGGAGACATCTTCTGACAGCACCGTCTCTTCAGCTTTGAAACGGAGATGACCACCACTTCCTAGAGTCAGGAATGATTAGCACATATCTGCGAGGGGAACCTTTACCTTTACCAATAGCCATCCAACTGAACAGTGTCTCTGGATAATGTAAAAATTAAAGTACAAAACCAGAGTACAATAGAATTTCAGGAGGAGGAGGGGGGAGAGGGGGGAGGAGGAGGAGGAGGAGGAGGAGGAGGAGGAGGAGGAGGAGGAGGAGGAGGAGGAGGAGGAGGAGGAGGAGGAGGAAGAAGAAGAAGAAGAAGAAGAAGAAGAAGAAGAAGAAGAAGAAGAAGAAGAAGAAGAAGAAGAAGAAGAAGAAGAAGAAGAGGAGGAGGAGGAAAAGAAGAAATGAAATTTATAGATAGATTCAGATCCTCATTTCTTTGGAACAGAATCTTCAGTCTATCTATCTTTATCTCTATCTCTATCTCTATCTCTATCTCTATCTCTATCTCTATCTCTATCTCTATCTCTATCTCTATCTCTATCTCTATCTCTAGCTCTAGCTCTAGCTCTAGCTCTAGCTCTAGCTCTATCTCTATCTCTATCTCTATCTCTACCTCTACCTCTACCTCTACCCTACCTCTACTCTATCTCTATCTCTACCTCTACCTCTACCTCTACCTCTACCTCTACCTCTACCTCTACCTCTACCTCTACCTCTACCTCTACCTCTACCTCTACTCTATCTCTATCTCTATCTCTATCTCTATCTCTATCTCTATCTCTATCTCATATCTCTACCTCTACCTCTACCTCTACCCCTACCCCTACCCCTACCCCTGTCTCTTTCTCTCTCTCCCCCCCCTCTCCCTCTCCCTGTCTCTCTCTCTCTATCTGTCTGTCTGTCTATATATTAAAAAAAACTTTCTTAAAGGATATTCCGTTAAAGCTCATTCTTTGGGCAGCCCTGAAAGCTTACAGGAAATAAAAAAAATAGAGATTATCTGAAACTTTTATCTGAAGAATAAAGCACCTTATAACATGAAGAACTGCAACATAAACCAGTCCAGGGGAACACATATCCTAACCGAGTGTTCCAGCAATGAGTTCTGAAACAGGAGATGTGCATGTGCATACACACATCTGTATGCCAGAGACCGGAAGAGCAGTCTCCCGGTGTGCATTCGCTCACCCGGATGATGATTTTCCAGTTTCCAGTGTGCCACCTGGTGTTCCTGTTTCTGGTGTGCATAAATAAAATAAATAAACTTTATTGTCATTGTATGTGTATACACAATATACACATACAATGAAATTTACTTGACACCCAAAGACCAGGTCCCACACACATAATCCCCAAACACACTCCCATCCACCACAATTCCCCACCCCTAAAACCGCCCAAACATCCACACAACAGACCAAGTAATACTGTCCAACAGCTCACTGATGGTGGCCCTTTAGTTCATGGTTGAGTGCAATTATAACTCTGGGATAAAAATTATTCAGAAAAGGTGTGGTCCGAGTTTTAATGGTCCTGTATCTTCTGCATGCACATATGAAGACCAGCTGGCCGGCATGCATGTGCGAAGCCAGTGCAGTCCTCCACCCCCTCACCACTTCTGTGAAGGGAACACAACCACTTCCCGGCTGGTGCACCTCTTACCCTAGTGCCAGGGTAAGTTCCTCCCCACCTGAACGGGTTTCTTGTGTGGCCCCAGCCCTCCAGCCCATGGCACCGATGCGTGTCCATGATCTGGAGCATCTGCCTGTGTGTGTCTTTATGTGTGTGAGTGTGTTTCTGTGTGTACGTATATGTGTGAGACCGTGTGGATGAGATATTTCCCCCCCTTGCTTTCAGGAAAGTGGACCCAGAAAGATGGAAAGAGCTGATAAAGCTAGTCATTTGTCGTCCTGCTCAACTAACAACTGGGTCATGTTAATTAGTTCCTCGTTCAACAGTGGGCAGAAGATTAGTCAGGACCTCTGCTATTTGCAGTAATGAGCAAGCACTTAGGACGTCTAATTGCTCAACAATAGCAACAAATAAAAATATTCTCTTCTATGCTGGACTATTGAAAACCAAACTGTATTTCTGGAAGGAAGGAAGGAAGGAAGGAAGGAAGGAAGGAAGGAAGGAAGGAAGGAAGGAAGGAAGGAAGGAAGGAAGGAAGGAAGGAAGGAAGGAAGGGAGGAAGGGGGGAAGGAAGGAAGGAAGGAAGGAAGGAAGGAAGGAAGGAAGGAAGGAAGGAAGGAAGGAAGGAAGGAAGGAAGGAAGGAAGGAAGAAAAAAGGGAGGGAGGAAGGAAGGAGGAAGGAAGGAAGGAAAGAAAGTAAGAAAGAGAGAGGGGGAGGGAGGGAGGAGGAAGGAAGGAAGGAAGGAAGGAAGGAAGGAAGGAAGGAAGAAGAGAGAAGGAAGAAGGAAGGAAGGAAGGAAGGAAGGAAGGAAGGAAGGAAGGAAGGAAAGAAGGAAGGAAGGAAGGAAGGAAGGAAGGAAGGAAGGAAGGAAGGAAGGAAGGAAGGGAGGGAGGAAGGGGGGAAGGAAGGAAGGAAGGAAGGAAGGAAGGAAGGAAGGAAGGAAGGAAGGAAGGAAGGAAGGAAGAAAAAAGGGAGGGAGGAAGGAAGGAGGAAGGAAGGAAGGAAAGAAAGTAAGAAAGAGAGAGGGGGAGGGAGGGAGGAGGAAGGAAGGAAGGAAGGAAGGAAGGAAGAAGAGAGAAGGAAGAAGGAAGGAAGGAAGGAAGGAAGGAAGGAAGGAAGGAAGGAAGGAAGGAAGGAAGGAAGGAAGGAAGGAAAGAAGGAAGGAAGGAAAGAAAGAAAGAAAATAAAAAGGGAAAAAAAATCTGTGAACTATTCTACACTGATCTAGATCTTGATCTGAAACATACAAAAGCATCATTTCTTTAATTCCTGATAATGATGATGACGATGATGATGATGATATGGATGATGACATTTGCCTTTATTTTGTACAGTTCCAGGAACTCTTTGCAATGCTCCTATTTTCCCCACAAGAACAGCCTCATGATCTAGGTTGGGTTGAGAAAGAGGGCTCGTCCCACAACCACACAATTAGTTTTCATGCCTACCTATAGAAGCAACTAGAATTCGTGGTTTTTTGGTTTCCAGTCCAGCACCTTAACAACTGCCGCAAACTGGCTATCGCTTAATGTTTTTGGGTTTTTTGGTGTTTTTTTAATGCGGACTCTGTTTGGTAAACCTCTTCATTTTAGCCGAATTGCTGGACTGACAATATATCTTCAAACATTCAATCTTAGAATATTCCCACTTGGTGGGAAGGTAACAGCATTCTGTGTGCCTTGGGCTATAGTCACATTGGCCACATGAACACAGAAACATCTTCAAACGACGCTGGCTCCCTTGGTTAAGAAATGGAGATGAGCACTGTCCTCTAGAAGAGTGATGACTAACCTTTTTGCTGTCACGTGCCAAATGTGGGGGAGAGTGGGGGAGTCGCGTGGAAACACACGTGCCCACACCCATAATTCAATGCCACCTGCCCCACCATGTGCATGCATGTATGACCCTCCCTTGCTCCTCTGCTTTTGGCACATGATGACACAGTGGACTCGGTAGGCCTGTTTTTCAACCTCCCCAGGCTCCAAAGGCTTTCTAGGAGCCTGGGGAGGGCAAAAACAGCCTTCCCCATCCCCCTGAAGGCCCTCCAGAGGCCAGAAACAGCCCATTTCCCAACTTCCAGTGGGCCCAAAAGGCCCAGAAAATCAGCTGGCCGGCTTGCACATGCGTGCTGGAGCTGAGTTAAGGCAATGCTCACATGCCCACAGATATGGCTGCAGGTGCCACAGATATGATTCTAGCGCCATCATGGCCCTAGAGTCACACACAATTGGACCATGGAAACCTTTAACTTTACCTTATAGATTGTTCTGTCCCCGTCTCACACACGCACCCCCACAGACAGGTAACAGTTAAAGAACTCAGCCACCGTTTATTCGGTATCAGAATTGGCAGCAACCCAATGGCTGGCTGCCAAATTATTCTTTACTCACGTCCGAGAATAAAGCCAACACACGACAGATAAGCAAAAAAGTCCTTGTAAATACAAGAGGTTTGTCCTATCTCCATTTTTTGCTTGTCACGGAGCTGAATCGGCCACCACACCCACTTTTATACCCTGTGGGGTGTGGTCCAGTGACTCAGCCTAATCCCTGGCACGCCTCTTCCTCTGCTGCACGCGCTTATCTCTGCGACACTGTCGAGGGTCCAGCCAAGACTCATCTTCCTCATTACTGTCCACCTGTGGCTGCGTGGACGTGCTTAGCCCCGGGCGAATCTCTTGGCCTTCGGTGTCCTCCGGAGGCATTGCCAGAGAGAAGGGTCCCAGAGAGGGAGGCCTTGCCAACTCCTCTCCTTCACTCTCGGAGTCCTCTCTTGCCGATAACACAGGCTCAGGTAACAGAGCCACAACATAGATATCGCAGAAAGAAAGCCTGTGTCAAAATATTCTTCTAATAGCATCTTTGAAAATGCATAATTCAGTTTGGGTTTGGGTTCTCTTTTCCGAGACTTGGATGTGTTCATAAACTGCTGATGTGACTCCTATCCACCTCTTCTTCTTTTGGTAGCTGTGTGTCAAACATTTTTTTTTTAATTAAGCAAACAATTTTTTTTAAAAAAAAATCTGTTGAAATAAATCCCAGCAGCTCGGCAAAAGAAAAAAAAAAAGGCTAAACTCTTCAACCATTAGTGTACAACTAATTGTGGAATATTTGAAGCATGCTGAAACAAATGTCATTAAACCCTTACATTATATCAAACAAACAAATAATTCACAGCAGCTTAGACAAAGTTATGTTGATTATAATCTACTAGCATACATATGAAACATGCAGGCACACTGTTCTGAACACAATCAAATTGTTGATTCCGAAGTTCTGAAAATGAAAACATTTAAATATATTCTAGATGCCCCTGGGAAAAAAAAATAATAATGTTTGTCATTCATAACTTGATCTGAAAGCTTGATTACTTGCAAGTAATCAAGCTTTCGGATTATTCATCACATAAAGTTTTCTATCAAATGCCATTAAACTGATACTGTTGAATGGATAGGGAAAAGAAGAGCAGCTGAAATCTTTGTGTTTATCTTAATAGCAACTTAAGATGTGCTCTAATATTGAAAAGCAATTGGTTTTTCAAATTAGGTTTCTAATGAGATATTTAGGAAGATTAATATGGAAGATTATTTGGAAACAAGAGAGAAATGTTGCTTTCTAAGCAATTATATAACTTGCAAAATCGGTTTGGTTGTCCTCCCACCCCTCTCCTCCCTTTCTCTAATTGTAATATTTAAAGAAATTTCAAATAAACATAATATGTTGGACTGAGTTACATGCAGCCTGTTAGTTTTACTGTAAAAACCAACTCCTCGTGTTATAGGAATATGCCACCAGAGATTAAAAATATAGAAAAGAAATTTGCATAAATAGAGACTGATCTGATTAGAACTATTAGTTTCGTTGGAGGCAATGTAACTCAAAATAATAATAATAATAATAATCAGAATCTTGATTCAACTCAGTTTGGATAGCCCAATTGATTTAAACCAGATTAGATGTTAAAAATACATCTAAAATGTTTTGCATAAGGCTGACTCAAACCAATTCAGAAGACAAGTTAAACAAAATCTTAATGGTCACTCCAAAATCTTTCTCAGTCCAGAAATTCATTTTGCAAAATTACTAATTTCCTACAGATTGGTGTACAATCAATTTAATAGAGTAATCAAAATTCCAAAGTTCTTGAAATTATGAAGGGAGGAGGAGGAGGAGGAGGAGGGAGGAAGAAGAAGGAGGAGGAGGTGATGGTGGTGGTGGTGGTGGTGGTGGTGGTGGTGGAGGAGGAGGAGGAGGAGGAGGAGGAGGAGGAGGAGGAGGAGGAGGAGGAGAAGTTGTTTAGCAGAAGAAATGCAATTTATAGATACATTCAGATTCTCATTTCTTTGGAACAGAATCTTCAGTCTATTTATATATATTGTGTTCCCCCAAAAATAAGACCCTGTCTTATATTATTTTGAACCCTGAAATAAGCGCTTGGCCTTATTGCCATGTGCTCAAAAATTCGATTGGGTTTATTATCAGTGGATGTCTTATTTTGGGGAAAACAGGGTATATATTCATGCAAAGCACGAAGCCGAAGACACCAGCCTGAAGATGACGAGTGAGACCTCGTCAAAACGTCGCCAAGATACTCTCAATCTTACACAGGAAAAGACCCGAATACGCCAAACAGTGAGGTTGGATATTATTGGTTAAGATGACCAAGAAGAAGAAAAAACATATTGTACAGAACTGTTGCACAATCTGGGAGAAAGGCTGATTGTTTGAAATATCTAGAAAAGCAACTGTTTGTAAATCACTGGAATCAATGACTTTTTTGATTTATTCCTTCCTATATAATCGGGATTAGGATATGATAGTCCAATCCAAAGGGGCACCATTAATCAAAAAAGAAAATATGTCCCCTTGGACATATTCATAAACATATGAACTTTTTTTTTAAAAAAAATATTTTTTTTAATATAAACATTCCATCTTCCCTTAAACAGTGTGTCGTCTGGTTATAAATATCTCTGTGCAATAACCATCAAGACTTAAAAAAGCATTCATTACATTGATATTAATTCTCTGGTCTTACAATTGTGGTATTGAACATAGTAAACCTATTCATTTTTCCCTCTAAACATTATCTTCTAATAAGAATATAATAATAATATTAAGCATAATAATCTAATAGTCATAATAAGGAGCCTCAGATAGCTCAACCGGCTGAATAGCCTGTTATTAACATCCAGCTGTCTGCAATTACACCAATTCAAGGCTCAAGGTTGATTCAGCCTTCCATCCTTTCTAAGCTAGGTAAATTGAGGACCCAGTTTGTGGGGGCAATAAGCTGACTTTGTATAAAAAATATACAAAAGTATGAAGGTTATTACTTAACGCCTTGTAAGCTGCCCTGAGTCTCCGAAGAAGGGCGGCATATAAATCTAATTAAATCATCATCATCATCATCATCATCATCATCATCATCATCATCATTATCATCATCATATTGTTTACATCTCTATCTTAACATATTTTCTACTCTTCTTTAATCTCCTTCTTTTATTTCCAACTTTCATTTTTATTCTCTAACCACTGATAAAATAATTCCTGTATCAGGTAATATTCAGTTTGTTCTTTCTCCTTAATTGCCAGCGTTAATCTGTTCATTTCTGCACATTCTAATATTTCCCTAATCACATTCTCATGTGATTAGGAGAATAAGAGAATAAGAGAATCACATTCTCTTCATTTTTCCCAATTTTGTGCAAATACAGTTCTAGCTGCAGTTAATACATGGATAATTAAATATGTGTTCCCTTTACTATAAGTTTCAGGTAAAATCCCCAACAAAACTATTTCTGGTTTTAAATCAATGGTATACATATGAACGTTGAATAATAGAGTTGGAAGGGATCTCAGAGGTCCTAGTCCAAATCCCTGCTCAAGCAGAAGACCTTATACTAGTGATGGCTAACCATTTTTGCCATCGTGTGCCAAAAGTGGAGGTCGCGCAGGGGAGTCACGCACATGCATGCCCACACCCATAATTCAATGCCGCCCATCCCCCTCACGCTTTTGGCACGCAAAGGCAAAAAGATTAACGGTGGGCCCGGTAGGCCCATTTTTCACCCTCCCCAGGCTCCAGAGCCTTTCTTGGAGCCTAGAGAAGGTGAAAACAGCCTTCTCCACCCATCCCAGAGGCCCTCTGGAGACCGGAAACTGCCCGTTTCCTGTTTCCCAAGTTCTGGTGGGCCCAGAAGGCCTGAAAATCAGCTGGCCAGCACGCTCATGCCTGCTGGAGAGAGCTAGGGCAACGCTAGCGTGTCCACAGATATGGCTCCACATGCCACCTGTGGCACGTGTGCCATAGGTTCGCCATTACGGCCCTATACATTTCAGACAAATGGTTTTCCACTCTCTTTTTGAAAAGAGCACCCACAATTTCTGATGACAAGCTGTCCTACTGGTTAATTGCTATCACTGTTGGGAAATTTCTCCTTAGTTCTAGGTGGCTTCTCTCCTTGATTGGTTTCCATCCATTGTTTCTCATCTTGCCTTTTGGTGCTTTGGAAAATAGTTTGAACCCCCTCCCCCTCATCTTTGTAGGAGCCCCTCATATTGGATCAGTGCTATCATGTCACCCCTAGTCCTTCTTTTCTTTAGACTAGACATATCCAAACCATTCTTAGTATGTTTTTAGCCTCTGGCCCTCTAATCGTTTTTGTGCTCTTCTCTGCACTCTTCCCAGAGTCTCAACGTCTTTTTTATATCGCGGTCACCAGGACTAGATGCAGTATTCCAAGGGTGATCTTACTAAGGCTTTGTAAAGTAGTAGTAGAACTTCACCCCCACTTTGGTTCCAGGATTTGAAACCACTGTCCACTCCAAGCCTTACATTGGTTTCATTCAAGGGTGCTATTCAGCAGGTTCTGACATGATCTGGAGAACCTGTAGCAGAAATTTTGAGTAGTTTGGAGAACCAGCAAATACCACCTCTGGCTGGCCCCAGAGTGGGATGGGAATCGGGATTTTGCAGGATCCTTCTCCTGGAGAGGGGCGGGAATGGAGATTTTGCAGTCTCCTTCGCCTGGAGTGGGGTGGGAATGGAGATTTTGCAGTATCCTTCCCACCAAGCCACGCCCACCAAGCCACGCCCACAGAACCGGTAGTAAACAAATTTGAATTCCGCCGCTGGTTTTATTGCCTTGCAACAAATTGCAATTTCCACATTGAGGAGTAGGTGCAGTATGAATTATTTCATCTTAATGACTTCTGCCGTCCGACCTTGAACTCATTACCTCCTCTGGAACAAGCAAATTACATTCAGCGTGAAACGGCATAGCAACCATTATTTTGATGTTTTCAGGCACTCCCCCTACTTTCCAAGATTCTCCATAATCAGGGAAAAGGAATCAGCCCTGCTCCACGGTTATAATACATCAAAATTACTTCCACCCATTTACCACAGAGGCAGCAGTCAATAAACAGCCTTCTTCAGAACCAGTACTCTTGGAGCTACCTATTAATTTTAATTATAACCAAACACCACCGACAAAGGCAATCATTTCTGCCCAGCTCTGTAGAATTAATGTGAAAGTTAAAATCAGATTTGCCGTTCTCCTCAGTTGGAGGAAAAAAAATTATAATAACTGAAATGAGATCTTAGCATTTTATCTAATATTCTGCTGGACTTCTGTCACTGCACCCCTTAGCTGGCTCTTAGAGATCATCCATGGTTTTGGGGTGAAGGTCCGTCAGTACGCTGATGAAACCCAGCTGAACATCCCCACCCTGGACCACCCCAATGATGCCCTTGATGTGGTGTCCTGATTCCTGAAGGCCATGCAGATCTGGATGGAGAGAAATAGGTTCAGACTCAACCCCTCCAAGACCGAGTGGCTGTGGTTCCCGGTGCCCGGTATAGCCAGCTGGTGCCATCGCTGACTATTGGGGATGAGATCCTGGTCCCCTCAGAGAGCTCTCACAATCTGGGTGTCCTCCTGGATGCACAGCTGCCTTTAGAAGAGCACATGATGGCTGTGGCCAGGGGGGCTTTTTATCAGGTTCACCTGATTTATCAGTTGCGTCCCTTTCTGGACTGGGATGCCTTGCGCACTGTCACTCATGCCCTCGTCACCTCCTGGCTGGACTACTGTAATGCTCTCTACATGGGGCTTCCCTTGAAGAGTACATGGAAGCTCCAACTGGTCCAGAAAGTGGCCGCGCGGGTGATAATGGGAGTGACTCGGCGCACCCATGTAACTCCTGCATGAGCTGCACTGGCTCCCGGTGGTCTTCTGGGTGCAATTCAAGGTGTTGGTTACCATCTTTAAAGTGCTCCATGGTTTAGGACCTGGATACTTATGAGATCGCCTTCTGCCACCGATGGCCTCCCACTGGCCAATACACTCCCACAGAGAGGGACTCCTCAGGGTGCCTTCGGTGAAACAATGCCACTTGGTGACCCCCAGGGGCAGAGCCTTCTCTGTGGGGGCACCTGCCCTCTGGAATGAACTGCCCCTGGGGATACGTACGAATCCCGACCTACCTACCTTTCGCCATGCCCTTAAGACTCTACTGTTCCAACAGGCTGGGCTGGCTAAATAATTATTTTAATGGGGTTTTAGTCTTTGAGTTTTAATCTGGGGGCCAAATTATTTAATATGCTTTTAAACTGTTTTAAATTTTGTAATATATGTTGTTTTATTGTGGCTGTACACAATACAGCCACAATAATTCACAATCCCTGAATCCCTCGGGAGAAGGGCAGTATAAAAATTTAACAAATAAATAAATAAATAAATAAATAAATAAATAAATAAATAAATAAATAAATAAATAAATAAATAAATAAATAAATGTTCTATAGAACAGGTAGTAAAAACAGCGGGAGGCTCCATCCACCGACCCCGATGTCATCAGAACACTTCTGCACATGTGTAGAAACTTCTGAGCATGAGCAGAAGAGTGCGCGTGCGGCCCCGTTGCGAACCGGTAGCAAGGAAGGAAGGAAGGAAATTAGAACCCACCCCTGAAGGGAATCACAAATATAAATATATGAAATATGTAGGGGGAGGGATATAAATCGTGGATATACACCGATACGGAACTGTTGTAAAATGGAAACTTTTTTTTGTTCTTGTTTTTAAAGAAAAAATAATAATATATAAATTATTTTCTTTCTATATGTGTGTGTGTGTGTGTGTGTGTGTATGCGTGTGTGTATGTATATATATATATATATGTGTGTGTGTGTGTACAGGTAATATCTCGGGTTTCTTCCCGTGTAATTGTAAACATATCTTTAGAAGGATAGTAGCGATGTTTCGATGAAATCACATTCATCATCTTCTGGCTGATGTTCTCGGTTTGGTGCTTATGGGCAAACTGTGTGACGTTTTTGTATGAAAAGAGGCAAAGGTGTATTCTGATTGGTTGACAGTGTTGTTTTATTCTGATTGGCTGATGATGTAGTTGTATTTTGATTGGGTGGAAGCACTGTTGCTGGGTTGTGGGTTGATGGATAAGTTATGTTGGAAATGGTGGCAACACAGGTTTCTTGATGAACCTTTGATCTATGGTTTATATTTTGTGTTAAGATTCGTCTATCTATGAGAGCAGGTTTCCAAATAGAAGGCAGACGGGAAGTATCATCATGTTTATTCATACAATATGGTCTTTTCTCTATTTCAATGGCCTCTCTGATTATTCTGCCATTGAGATGTTCTATTGAGATGATCTTATCCATCAACCCACAACCCAGCAACAGTGATTCCATATATAGTAATTATTTTCGTAGAACCAGCTCTGGGATTTTTGAAACACAAAAGAACTTATTATGCATCCCTAGTAATTTCAAATTCCTTTGAATAGAACTTAACTTCCACTTTACAGATTTATTCCAAACAAGCCTACTTTGATTCATTATTTTGAGTTCCACCTCAACTGATGCACAGAATTGGGAAAAAAGAAAATTCTTGTCTTATTCCATTGTGATTTCAATAAAGGGAAGAGGAGGGGGGGAATGAGAAAATTATGTGTGGGAAGGATGAAGATCTGAGATACTTTGGCTTAATTCTTCCAAACCCTAATTAACATATTTGGAATGGACCCATTTTGAATCATTGTTTAAAAAGAAAAAAAAGAAGACAATTTCATCTATTTTAACACAACCCTTCAGATCTCAGTTAGGTTTAATTCCATTAAAGAATGCTTTGTTTTGCAGACTTAAAAAGCCTTTAAAAAAAAAAAAGGAAAAAAAAACTATAGAAAGATTTTTTTAAAACAAGTAAAGTTCCAAGAATTAGCATTTTACTTCAGAATAGAACCATTGATTTTCTTTTTTATTTTGTCAACACGCCGGCATAATGAAGTTTGCAATTTAGTACTGCATTTTATAATGCTATTTTGCTACTGTTTACTGTATTACAATGCCATAATAATGCGGCGCGTAATTTAATGTATGAGCATATCATAGCAGGTTGTAGCTCTTTTTGGATATTAGTAGTTGATCTATTGCAATATTAACTCTACCGATGGCCCAAATTGGTTTAGGGCAAACAGTGGCAATATTTCCTAATATTTCAGAACCACTGCAAACATAGAAGGCATTAACTCCAATGCTCTTTCACACAGTAATGATTTGTGTGGATTTTGAATGCCTGCGCAAAAATTTGGGGAGAAACGTGACAGTACTCAGCGGTCACCTTTGATAGAGTTCCAATTTCCAGATATTTGAGATGGACAAATGCCAATTTGCTTGCTGTTTTGGATACTTCGGCTGTGAGTTTCACTGCAGACATAAGCAACAAGAAATAAGAAAATAACCCAAAGACCCAGAAATCTGCAACACACAATATAAAGATTGCAAAAGCAACTATGTAGAAGAAACAGGTTGAAGACAATCAGAACAAAGGATTAACCTGTGCTACCAAGAGCCTTGGTGGCGCAGCAGACTAAAATGCTGTTAAGTAGCACCAACTCCCTGCAATTACTGCAAGTTCGAATCTCACCAGGCTCAAGGTTGTCTCAGCCTTCCATCCTTTCGAGATAGGTAAAATGAGGACCCAGATTGTGGGGGCAATAAACTGACTTTGTATAAAAAGAACACCGCTTAGGGGGCGGGGGCGAAAGCCCTACTAAGCAGGTATGTACAAAAGTATGAAGGCTATTGCTTAATGCATTGTAAGCCGCCCTGAGTCTCTGGAGAAGGGCGGCATATAAATCGAACCAATAAATAAATAAATAACCATTCCAGATCCTCCTTGCTTTCTGTGAGTGCATCATCTGCATATCGGAGATTGTTTTTTTTTTAAAAAAATGATTTATATGCCGCCCTTCTCCGGAGACTCAGGGCGGCTTACAATGCGTTAAGCAATAGCCTTCATACTTTTGTATATTTTATACAAAGTCAGCTTATTGCCTCCACAAACTGGGTCTTCAATTTAACTACCTTAGAAAGGATGGAAGGCTGAGTCAACCTTGAGCCTGGTGAGATTCGAACTTACAGTAATTGCAGACAGCTGGAGTTAATCACAATGCACAATGCATTAGTCTGTTGAGCTATCCAGGCTGTTGACAGCCCTATCGCCGAGTTCAACCCCAATGGTAATGCTTGTGCATCAATAGACACATAGATATAAACAACACCTACATACTGTGCAAAAGAGACAATCTACAAGTCAAAGAGGGAACAAAAAGACCAATACGCATATGAATATAGATTAATACTAAGATTAACATCAGATCAACAATCAAGAAGTAAACAATACCCCAATCAAGGAACTGCCAAGCAAGCTAACCATAAACAGCCCAACCAAAGAACCTCTAAGACCACTCCCCTCAACATTGACAAGGCAAATCCACAGTACAGTGATGGTTAACTTTTTTCCCGTTGTTCTGTCCCCGTCTCACACACACAGACAGACAGACAGCCGGGGGTTAAATAAACTGGCAGACAACCAAATCTTACTAATGCCAGCAGGAAGATATTCCTGGTGAGCTAAATGGTCTCCCCAACTAAATCAAATGATAACTAGGTTACCAGCCTCCAGTCTACCCTGACATCAATAGAATCTCCTGATGTGCTCTTGATGAAGTATAAAATCCTTCATCAGGAGAAGGAGAGGGAGAAGGAGAAGGAGAAGGAGAAGGAGAAGGAGAAGGAGAAGGAGAAGGAGAAGGAGAAGGAGAAGGAGAAGGAGAAGGAGAAGGAGAAGGAGAAGGAGAAGGAGATCTGTCTCTAAATGTCATCAGGACAGTCCTGGGATTTTCCATGCTAGCTTTTTGGCCCGTTAAAAGCTTTGAAGGAATGGCTCATTTCAGCAATATTTTGAGCAATCCACCTCTTTGAAGATGCTTCAAGAAAAGAGAGAACGAGAGGGGAAGGGGGAGGGAGATGGAGATGGAGAGGGAGAAGGGGACGGAGAGAGGGAGACGGGAAGAGGGAGACAGAAGGGGACGGAGAGATGCAAAGATGGAGGGGAGGGAGGGAGGGGAGAAAAGTATCACACCCTTACAGAGGAGGAGGAGGAGGAGGAGGAGGGAGAAGGGGATGGAGACAGGGAGACGGAGGGGAGTGGAGAGATGGAGAGAGGAAGAAGAGGGGAGGGGAGAGGAGAAGTATAGCACCATTACAGAGTAGGAGGAGGAGAAGGGGATGGAGAGAGGGAGAGGGAGAGGAGGGGAGGGGGAGAGAAGGGGAGGGGAGGAGAAAGAGATGGGAGGGGAGAGGATATGAAGGAGAGGGGAGTAGAGGAGAGGGGAATGGTGGAGAGAGGAAGAGAGCACACGAGAGCAATGCTTTTAGCTGTGAAACTATGAAGCTGTTTCACATAATTTCTGAAGCCGGCACGTGCAATATCTAACAGAGACTTCTGCACTCTCCTGGTTGCTAGACATGTCAGGTTCAGGATGTAAAGCATTGCAAAAATATCTAATTAAGGCAAGCAGAAGAATCAGCCCCTATAAATAACCTCTCCAAACAAACACGCAGCCTAACAAGGACTTTTGTTTGTTCCTAATGAACGCCTATATAGGAAATAGAGAGCCACTTATGTCTGGATTCCTGCTGTCTTTACGTGATCTTCTACTCCATTGCATCCAGGCGTGGCTACTGTAAGTGAGGCAGAAATTAGACTTCAAAATACTGCCACCACAAGGCATTTCTGGATAATATGGATGCAACATTCCCACACACACACACACCCAATTTGTTTAATTATTCTCTCGTAAGGCTATATGTAAGGGACACAGTGGCTCAGACACTGAGCTTGTCGATCGAAAGGTCGGCAGTTCAGCGGTTCGAATCCCTAGTGCCGCGTAACAGGGTGAGCTCCCGTTACTTGTCCCAGCTTCTGCCAACCTAGCAGTTCGAAAGCACATAAAAAAAATGCAAGTAGAAAAATAGGGACCTCCTTTGGTGGAAAGGCAACAGTGTTCCATGCACCTTTGGTGTTTAGTCATGCCGACCAAATGACCACAGAGATGTCTTTGAATAGCGCTGGCTCTTCGGCTTTGAAACAGAGATGAGCACCGCCCTCTAGAGTCCGGAATGACTAGCTCATATGTGCGAGGGGAACCTTTACCTTTACCTTTACCTCAGGCTATATGTGAGTCCCAAAGAGAAAACTGGATTTGGTTGAACTGAGAAGTGACTTCAGACCAGTGGTGAAATTCAGCCGGTTCTATCCGGATCGCACGATCCGGTAGCGCCCACCCACCCAGACATCATCATGTCCCATTTTTGACCCTCTGAGCACATGTGGAGGAGATGAGCCCACTCACATTTACAAACCAGTAGTGAAGGTAAGTGACTACGACCCTGACTCAGACCCTACTATATGTAGTAATGATTTCACATGCATTCATTCATTATTTAAATTCAACTGTCTTTTTTTAAATAAAGAAAAGAAAGGAAGAAAATAAGTTATATTTTTTAAATAACTTTATTAGGTTTTTTAAAAAAATATAGAAGTATTAAAAACTTAAAGAAACCAATATTTAAGAAACAAAAAATAAAGGAAAGAAGGAACGATAAAGTCAGCACCGTAGAAGAAAGAAAAATAAATATAGAGAATTTACTTCCAATTTTCTTTTACAACAGATATAAATGTAACGTTTACATTACCTCATGCTCTAAGTGCACAGCACAACTTTATTTTTTTTCTATTACTTACTACTTTCCAATCATCAAACCCATATATCATAATTTCATATATATATATATATATTTCTGCTTGACACACAAAATCCAAAGGAGGCATCCAATCAGCATTGAAATTAATCAATGTCTTTTCTCTAATCAAAACTGCTAATTTTGCTATCTGAGCCAGTTCCATCAACTTCACCATCCATTCAAGTCACAGTTCTCGTCTGGTGTGTATATAAAAGATGTGTATATGGGATATATATAAAAATGTGAAATTATTTTTCCAGAAGAAATACTTGAATTTGGGGAAGAAATCCAAAAATGATTTTGACTGGCTTCTTTGGAAAGATGTCATGTATTTTTAGGATGGTATTCCATTATCTGAAATGCACTAGATATGTTTCAGTCATATCAAACTAGTTATTTCTGGTGAGGGGAGGCAGTTCCCAAACATATCAAAAATCCATTGAATTTTCAGATGACAATTGAAGGAAATTTATTGAGCGATAAAAATGGGGAACATAATATTTTTTTTTATTAGTTTTAAAAATTATTTGACAATCTGCATCAGAAATAATTCTCCCGCATTCTGAATCATTTCAGTCTCCTCAAGCTCTTGACTTTAGCAGAAATGAAGGCATGCATAGAAACTCATCATTAATTAGTTCATTCATTTGCTGACGCATTTTTAATCTTAGTCAATTATGGTTTGTTAGTCCATATGAATTAATTAGAATTAAATCAAATTGGCAATAGATGTTATATTTTAGAATAGAACAGAACAGAACAGAACAGAACAGAACAGAACAGAACAGAACAGAACAGAACAGAACAGAACAGAACAGAATAGAATAGAATAGTTGGAAGGAACCTTGGAGGTCTTCTAGTCCAACCCCCTGCTTAGGCAGGAAACCCTACACCTCTTCCGATAAATGGCTGTTCAATCTCTTCTTAAAAACTTCCAGTGTTGGAGCATTCACAACTTCTGGAGGCAAGTTGCTCCACTGATTAATTGTTCCAACTGTCAGGAAATTTCTTCTTAGTTCTAAATTGCTTCTCTCCTTGATTAGTTTCCATCCAGTGCTTCCTGTCCTGCTCTCTGGTACTTTGGAGAATAGTTTGACTCCCTCTTCTTTGTGGCATCCCCTGAGATATTGGAAGACGGCTCTCATGTCTCCCCTAGTCCTCCTTTTCATTAAACTACACATACCCAGTTCCTGCAACCATTCATCATGTGTTTTAGCCTCCAGTCCCCTAATCATCTTTGTTGCTCTTCTCTGCACTCTTTCTAGAGTCTCCACATCTTTTTTACATCATGGCGACCAAAAACTTGAACGCCACACTTGAAATGCAGGATTCCAAGTGTGGCCTTACCAAGGCATAATAAAGTGGTATTAACACTTCACGTGATCTTGATTCAATCCCTTTGTTTATGCACCCTAGAACTGTGTTGGCTTTTTTGGCAGCTGCTGCCCATGGCTGGCTCCTATTTAAATGGTTGTCCACTAGGACTCCAAGATCCCTCTCCCAGGTACTACTATTGAGCAAGGTACTACATATACTGTACCTGTGCATTTTCCCCTTGCGATTTTGGCTTTTGGAGCCAGTTAATCAAACCTACCTGGTTAATCAAAATGCTTGTGTATGTATGTATGGAAATTCAGAATGGTTAACCCATGTTATCTAAAATGGAAATGTCAAGTATTGAAAATACTTGATAGACTACTCAGAATGACATAAATAGTAGCAGGCAGTAAAAAAAAAGAACAGGCGAAGTAGAAGAATAGCAATCAGTTAACATTCTTGCAGGAATAAAAAGACTTTCTGGAATAATAGGGAGCCTGGGTATAAAAATACAGTCTGAAATAATAGATCAAGTTCATTATCTGAAAAAGGAAGAAAGAAAGAAACACTCCTGAAGAGATCCATATTTCATCAGGGATGGCAATGAAATTTATTCCCTCTTTCTCTCTCCATCTCTCTCCCTTGTTTTCATCCTTATCTAAAACAAGAAAACACAGCAGAGAAGATCTACAGCACTTTGGCATGCCTTGCTTTAATGTTTAATGGGGATGGGGCATTCCCCGGATACACTATCAATATTTCCATGAATTAATGAAGATAGAACTCAACGGCATACTTATTTCATTACAGTAAATTCCACATATAAAATAGGAGAGAGCATTCTCCCCCTCCTGTCTCTGTAGACTTCGGATCAAATTTTGAGAAGAAGCTTCGGGAAGAAAATAGGGAGGCCCCACTGCACGATCAACTTTTCTCATGCAGTATTGATTTGTATGCTTACTATATATATAAAAATGTGTGTGTGTGTGTGTGTGTGAGTGTTTTCTTTTTCTAGGTTTTATGTGTGTTTTTCTTTATGGCTAAAAGAAACACACACACACACGTGTGTGTGTGTGTGTGTATGTATATATGTATGTGTATGTATATATATATATATATATATATATGTCTTTGGTTATTCGGGTCTTCTCCTGTGTAAAATTGGAAGTGTCTTGGCGACGTTTCGACGAAGTCTCATTCGTCATCTTCAGGCTGGTGTTCTCGGCTTCATGCTTCCAGGAGCAATGATTGCAATGGAATATATATATGGAAAAATTGCTTTTATTCCTGTTGGGTTCCATATTGAGAGATTTAGAAGTCTAGAATGTATCACAAGACCATCAGCTTTTCAAATAAGGAAGGGGCCAGTAAATGTAACACCACTATGAGGTAAAATTATTCAGTGTTTTGAATTGTTTTGAACAACTACCTCAACCCAAATCATCTTCTTTTAATGACCTCATAATCTCCTGGAGGGGTGGTGGAGTCTGGGCAACTGAATGGAACTGAGTGTTGACTGGCCAGATGCCCTTCCTGTCACCAATGAGGAGTCGAATAGAATAGAATAGAATAGAATAGAATTTTTTATTGGCCAAGTGTGATCGGACACATAAGGATTTTGTCTTTGGTGCATATGCTCTCAGTGTACATAAAAAGACAAGATATATTCATCAAGAATCATAAGGTACAACACCTAATGATAGTCATAGGGTACAAATAAACAATCAAATCATACTAGGAAACAATCAATATAAATCGTAAGGATACAAGCAACAAAGTTACAGTCATGCAGTCATAAGTGGGAAGAGATGGATGATAGGAACGATGAGAAGACTAATAGTAGTGCAGACGTAGTGAATAGTTTGACAATGTTGAGGGAATTATTTGTTTAGCAGAATGATGGAGTTCGGAAAAAAACTGTCCTTGTGTTTAGTTGTTCTGGTGTGCAATGCTCTATGGCGTCATTTTGAGGGTAGGAGTTGAAACAATTTATGTCCAGGATGCGAAGGGTCTGTAGATATTTTCCCAGCCCTCTTTTTGACTCGTGCAGGATACAGGTCCTCCATGGAAGGCAGGTTGGTAGCCATGGTTTTTCTCTGCAGTTCTAATTATCCCCTGAAGTCTGTGTCTGTCTTGTTGGGTTGCATAACTGAACCAGACAGTTATAGAGCTGCAGATGACAGACAGATATTTAGCAGATATATTCTCAACGTGCTCAGAGAGAGAATATATCTGCCTCTACCTAGGATTGAACTCACAGCCTTCTGATTGTGAGATTGCAAGAGCTCCACCTCTAGACCACTCCACCACTCAACTACTTCAACCCAAATGAATGAGTAGAATTCAAAGGATATATTAACAAGATCCCAGATTTTGGATGTGCAAGAAAGAACTACACAGGAGGTGCACGGTGGCAAAATATCCAGGATAGACCACCCATCCCAAGCTCCTTAGAATCTTATCTAGGTGTTCCCAAGACAAGGTATGCAGGCTAGGGAAACACATATATAATAGGCAAAAATTAATCAGAAGTTAGCTTGAATTCTGCAGTGTGGATCGGTTGTTTGATGTTTATGGAGTTTCTCAGCCATCCAGGTCATGGTTGTCCCAAAGGTGATTTTTCTAGAGGCAACCGTATTTTCTTGTTTTTCCTTGAAGACATTTCACTTCTCAATCAAGAAGCTTCTTCAGCTCTGACTGGATGGTGGAGAATGGCAGGATGATAGCAATGTTCCAATATCTCAGGGGCTGCCATAAAGAAGAAGGAGTCAAGCTATTCTCCAAAGCACCTGAGGGCAGGACAAGAAGCAATGGATGGAAACTCATCAAGGAGAGAAGCAACTTAGAACTAAGGAGAAATTTCCTAACAGTGAGAACAATTAATCCATGGAACAACTTGCCTCCAGAAGTTGTGAATGCTCCAACACTGGAAGTTTTTCAGAAGAGGTTGGATAACCATTTGTTTGAAGTGGTGTAGGGATTCCTGCTGAAGCAGGGGGTTGGACTAGAAGACCTCTACAGTCCCTTCCAACTCTGATTTCTATTCTATTCTATTTATAGTCCTTAGAGAAAGCTGGCCATTTGCATTCTTTTTAGAGTCGTTGAGACCACCTGGAGGTTTTTCTGTGTCCTCAGGGTCACCTGTGTAATGCAAATGGGTCTGGGGTCCATACCCAGTCCTTTCAGAAGTTCCAAGAAGGTTCCACACCCATTTGCACTACTCAGGTGATCCTGAGGACACAGATAAACCCCCAGGTGGCCTCAATGACTTGCTAAAAGGATGCAAATGACCAGCTGTCTGCAAGGAGTATAAATCCTTCCATTCCCCCACCATTCAGGAAGACCTGAAGAAGCTTCTTGGATGAGAAGCGAAACGTCTTCAAAGAAAAACGAGAAAGTCCAATTGCCTCTTGAAAAATCACCTTTGGGACAACTGTGGATGACTGAGAAACTCCATAAACATCAAGCAACCAGATCCACACTGCAGAATTCACGCTAATTTCTGATTAATTTTTACCTATTATATATGGGTCACCTTTGGGACAATCTGGTTGCTTGTGCCTGACCGCCCTCTTGTCCAGTTTTTTAAGTATAAATCAATATCAGATGGTCTTGAATGTCTCTTCCCAAGATTGTAACCTCTGTTTATCTACCTCTCCATCTTAAGAAGATCTTGTTCCCTGCCTGGTGAAATCCATCATTTTATTTATGTTTGTTTGTTTATTTATTTCATCAAGCACGAATTTTATGACAGATACAAGTGTGAACATGATTATAAATACATGAAAAGGATACAAATAAAAGAAAACATTAGGTCAGGGATGGTAGGCACACTGGTGTGCTTATGCACGCCCCTTACAGACCTCTTAGGAATGGAGTGAGGTCAACAGTAGACAGTTTAAGGTTAAAGTTTTGGGGATTTGGGGAAGAAACCAGAGAGTCAAGTAGTGCATTCCAGGCATTGACCACTCTGTTACTGAAGTCGTATTTTCTGCAATTGAGTTTGGATCGGTTTACCTTGAGTTTGTATCTATCGTGTACTCTTGTATTGTTTTGGTTGAAGCTGAAGTATTCATTGGCTGGTAGGACATTGTAGCGGATGATTTTATGTACTATGCTTAGGTCAGACCGAAGACAGCGAAGTTCTAAGTTGTCTAAGCCCAAAATTTCAAGTCCGGTGGCATAAGGTATTTTGTTGCGAGCAGAGGAGTGGAGGACTCTTCTTGTGAAATATCTCTAGACTCGTTTGATTGTATTTATGTCCGATATGCAGTCCAGACAGATGAGCTATATTCAAGAATTGGTCTGGCAAAAGTTTTGTATGCCCTAGTTTGCAGTTCAATATTACCGGAGAAGATGTTAAATTAGGTTAACAACTCTTAATGCTTTTTTAGCAATGCAGTTACAGTGAACTCAGGCACTTAGATTTGAGATGACTACTCCAAGGTCTTTGACAGAGTGAGGCTCATGATCTAAGCTATTTATTTATGTTTCTCAGTCTTGCATAGGAAAAGCTGAGCATGTGCACGTTGTGTTCAGAATGCCGATTTTGAACACTTCAGCAGCAGCCTCTTGTTTGAAATTAAATGAAGAGAATTAAAGAAAATGCAACAGCTAATAGTTCTGAGTAAAATCGGTACAGTGGTGATTATTTCTAAATTGGGCCCTCAGCACCATAAACACCTTGCATGACAATAGGATTTTGAGGCAATGATATTCACTGGTGACTGCGAAAAAAGAATCACCAAATCAGACCTTTGTTATAATTTATCTGTTGAGTGAGAGAGATATCCTGCTAGAAGTTGGTAACCTGTTGAGAAATTCCAGCATAGTTTAGATTGAAACATGCTTTTGGGAAGACACGGCAGATGCTGAAATCATTGCTCCACCCAAATGCTCTCCTGTTTAAATGTTATGACTTTGGGAAATGGTAGGAATTTCGTCTCAGCCTTTTGATTCAATAGTGGCTGCATGTATAGTAAAGAGAGAGAAGTGTGATAGTTAAAGTGATGAGCTAGGACCATTGATTAATTCCTCCCAGTAGGCCAAACACGCTCTCTCTCTCTTCATCAAATGGGCATTACAGCATTATTGTCGAAAACAAAAGATTTTTATGGGAGTTGCCTTAGGTTTCTTGCTTTAAAACTAACAATTAAATATCTCTTTTTCAATATGCAGATCTTAATATGCATTTGTATATATGAGGATGAATGGATAGATAGGAGAGAGAGGGAGAGGGAGAGAGGGAGAGAGATTATTGAATTGATAAATTTGTGCTTGAGTGAGACCTTGGTAACCTACCCTTCCTTTCTTTCTTCCTTCCTTCCTTCCTTCCTTCCTTCCTTCCTTCCTTCCTTCCTTCCTTCCTTCCATCCTTCCATCCTTCCTTCCTTCTTTTTCTTCTTTTTCTTCTTTCCCTCCTTCCCTCCTTCCCTTCCTTCCTTCCTTCCTTCCTTCCTTCCTTCCTTCCTTCCTTCCTTCCTTCCTTTCTTCTTTCCTTCCTCTCAAGCCCTCCCTTCCTTCATTTCCTGCCTAATAAAATTAATCTAACTTTGTATTAGTTTTTTTAAAAAAAAATGGTTTTAAAAAGTCATTCGACAGCGTGCAGCAGAAATAACTCTTCCACATTCCGAAGCATTTCAGAATCTTTTAAGAATGATGTGATTGCTGACTTCAGTGAGAACAGACGTAATGGGAAGCAATGGTTGATTCACTTGATGCATTTTAATCTTCGGCAACTGTGCTTTGTCAGTTCATAAAAATTAATTAGAATTAAATGGAATTGTCAGTGCCAATCTCTGCTTTGGCATTATATTTTGAGCATGGAATTTTTAGTTTTCAAGTCAATGAATCCTAAATGGTTATCAAAATGTATGCATATATGCCTATGTATATGTATGTGTATGTCTATGTGTGTGTGTGTATGTATCTCTGTCTCTCTCAGTCTCTGTCTCTCTGTGTCTGTCTGTCTGTCTCTGTCTGTCTATCTGTCTCTCTCTCTCTCTCTGTCTGTCTCTCTCTGTTTCTCTGTCTGTCTCTCTCTGTCTCTCTGTGTCTATATGTCTGTCTGTCTCTCTCTCTCTCTGTCTCTCTCGGTAAAACTCAAATAATAGTAAACAGTATTTGCAATAGCAAAAGCAAAAGAACAGCTATCTAAACACTACCCTATTTTTTAAAAAAAGATAAGAACATTCATATGGACTTATTGTTGGTCACACTGAATTCTCAAATCAAATAATCTAATAGCATTTCAATAAAGAATTTTTTTCCATGTTTAACCTTCCTTCTAAAAAGAAGTCCAAATTATAGACAAAGATTTATCGTTTTAGCATGTTAGAATTGCACCATGGAGAGCTATACGACACTTTACAGACAACTATAAAACTCACTGGTTGATTTTAGACCAGAAATTCTCTCTCTAAACCCAGCATATCTGCTGTTTTGGGGATAAAACAAAGGCAGATTTATTTGTTTATTTGTTTGTTTGTTTGTTTGTTTGTTTGTTTGTTTGTTTGTTTGTTTGTTTGCTTGCTTGCTTGCTTGCTTGCTTATTTATTTATTTATTTATTTATTTATTTATTTGTTTGTTTGTTTATTTTGTCAACCATGTACAAGATAGCAGGTATAAATATGAATGTGGACATGAATGAGGGAAATGAATACAGCCACACAGACAGGACAGTTTTTATCCATGGGCTGTCAGACTCCTGAATGAGAAATAACATCATAACTACGTAGTATGATGGACTGCAGGGTGGGTGCAATGTGTAACATGTTCACACTGGTGCAATAGGACTGGCTGTTTTGTTAATATGATTTATTGGGTTAGGGATTTTCTGTCTTCACTGTGAGTTGTATTGTGTTGGGAGGGGTTCATTGAGGGAGCAGCACTTCAGGCTACTTCTGCTGCCTGCTGGACTGCTTGTAATTTGACAGATTAAATCTCACCAGGGTCAAGGTTGACTCAGCCTTCCATCCATCTGAGGTCGGTAAAACGAGGACCCAGATGGTTGAGGGCAATAGGCTGACAGTGTAAAACTGCTTAGAGAGGGCTGTAAAACACTGTGAAGCGGTATATAAGTCTAAGTGCTATTGCTATGTGAACCATTTGGTTTTTATTTTGTGTGTGTGTGTGTGTATGTGTATGTAAAACCAAATCACCTCCCTTCCAGATTAATCTGGGACTCAGCCTATTCAGCTATTTCCTCCTAGCCCTAAACATTGAAAATATCATCAGAGCAATGTAATGAGGATCTTCATTCCTCTCTTCTTAACGCGATTACTCTTGTCTTCATGTGAGGAGAAAAAAAAGGAGAACACCAGTTATAATAATGAGTTGTATTTGGCTGGCAAGGAAAATAGATTAGAAAAATGCATTTAATGACCCAGAAAGCCTATTAGCTATTACAAAGGAAATGGGGTTCTCTTGAGACTTCTTGCCCATTAGTAGGCCAGCAATATTTGGATATTTGAAACAAGTTATGGTATGTAGTTACCATTTCTCATGTCATAATAAAATTTTTGCTTGTCTTTCCAAAACTTTCCCTTTGGGGAAGAGCTATCAATTATAGAATGATAGATATAGTCCAATCCAATCCTCTCAGTATCACAGGTGTCCCATGGGAAAGCTACTCCAGCAAAATTCCACCTCATTCAATAGTAGTAATAGTAGTAGTACAATTCTACTACTACTAGTAGTAGTAGTAATATAATTATTATATAATTATAATAAGTATAGCAAAATTTCACAAACCTACAATACCATGACTGCGTTGCTAAGCTCATTCACTGGAAATTGTGTCAGAAGTTTGGATTTGAGTACAGCAAAAACCACTGGGAACATCAGGTTGAGAAAGTGTTAGAGAATGAGAAACTCAAGATCTTGTGGAACTTTAGGATTCAGACTGACAGGCACTTGGTCCACAACACACCTGACAATAAGTAGTTGAAAAGAAAAAAGTATGGTTCGTTGACATTGCAATACCTGGTGTTGCACAGATTGAAGATAAGCAGCAAGAAAAAAATCACAAAGTACCGGGACTTGCAAATTGAAGTTGAGCGACTGTGGAAAAAGAAATTGTGTGTTGTTCCTATTGTAATTGGAGCCCTTGGAGCAATACCCAAAGGGCTACCCCACTATTTAGAAATTCTAAATTTACCGGACTTGAACATTTTGACTCTACAAAAAAACCACCTTACTCAGAACAGCTTACATCCTCCAATGATACCTTAACAGTTCCTAGGTCCTTGGTTAGGACTTGAGCTACTGAGCTATTAACCAGCCTCAAAGGCTGTAAAACTCACTACAGATTAACCAACAACAACAACAACAACAACTTGCCTGCCAACAATGATCAAACTTTTTACAAGAATACTGGCAAATTCAGTATTCAATCATCTGATGGAAACAGTTTATATCCAGTAGAACAAAAAGAAAATTATAAAAAATCAAGAGGAACAAAAGATCAGCTGCTCATTTACAAAATTGTACTAAAAAATGCAAAACAAAGAAAAATGAATTTAAATATGGCATGGATTGATTACAAGATGGCATTTGACTCATCACCCCATAGCTGGATTAACAACTGTCTGGAAGATTTTGGAATCAGCGAAAATATTTGTACATTTTTGAAAGCAAATATGCAAAAATGGAAAACAGTTCTAACAGCAAATGGGGAGAACATTGGTGAAGTCAACATCAGACGAGGAATCTTCCAGGAGGACTCACTTTCATGACTATTGATCAAAATCACATTAATTCCACTGACAATAATCCTATGAAACACAAAACTGGGATACAAAATCTCAAGCCAAGATGGCAAGATAAACCATCTACTATGCATGGATGACTTAAAAATGTATGCAAAAAGCTCCACTGAACTTAAATCAATACTCAGCACAGTTCAACTGTTCAGCAGCAACATCAAAATGAACTTTGGACTTGAAAAATGTGCTATATTATCCATGCAGCAAAGAAAAATTGAAAAAATAGAAGGAATAGAACGGGTAAATGGAAACATAGTAAAAGCATTAGCAAAGGGTGATGGTTACAAATACCTAGGCATATTGGAAGCAGATAACATCTTGAATGGAAAAGTCAAAATCAATACAAAAGGAATACATCAGGAGGGTCCGCAAAATATTAAAATCAAAGATGAATGCTGGAAAGACAATTAAAGGCATTAATACATGGACAATTCCAGTGATATGCTACTCGGCTGGAATCATCAATTGGACTTTGACTGAACTGGAAAACTTGGACCAGAAAACGCGCAAACTTTTGGATATGTATCTACTTCCCTTAGCCTTTCATCATATGATTTACCTCCTTCCTGCAGACTCCTTATCATCTTTATTTCTCTTCTATGCACTCTTTCTAGGGCAGGGGTGTTAAACTCAAGGCCCAGGGGCCAGATATGGCCCATGGGGTACTTAGATCTGACCTGCAGGGTTGCCATGGAAACAGCAAAGGATTGGCCCATGGTGCCTCTGTCACCAAGTGAAATCCAAATTTTTTTACTACTGATTCTGTGGGCATGGCTTGGTGTGTGTGTGGCAGGGGAAGGATACTACAAAATCTCCATTCCCACCTCACTCCAGGGGGAAGGATACTGCAAAATCTCCATTCCCACCCCACTCTGGGGCCAGCCAGAGGTGGTATTTGCCGGTTCTCTGAATACTCAAAATTTCCGCTACCGATTCTCCGAACTACTCAAAATTTCCGCTACGGGTTCTCCAGAGCCTGTCAGAACCTGTTGGATTTCACTTCTGTTACTACCACAATTTTGAAGGAAAGATGGCAGGCTGGGGTTACTAAATTCTTTCTCTTCTGTCACAGTTATACAATTTACTAGGAAACGTGGCACTCAAATAAGAGAAACAATGATAGTAGAGGAATTTTGCAGGAGATAAAAGAGGTAAATAAATTGCTACGTTCTCGATTTGGGAACTCAGCAAAGAGGGAATTTTGTTCTGCATTTTGGGCAGCAAAAAACGTTTTGCAAATCCGAGTATGAAAGGCAAGAAAACAAGACAAAGTATAATTGCATTTTCTCTCTATCTAAATAACAGCATCCCTAAGATTTATTCTCTTAGTTTACATTTCTCTGTGGCTTGAATTGTTGAACAAACTACAAGCTATGAGAAAATTGCCTTTGGGAAGAATGGATGTGATGAGTCAAAGAGCATCTAAGCTGGACAGGGACAATTCTGATACATATGAACTTTATAAATGGTGGTGGTGACAGCTTTTAATCAAGATGAAATATGGCATAGGTCTCGGACTGGTATCAAAGAACTCCTAGAAATGACAAATAATTTGCCGTCGCTATTAGCACTGCATTTGTCAACTGTGATTTCTGGAACAGGAACATCTGCTGGGTGATGTTTTCTGAAATGCCGGCAAGATGGTGATGCATTACAACGCTTCTCCACTAACATTTCTCTCATCTTTTGATAGAGTGTGTTTACAAAAGGCTAAGATAACTTACTTACAGAAGTGAAGCTGTGATTTCTTTGCTTCTCCTGAAAAAGCAAAGACTAGGTTTAAAAAAAAAAAGGGGGGGGGGAGCCTGAATAGCTTTTCTTCCCAAGGATTTCATAATGCTTGTTTCTTCTTCTTCTTCTTCTTCTTCTTCTTCTTCTTCTTCTTCTTCTTCTTCTTCTTCTTCTTCTTCTTCTTCTTCTTCTTCTTCTTCTTCTTCTTCTTTTCCTTCTTCCTTCTTCCTTCTTCCTTCTTTCTTCTTCTTCCTTCTTCTCCTCCTCCTCCTCCTCCTCCTCTTCTTCTTCTCCTCCTCCTCCTCCTCCTCCCCTCCTCCTCCTCCTCCTCCTCCTCCTCCTCCTCCTCTTCTTCTCCTCCTCCTCCTCCTCCTCCTCCTCCTCCTCCTCCTCCTCCTCCTCCTCCTCCTCCTCCCCCCCTCCTCCTCCTCCTCCTCCTCCTCTTCTCCTCCTCCTCCTCCTCCTCCTCCTCCTCCTCCTCCTCCTCCTCCCCCCTCCTCCTCCTCCTCCCCCTCCTCCTTTTTCTCCTCCTCCTTATCATCATCATCACCACCATCACCACCATAATAAAAAATGGAGCAGCAGAAAATTAGTATTCATTTTTGGGGATGGAAAAAAGGAAACTTGAGGGTGACCTCTTCAGGCAGATAACCATTATTTTTTATATATATTTTTTTAAAAAAAAATTTCTGCTGCCAAACAACTACTACAAGTATGAATCTTGCAAATCAGAGGATTCAAATTACCTGTAAAAACTTCATACTCCAGAAGCTAATTAAGGCAATAAAGTGAAAAGCTGAAAATAATGTTGTTGTTGTTTTTTTCTTTTCAAATGGTGTTATAGCCCAGATAAATCCTTCTGGAGTAACTCTGAAAAGCTTTATGCCAGTTAATGAGGAAAGTTAGAAGTGACCAAGCTTTAGAAGCTCTGAGATTTCTATTTTTGTCTAATTAACAGCACAAACTAATAAACAAGTCAGCAGAGCACTAAAAGCATATTTTAAATTGTGCCGGGGATAATATTAAAATCTGACCTCTTTCAAAACTGGACAGGTCTTATGGGATGTTATTATGTATTGTATTTTGAAATCTTCCAAAGTTAATTCGCCATTGAACTCTTTAATGTGTGCGGGGTTTTTTTTTTAAAGACTAGTTAAAAAACCCAACAACAACGAAGTAAATATTTTAAATATGGGGTGCATATTTGTCTAGAACAGAGTGTAGAATTCCTCCAGAAATGATAATCAAATGATTATTCTACCATTTTTCTAATGTTGCAGTAGATAAAAAAATTAAGATCAATTCACACATCTATATGCTTCAGTTGGCTGGTTATTTAACAAACTCATAATAGTAATACTAATGGCATCATCATCATCATCATCATCATAAAATAAAAATAAAAATCTCAAGATCTTGTGGGACTTTAGGATTCAGGCTGACAGGCATTTGGTCTACAACACATCTGACATAACAATAGTTGAAAAGAAAAAAAGTATGGTTCATTGACATTGCAATACCTGGTGATGTATGGATTGAAGATAAGCAGCAAGAAAAAATCACAAAGTACCGGGACTTGCAAATTGAAGTTGAGCGATTGTGGAAAAAGAAATTGTGTGTTGTCCCGATTGTAATTGGAGCCCTTGGAGCAATACCCAAATGGCTACCCCACTATTTAGAAATTCTAAATTTACCAGACTTGAACATTTTGACTCTACAAAAAACCACCTTACTCGGAACAGCTTACATCCTCGATACCTTAACAGTTCCTAGGTCCTTGGTTAGGACTCGAGCTGCTGAGCTATTAACCAGCCTCAAAGGCTGTGAATCTCACTACAGATTAAAGAAGAAGAAGAAGAAGAAGAAGAAGAAGAAGAAGAAGAAGAAGAAGAAGAAGAAGAAGAAGAAGAAGAAGAAGAAGAAGAAGAAGAAGAAGAAGAAGAAGAAGAGAAGAAGAAGAAGAAGAAGAAGAAGAAGAAGAGAAGAAGAAGAATTATTTTTGTTTAAATTTTATTTATATGTCACCCTTCTCCGAAGACTCAGGGCGGCTTACAATGCCTTAAGCAATAGCCTTCATACTTTTGTATATTTTTTTTAATACAAAGTCATCTTATTGCCCCCACAAACTGGGTCCTCATTTCACCTACCTTAGAAAGAATGGAAGGCTGGGTCAACCTTGAGCCTGGTGAGATTCAAACTTACAGTAATTGCAGACAGCTGGTGTTAATCACAATGCTTTTGTCTGCTGAGCCACCAGGCCCTTTATTGAGAAGTGAACAATGGAAAATCGCCACTATGCCCGATCGCCACTACCGGTTCACCAGAACTGGTGCGAACCGGCTACGTCCGACCTCTGAGACTAGGTGTATAAATTAGGGAGCAGTCTAGAGAGAGGTTGAAATCATTTCCGAAAGAACAGTTAAAGTTAAGGCTCATTTGATTCCTTTCTCCCCCCTCCTCTTTTTATTGCAACATCCTGTTTATGACAGTTCTTTAATTCTACCAAGCAATTATTGGCAATTATTACAGCTCAAGTAGCAGTAACAGTTTTATTTGTTAATTAAATACTGATTCTGAGCACTTCATCTCAAGGGTAACAAAATATTTACCAATTCTCACTTTGCTGGTATTTATGAGAGCACCCTGCATGCTTCTCTTTCAAGGGTGGCTAAAGGACGGGGAAATTATACCCCCCCTCCCTCATTCTGGCCGCTATCGAAATAATGAAGAAATCCCACCATGAGTAAGGCAGTTGCAGAAATAAGGAACAGGGAAAGTTAATGTCATCTGATTTTTTAAAAAATGAAATAGTCTAGATTACAGATTATCAGAACTGGAAGGGACCTTGTAGGTCATCTAGTCCAACTCCCCACCCAGGCAGGAGACCCTACACCATTTCTGACAGATGGCAGTCTAGTCTCTCCTTGAAAGCCTCCAGTGATGAAGCTCCCACAACTTCCAAAGGCAACTTCTGTTCCATGGGTTGATTGCTCTCACTGTCAGAAACAATTTCCTTACTTCTGGGATGAATCTCTCCTTGTTCAGTTTCCATCCATTCCTTGTCTGGTGTTCAGGTGCTTTGGAAAATAGCTTGACCCCCCTCCTCTCTGTGGCAGCCCCTCAAATATTGGAAGACTGCTATCATGTCTCCCTTGGTCCTTCTCTTCATTAGACTAGCCATGCCCAGTTCTTGCAACCGGTCATCGTATGTTTTAGCCTCCAGTCCCCTCATCATCTTGGTTGCTCTTCTCTGCACTCTTTCTAGAGTCTCAACATCTTTTTATAGTGTGGTGACCAAAACTCATGTGGTCTTACTAAGGGTTTCTAGAGTGGAATTTGTACCTCACTTGATCTTGATTGTATCCCTCTGTTTATGCAATTTAGGATCGCATTGGCTTTTTCTGGCTGCCGCTGCACACTGCTGGCTCATATTTAGCTTAGTAGTCCACCAAGACTCCAAGATCCCTCTCACAGTTACTGCTATTTAGACTGGTTTCACCCAGTCTATATGTGTACTTTGGGTTTTTCTTGCCTAAGTGTAAGACTTTCCTTTTCTATACATTGAATTTCATTGTGTTAGATAGGGCCCGGTGTTCAAGTCCGTCAAGATCCATTTGGATCTTGAGCCTATCATCCAGGGTGTTAGCTACTCCTGCCACTTTAGTATCATCCACAAATTTAGTAAGTTCCCCTTCTAATTTCCCTGTGAACTTTTTAAGTATTTTAAGAGAATTAAAAGAGCTGCATGGATTTATCCAGGCGGTCCTCAGGAGTCAATAACATCTCAAAGATACATTATACTCTCCCACGCTCTAATTTGTTTGTACAGAGTCTATTAAACTCAATAATCTCCCTTTTTGTGATGCCATCTTTGACTCTGAATCCCAAGACTTCC
>CM075965.1:79079492-79251992 GCA_038048745.1 Coluber constrictor foxii | reverse complement strand
CCAATAATTGTCCCAATTTTGCACATATTAGCTGAATCAAGACTAAGAGGAAGGAAGGAAGGAAGGAAATAATATTTTGGAAGAAGTAATAATTACCCAATAATTGTCCCAATTTTGCACATTTTAGCTGAATCAAGACTAACAGGAAGGAAGGAAGGAAGGAAGGAAGGAAGGAAGGAAGGAAGGAAGGAAGGAAGGAAGGAAGGAAGGAAGGAAGGAAGGAAGGAAGGAAGGAAGGAAGGAAATAATATTTTGGAAGAAGTAGTAATTACCCAATAATTGTCCCAATTTTGCACATATTAACTGAATCAAGACTAACAGGAAAGAAGGAAGGAAGGAAGGAAGGAAGGAAGGAAGGAAGGAAATAATACTTTGGAAGAAGTAATAATTACCCAATAATTGTCCCAATTTTGCACATATTAACTGAATCAAACTAACAGGAAGGAAGGAAGGAAGGAAGGAAGGAAGGAAGGAAGGAAGGAAGGAAGGAAGGAAGGAAGGAAGGAAGGAAGGAAGGAAGGAAGGAAGGAAGGAAATAATATCTTGGAAGAAGTAATAATCACCCAATAATTGTCCCAATTTTGCACATATTGACTGAATCAAAGAGAGGGAGGGAAATAACATTTTGGAAGAAGTAATCACCCAATAATTGTCCCAGCTTTGCACATATTAAATCTATTGCTCTATATGTATGTGGCATTAGGATCATGTAATTTGCAAATCAACAAGTACTGATTTAGCAATCTCACCCGTATTTGTTACATTTATGTAATTACACAGAATGATTTTGCTCCAGCAGCCCATCTCGGCATATGCATGACTGTCATTTTTCTAATTGGCTTGATTCCAGACATCGCATCAAACATCTGTAAGATGCTACTAGACATTTATTCCTCATTTGCTTGCTTCTGTGCAATTTACTAACCAATTTACTAACCATCCAGCAAGAATTTTTGTTCTTGATGATAACTCTGATTTTCTCTTAATGTCATTCGTCCGAACATCTACGCCTAAACAATGGGGAACAAATTCAGAAAACAAAGTTTATAATGATACAATTTGAAATAATCGCACTGAATTTTCAGTTGACAGCATAGAATGCTTACTCTTATGGCATGTTTTTACTTAAAAACCACAACCACAACTTCCACCACCACAACCACAGCAGTTGGAGAGTGAAAAATGAGAGAAATAAAATGTTGTTGTTTTTTTCTGATTCCCAAATACAGTGAAAGAATCATATTGATATTCTGAAGATTTTCATTGCTTATCAATATTTGGTCTTCCAGAAGTGTACTAAATTGTGCATTGTGAGATTGCCAACCCTTTTTTGGGGTGGGGGGTGGGGGGGGTTCAATGCTTACAATACCTGCTTCGCCATGCAAGGAATATTGTCATTAACTATTTATTCTAAAGCATTGCCATTACAGTTAGGCCTCAACTTACAACGACAACTGAGCCCAACATTGATGTTGTTATGTGAAGCATTTGTTAAGGGAGTTTTCCCCCATTTTAGGATTTTGCTTGCCACAGTTGTTAAGTGAATCCCTGAAGTTGTTAAGTTAGTGAGGAGGGAATGGAGATTTTGCAGTATCCTTCCCCTGGAGTTGGGAGGGAATGGGGATTTTGCAGTATCCTTTCCCCAGGAGTGGGGTGGGAATGAAGATTTTGCAGTATCCTTCCCCCCAGGAGTGGGGAGGGAATGGGGATTTTGCGGTATCCTTCCCCTGGAGTGGGGTGGGGATGGAGATTTTGCAGTACCCTTCCCCTGCCATGCCCACCAAGCAGAGAGATTAGAATACATGTTCATCTGGACTGATTTATGTTGAGGTACTGTTGTGGCCCTTACGTGGCCTGTGAAGCTAGTGGCTGATTCTGACAGTGAGGAGGCTGGTGTGGTGCTGTGCCAGCAGCCTGTGCAGCTGGCACTCGAGTTGGACAATGAGAAGGCTGGAGAAGATGTTGGTGCCAGAGGCCAGGGCCTTCAGAACCTCCAGAAGCTCCCATAAGTGAAGAGGAAGAAGAGGAGGAGCCTCTTCTCAATGCACGGGTGCGCAGAGCTGCCAAAAGGCAGGAGTGGCTCCTCAGGAGGAGGTCTCCTCAAGAGTAAGGCTTGGGGCTAATTGGCCACTCCCTTAGCCTATTTAAGGAGGAACGCCGACTGAAGCAATTTGCAGGGAACAACTTCATTCACATACCTTCGTGTCTTATCTTGCTTATCTTATCAGCTTCCTGCAAATTGCTTCTGGGCATTCTTCCAATCACAGTAAGCTTTCAGTTATTATTCTTTGAATTCTTGGTGGCTGTTAATGCAATTAATTAATAGCCGTTGTTGTAAAAGACTAGTTTATTCAGTAAAGTAAGGTTTGAACGGACTTTGTGTGTGCTGCGTTCTTTGGGGTCCGTAGCTGGGGCAGAACAGGTTCTTCATCATACAGTGCATGTTATGATCTCAATTATAATCATCATTTTCTCCTTCTCCACCACCATCTCCTCCTCCTCCTCCTCCTCCTCCTCCTCCTCCTCCTCCTCCTCCTCCTCCTCAGTTGTTAAGTCTAGATTGTTATATGACATGTTCTGGTTTATTTGAATTCTAAAGTCTTTGTCTATATTACTGTTATTATTTCTCCTAAACTGATATTCTCTGTAAAAATAAAGAAAGGAGCTATATTTTGAATCCTCAGTTAACATCAATCCTCCATTTGACAGTGCAAAAAAACAAACAAAAAAAAAACCCCACAAACCCAACAATATGTTATTTTCTCCCCTTTCAATATTTCTCAGCCTTTTCCCTGAAAGTCAATATTTACAGCAATATAAAGCTTTTATGCCATTAAGATAAACAATTTAATGCCAAATGAGCTATTGTGTGTCTGGCAGGGGCAGTGACATATGAAGAATTATCTTTCCTTGTCTACCACGCCATGCATCATGGCATATAAAAGCACAACTGTTAATGTTCATCCAACATTTAGCTATAATTCATTCCCTAGTAACATCCTCAGATTGTTAATTGAAATCTTTAACCTTGCAGAAGGTTCTTTTCATAACCCTTGGATGATTTTTTTCCCCTTTTTGTCTAGTGACAAATGGTGAAGCAAGCAGGATGTTGCCAAATTGCTATTCTCACTAGAACAGTTAAAATCTGTTCCTTGTATCATTTCCCAAAAGATGATTACTCCTTTAGATATTCTGAAAACCACTTTGGATAAAGTAGCAGGAAATATAACGCAGGAAATAATGATCTATTGATTTATATGTCAAAAAAAGGGGGGGGGAACATTAGCAGATGTTCTAATTGGTTTCCTCCAGTGTTTTTTTCAGTGAGTCGGTTCTAGCTTGTTAAAGTGACTCCCATGTGATTAATAATCTAGGCTGGAGTTGTAAAAATATGTAAACAATAATACTCAACTTCCATGTTTTGTTTCCACTTACTTCTAAATGCCCAGCCAGGTGGTAACACCTAGCCGATATTGTCCAATCTCAAAAACGGTTAACGAATTCTGAAACTTAATTAATACTTCACTGAGAGATGATTAGGAAAATGGTTGCCACAGACTTTAAAAATGCTTTGAAGACAGTCCATTTCTGACCATTAGGTGCCACGTATTGGCCTGAACGTTCACGAATTGAGATTGAAAGCTGAATATATCAATGAGTAAATTATTCTGGAATGTGTGGCTAGAAATGGTACATATGGGCAGACAGGAATAGAATAGAATGGAATGGAATGGGATGGGATCGGATTTGTCAAGTATTTGCAAGCCATCGGTATATGTGTCATGTAGGCACATATGTGTCATGTAGACACATATGTGGAGGCACTCTCTGCCTCCACATATGTGGAGGCAGAGAGTGCCTCCACCCCTATGTGGAAAGGAGGGGCTTACCTTGAGTATAAAACCCCCTCCAACCTTCCCACCTCGTTCTCTCTCTTATGTATTTGTTCCTCGTGAGACTTGATCTCTGATCAGGGTAGTCTGTGGGCCCCCTACCCTACAATGAAGACAGAGACAGCCTTTGTATATAGTTAATATGCTTCATTATATGAAATAAATATATTGAAGATGTTATTTCACGCATCTGCCTCTGGACTCTTCTATGCTCCTGGGTGATTCTACGATCCCACAAGATAGGATAGGATAGGACAGGATAGGATAGCATAGGGTAGGGTAGGGTAGGGTAGGGTAGGGTAGGGTAGGGTAGGGTAGGGTAGGGTAGGGTAGGGTAGAATCGAATCGAATCGAATCCTATGCTATGCTATCCTATCCTATCCTATCCTATCCTATCCTATCCTATCCTATCCTATCCTATCCTATCCTATCCTATCCTATCCACCCTACCCTAGCTTACCCTACCCTACCCTACCCTACCCTATCCTATCCTAATAGGGTAGGGTAGGGTAGGGTAGGAACCTATCCTATCCTATCCTATCCTATCCTATCCTATCCTATCCTATCCTATCCTATCCTAATAGGGTAGGGTAGGGTAGGGTAGGGTAAGGTAGGATCCTATCCTATCGTATCCTAATAGGATGGGATAGGATAGGATAGGATAGGATAGGATAGGATAGGATAGGATAGGATAGGATAGGATAGGATAGGATAGGATAGGATAGGATAGGATAACTGAGTTGGAAGGGAATTTGGAGGTCTTCTAGTCCAACCCCCTGCTTAGGCAGGATACCCTATATCCTTTCAGATAATTACTTATCCAGTCTCTTCTTAAAAACTTCCAGTGTTGGAACATTTACAACTTCTGGAGACAAGTTGTTCCACTGATTAATTGTCCCCCCTCTTCTTTGTGGCAGCCCCTGAGATATTGGAACAGTGCTATCATGTCACCCCTAGTCCTTCTTTTCATCAATATTGAGTCAATATGTCCCCTTAGTGGGTATAAAGGTATAGAGTGAAGTTCTCTTCAGCACAAGAAGGACAAGGAATTGATTCAAAGGTTTAGCAGATCACAGAAGATTACTGGGCTCAGACATCAGCTTGAACTTCAACCAGTGTTTTTAAAATGTTGTGGAAGACTTAAGAGACTAAGTGGGAAATTCCAGAAGAAAAAGGATTCCACATGGAGCGATGGGAAGTGAAATTTGTGTTCGTTCTAAGGTTTCTGGGAAATGGCATCATCGTGGCAAAAAAGATGCCTGAAAGGAACAGCAGGCACCTACTAGTCAAGCTTGACTACAGTAGACGTCATCATCATTTTCTTAGCAACAATATGGAATTAATTTGTTTTGTGCCATCGAATTAATTTGATGACACAACAATGATCGGTCTCATTCAAGACAATGATGAATCCGTATACAGACGGGAGGTTGAACAACTGGCCTTGGGGTGCGACCGGAACAATCTGGAACACTCAAAACTATAGAAATGGTGGTAGACGTTAGGAGAAACCCTTCCATACTTCCACCTCTCACAATACTAGACACCAGGGTATCCACAGTAGAGATCTTCAAATTTCCAGGTTCTACCATATCGCAAGATCTAAAATGGACACCTAACATCAAAAACGCCATCAAAAAAAGCACAACAAAGAATGTTCTTTCTGCGCCAACTCAGAAAGCTCAAACTGCCCAAGGAGCTGCTGATCCAGGGGGGGTTGGGAAGGCTGTTTTTGTTCTCCCCAGTCTCCTAGAAAGCCTCTGGAGCCTGGGGAGGACAAAAAATGGGCCTACTGGGGCCACTGTGTGCCAAAAGCAGGGGGAGCATGGAGGGGTCACGTGTGTATGTGCAGCGGGGTGGGGCACATTGAATGGTGGCCCATCCCGGGCAACATGCACGTGACCCCTCCCCCCACGCTCCTCCCGCTTTTGGCATGCGACAGAAAAAAGGTTAGCCATCACAGTAACCTAGCCATTTGTATAGCAGCAAATTTATCTCATCCACAGATCGCAAAGTCAGTTGTGTTGCGTTGTGTTGTGTTGTGTTGTGTTTGCAAGCATAAAACTTGGAAGCGGCTTTCAAGTAGAAATGAAATTGGATGTATTGAACGGTTCATTTCACCACCTAGCTAGCTCAGTCAGTTTTTCCGGCCATTCTTCCCTTGTGCGAATAAGTGTCTCTTTCCATTTTTTTAAGCGAATAAAACATTCTTGCTGCTGTCAGCATGCAGTCCTCGATAGCTGATAGCAGAAACATATTTTTGTGGTGGCTGTTTTCTCTCTAAGGATGTAGTGGCTGGGAAAAGAAAACCAAGTCATGAAGACAGGGAAAACTTAAATGCAAAAATTATATTTAAAAAAAAATTAAATTAAAACTTCAATATAAATCTGATTTCAGGCTTGGGACTGCAACAATTTTGGCATTTCGGTAGGTAAGTGATTTATGTCAGGAGTTAAGCAAGCTATATTCTTGTTAATTCTGCTGGAGGTTTCAGCAGAATTGATTACTATAGGCAGTGATATCCTCTGGGAACAGCTGGTTCTTTATTAATAATCAGATGCAGGAAGAGATTTGGGGGATAACCTTATTCACTTCCCACTGTTCCTGAAGCATTGTTGTCTACCTTTTTTAAATAGGCTGCACAGAGGTCTGTTTTAGGGGTGAAATCCAACCGGTTCGGCCTGGTTCAGGCAAACAGATAAGGATTATTGGCATTGGTTCGCCGAACTGGTAGTAATCACCCCTCGTTGGGCCCACCCATGCCCTGCAGGTCGCCGCTCATCTCTTCCAGCTGCTCGATATTCCACAGAATTCAACGTTAAATGCAGCAGAGAGAATGCTAATTTTTCTCCCTCCATTCAGAACGGAGCTGCTGCAGGCTGTCCCTTTAAGGTAGTCCCAAGGAGGGAGGGGGCCAGGAGGGAACCATAAAGGGAGCAGCAGCTCCGTTGTGAATGGAGGGAGAAAAGTTAGCATTCTCTCTGCCACAGAATTCAACGTTAAATGCAAAGTGTTTCAATGGCCAGATGCCCTTCCTGTTGCCAATGAGGAGTTTTGTTGAGCAGATATATTCTCAGTGTGCCCAGAGACAGAAATATCTACACACACACACACACACACACACAGACACACACACACACACATTTCTCCAAAAATAAGACTCAGTCTTATCTCTTTTGGTTACTGAAATGAGCCCTAGGGCTTATTTTGGTAGGATGTCTTATTTCTTTTGAGTGCCTCTACCACCAGGCAGCGGAGTGGATGGCTGGTGGGATTGCCCCATACACCCAGCACTGGTTTACCTCAGGGTGCCAGAAGTCAGGCCATCTACAACTACCTCACACGGGAAGCCCACTTCTTCTTCTGGCACTGGAGTGGCACCACAGGAGGCAGAGTGATGTAGCCAGGCCATCCATGCCCTGACAACTGCCTTGCCTTGCGGATGGGGCACCGGTTCATCACTCGGCCTCTTGCTCCTATGCTGCACCAGTGCCAGAAGAAGAGGTAGGCCGGCAGCCATGTGGGCTACTACTGCACATGATTGCCGGTGCTGCCACCATGAGGCCGTTGTTGGAACATGGATGGCCTGGTTGCAGGGGCCCTGAGGTAAGCCGATGTGTGAGGTGAGGCAAGGGGGCAGCTTCAAACTCCTTGCCTCACTTCACCTCAGCACTGCAATCAACTGGGTGGGCAGCCAGCTGCACAGGTGCTTATGTAGGCCTTATTTTGGGAGTGAGTATATTGGGCACACATGCAGAAAATATGCTAGGTCTTATTTTGGGGATAGGTTTTATTTTCGGGGAAACACAGTATATATTCTTTTTGCTCTCTCCTTCCGTCATCTTCCTACATCTAACTCCCCCCTTTTTTTTTCATCTTGACTGATGTTTAGAAATCTCTCTGATGAAAATAGGACCTTATTGAATTTGACTGCCAAGTTATAGAACATATTAAATTATAAGCCACGCAGGTCCCTTCTAGGATACTTTGCTATAAGGTAGAAAGGAAGAGACAAATCTTCCCTCGCTTTAAGTATTTGGATCAAGAATTATCCAGCGAATTCCATGGAGGATACAAACATTTGTTTGTAAAACTTGTGTATGTTCAAAGGTGCTTTGGGAAACAGAATAGCTCTGAATCAAGTGAATAAAGAAGGGAGGAAGGAAGGAAGGAAGGAAGGAAGGAAGGAAGGAAGGAAGGAAGGAAGGGAGGGAGGGAGGGAGGGAGGGAGGGAGGGAGGGAGGGAGGGAGGGAGAGAGAGAGAGAGAGAGAGAAAGAAAGAAAGAAAGAAAGAAAGAAAGAAAGAAAGAAAGAAAGAAAGAAAGAAAGAAAGAAAGAAAGAAAGAAAGAAAGAAAGAAAGAATTTATTTGATTCAAGAGCTGGAGGTATGATTCTTGTGAAAGATTAATTTCTGTTTCCAAGATTGAAAAATGTGCTTTCCAGAACACTTTGCAGACAGGATCAGGCCCACAATGATGAAGTGATTTCTAATTAAAGAAAGGAAAGGTGCAGATTTTACTCCACTGGTTGTAACTTAAAGAGGTGGAAGTACCAGACCATCTTATTTGTCTCTTGAGAAACCTATATGTGGGTCAAGAAGCAACAGTGAGAACTGGACATGGAACCACTGAGTGGTTCAAAATTGGGAAAGAAGTCCGGCAAGACTATATACTGTCACCCTGCCTATTTAACTTATATGCAGAGCACATCATGAGAAAGGCAGGGCTAAATGAATCAAAAGTTGGAATTAAGATTGCCAGGAGAAATATCAACAACCTCAGAAATGCAGATGATACCACTCTAATGGCAGAAAGTGAAGAGGAACTAAAGAGCCTCTTGATGCAGGTGAAGGAGGAGAGAGCAAAAGTTGGCTTGAAACTCAACATTAAGAAAACTAAGATCATGGCTCCTGGCCCTCTCAATTCCTGGCAAATAGATGGGGAAGAAATGGAGGTAGTGACAGATTTTAATTCCTGGGCTCCAAGATCATCGCAGACGGGGACTGCAGCCAAGAAATTAAAAGACGCTTGGTCCTGGGGAGGAAAACCACGGCAAAGTTAGACTGCATACTAAAAAGCAGAGACATCACCCTGCCAACAAAAGTGCGTATAGTCAAGGCTATGGTTTTCCCAGTTGCAATGGATGGCTGTGAAAGCTGGACCATAAGAAAGGCTGAGCACCAAAGAATTGAGGCCTTTGAACTCTGGTGCTTGAGAAGACTCCTGCAAGTCACTTCGACTGCAAGGCCATCCAACCGGTCAGTCCTAGAGGAGATCAACCCTGACGGCTCTTTAGAAGGCCAGATCCTGAAGATGAAACTCAAATACTTTGGCCACCTAATGAGAAGGAAGGACTCCCTGGAGAAGAACCTAATGCTGGGGAAGATTGAGAGCAAAAGAAGAAGGGGACAACAGAGAAGGAGGTGGCTGTATGGAGTCACTGAAGCAGTAGGCATGAGCTTAAATTGACTCCAGAGGATGGTAGAGGACAGGAAGGCCTGGAGGAATGTTGTCCATGGGGTTGCAATGGGTCAGACACGACTTCGCAACTAACAACAAGAAGTTGTAACTACTATGGGGGCCAGGGTTGCTCATCTTCATTTCAAGGGCCATTGAATCAGTGCTGTCTGAAGACATTTCCAGGGTCATGTTGTCATGGATGTCTGGATGATGTCATGGATCACTGTTACCTCCCCACCAAAGCAGTACTTATTGATCTACTTGCATTTGCATGCTTTCAAACTGATAGGTGGGCAGGAGCTAGGCAAAGATGGGAACTCATCCTGTTGCATGACGCTCGGGTCTCGAACTGGGGCTGCTGGCTTTCCAGCAGACAAGTGCATCATCTTAACCACTGAGCCACTGCACTGCCAAAGTAACTTCTAATACATGGGCATAATTCCTATGTGTACGTAAATACATGTACACCTATATCTTCGTGTGCATTTGTGTGTGTGTTTCTCTGCATTTATCTATTTCTTTATGTATTTTTAAAAGTCAAAAATGCATGTGGGAGGTGGAAAAATCTGTAGAAAACTACAGTAGATTCTTATCTCTGTGTTAGTAACGTCATGGGATTAGAAGGACATAATTAATCACCGATAAACCACCTAATGTAGTAACTTTATGTGAACTCTATTTATGGCATTTACAGCAGTTTTCCTTTTACAAGTCTACTTATTTCAAATTGGGACTTTCATAATTAAGTTCTAGACTAGGACATTAGTATAGATCGCCTCAATTAATTTTAAATTTTATCAAGCTTAAACTCTCCAAAGATTTCTGGGCAAGTTTTAAATATTTTTACAGTAGCGCATCAAATCCGAGATCCTGTTTCTTCTGACTTTAGCATAAGCATGATCAAATTCATTAGTCTTTTGTATAATTTATTAAAATCTATATAAGTGCATATACAAATCTATATGCTGTACATGCACACATCATAAATACCCTGACCCTAACTCTTCTCATCCTGCTTACAATATTTGTGGACTGTTGCCTTCTGGCAGGAGATACAGAACAATTAAAACTCGGACCGCACGTTTTCTGAATAGTTCTTATCCCAGAGCTATAATTGCACTCAACAATGAAATAAAGGGCCACCATTAGTGAACTGTTGAACAGCATTACTTGGTCTGTTGTGTGGATGTTTGGGTGGTTTAGGGGTGGGGAATGAAGATTTTGTGGTCTTCTTCCCCTGGCGTTGGGTGGAAATGGAGATTTTGCAGTATCCTTCCCCTGCCACACCCACCAAGCCATATCCACCAAGCAACACCATGCCCACCAAGCCACACCACGCCCACCAAGCCACGCCCACAGAACCGGTAGTAAAAAAAAAATGAATTTGACCACTGCTATGGAGGTCTAGAAATTAACAGGCTTGCCATTAAATTATATATATGTATTCTCCTTTTAAGGATAAAGACAAAAAAAGAAGTAGATTCCTCTAATGGGTGATCTGTGAGTGATTCTAAGCACCCCGGTGGTGAAGAACCTGGAAAAAAGACCCATACTAGAATGGCTTAAATGTGGGGATGACAAACTGAGATAGTGTTATTACATGAAGTCATTCACTGTGCAATTTCAATTTTTGTCTTAATAGAGAAAGAGCGTATTCTCCCCAAATTATTGTCTCTGTACCTTCCTTTCACCTTGAACACCAAGATTATGTTTTATTAATAATAATGGACCGAAGTGTTAGAATATGCATGAAGTTTTCAGAAAGTACAAAGGGACACTAGGCAAACTGTCATCATAGCACAAAAAGTTGTGATGTTTGCTCTCTTTGGCCCAGATCCCTTGACTTTCGTTTTTAAACTAATTACATTAAAAACAGAATTAATATTAATACTTGTTCGAATTGCACCATCCTGCCTGGAAAAATAAGGGAAACAATATGGGCATGCAGCCTGACTTCAGTCTGATTTGAATTATTGATTTAATTCAGACTTGTTTATTCATTTTGTCTATTTCTATAGTAGCCCTTCTCACAATTGTGACTCTGGGGCAGTGATAAAATGTAAAATTTGTTACTACCGGTTCTGTGGGCATGGCTTGGTGGGGCTGGGTGGGTAATGTGACTGGATGGGCGTGGCCAACTTTTTTTTTCTTTTTTACTTTTAAAAGCATTTTGTCAGCAGAAGAGGCTATAGGAAAAAATGCTTTTAAAAGCCTCTGACGATCCCAGCTGAGTTGCCTGATCATCGGAGGCTTTTAAAAGCATTTTTTTCTACAGCCTCTTGAAGAGGTTGTAAAAAAATGCTTTTAAAAGTAAAAAAAAAAAGCCTCTGATGATCGCATGGCTCAACTGGGCATGTGGAGGGGCAGGGATTTTTGCTACGATGCCACCTGCCATCATCGCTACCAGATCGGATTATGATGATGATGATGATGATGATGATGATGATGATTTTATTTCTATACCGCCCCTCTCCCGAAGGACTCGGGGTGGTGTACAGCCTGATTAAAAGCACAAGACAAACACAATTTTAAAATTAAAAATATTAAATATTTTGGCTCAAATATAAAACCCCAAATTTAAAATCCCAGATTAAAACCAATTTAAAATCTTTACATTGATAGCCCAGCCTGGCGGAACAACAAGGTTTTGAGGGCACAGCGGAATACACGGAGGTCAGAGATCTTACGTAATTCTGGGGGCAGTTCATTCCAAAGCATAGGAGCTCCCACAGAGAAGGCCCTCCCCCTGGGTGTCGCCAGCCGACATAATTTGGCCAATGGCACCCTGAGGAGACCCTCTCCGTGGGAGCAGACTGGCCGGTGGGAGGCTACTGGTGGCAGGAGGTGATCTCTAAGGTAACCCGGTCCGATGCCATGGAGCACTTTAAAGGTGGTAACCAACATCTTGAATCCTGGGTCACCTGGGTGATCCAGTCTGAACCGGGAGCATTTCACCCCTGCTCTGGGGTGGTGAATGTAGCCTTAAAAACCAAACAACAACAACAACCCCTCCCCCCCCAAAATAAAACAAGACTGAAATTTCAATTCAACCCAATTGGATATTCCAGATTGATTCAGAACATCGCATAGATTTTCCAACCCACTGAATCAATTCAAATGTTTCCAGTTTAATCTGATGATAATTCAATCTGATATTCCAATTTCATTTAGAGTCAATTCACTTCGTAGATGAACTTGTTAGTCAATGCTAGTTCAGAATCAAAGCTTTGATCTGGGTTAAGAAGCCTGTAGAAGAAGAACAGGCAAAGCTGGGAGACGGAATTAAGTCTGTCATCAGCTTAGAGACATTATGTAGCCACAATGGCTCAATGTCTAATCCCTCTTGAAGCCAGTTGATTCTTATGTGGGGCCATTTTAGTACTGAATTTTAGTTGACTAAATTCTTGTGTATCGGCATAAACCTTTTTGAAATGCATCCTATAACTTATGGCTTTAATTCTTTGCACCCTAATTCAAGAGGCATTGAACTTCAATCCTTTGTTGGACTGTAATGTGTCTAAGCCAGGGATCAGCAACCTCGGCTCTGGAGCCGCATGTGGCTCTTTCATCCCTCTACTCTGGCTCCCTGTCACTCAAAATATGCGTCACAACCGCCAATGTGTGACATGCAATTTATTGAGCTTTTCAACCCCCGGTAGGCCAACCATCGACAAATCCAAGAAAAGAAAAGTTTCAGAAGAAAACAGAATGTTTGATTCAACTACATCAGCTAGTTTTGCAACCACTCAAGAAACAGTCAGGCACGGGAAGGGTTTTGTGGCTCCCGGTGTTTTCTTTTGTGTGGGAAATGGGTCAAAATAGCTCTTTCAGTGTTTAAGCTTGCAGACCCCTGGTCTAAGCTAATAATGCCCTTAACTCCACTCCCAGCTCTGCTTAAATAAGCAAGAAGCACTCTCTTTCTATATGCATGTTTGTATAGGTGTGCCTATACAAAAAGCAAGAAAATGGGGGGAGGGGGGACTCAGATTAACAGAATTGGAAGGGACCTTGGAGATCTTCTAGTCCAACCCCCTGCTTAAGCAGGAAACCCTACACCACTTCAGACAAATGGTGATCCAATATCTTCTTTAAAAGTGTTGGAGCATTTACAACTTCTGGGGGCAAGTTGTTCCACTGATTCATTGTTCTAACTGTCAGGAAATGTCTCCTTAGTTCTAAGTTGCTTCTCTCCTTGATTAGTTTCTACCCATTGCTTCTTGTCCTACCCTCAGGTGCTTTGGAGAATAGCTTGACTCCCTCTTCTTTGGGGCAGCCCCTGAGATATTGGAACACTGCTATCATGTCTCCCCTAGTCCTAGATTTAATTCTGTGATAGCAATGATGGGTGGACAAACAAGATCCCTATCACAACAGGATATTTGCTTGGCATTCTAATTTTAGAAAAGAATAAAACAAGCACACTTCTATTTGATTAGGTGAATGATTTAGTATGTTGAATTTCCAAGCATGATAAAAAAACAACAACAACGAGCATCTTTATGATTTTGGGAGAAGAGTTCTGAACCTCTGTCAACAATAGAAGCACGATAAGAACAAAATACCCAGCCAAATTCAACACAGATATAAAAGAGATTCAGAAATGAGAGTCACCTGACAAAAATGGCGAATTAAGGTATTCAGCAAGAGCCAATAAAATTCCCATGTGAACTGGCCTTATTGAAAACAATATAACAGATTATATAAAAGGTAGCACCCGCAAATCCAAATGTGAAGCTGAAAAGCGAAGAGAGGTAAAAAGAAATGAAATCTATGTTTAATCATCATATCTGAGTCTTAGATCTCTTCCAGTTAATAAGAAAAACCTGGATATGTAAAAGTGGATATGTAAAGTCACGTAAAGCAAATGGCTCAGTAGAAACATATAAGCCTAGATTTGATGAAAAAGGATGTATGCCACAATAAAAGAATAAGAGAATAAGAGAATTGGAAGGGACCTTGAAGGCAGGGGTGAAATGTAAAATTTGTTACTACAGGTTCTGTGGGGGCATGGCTTGATGGTGGTGGGGGTAATGTGACTGGGTGGGCGTGGCCAACTTTTTTTTTTTAACTTTTCGAAGCATTTTTTCTAATGCTTTGAAACGCCTCTGCTGATCAGGCAACTCAGATGGGATCCTCAGAGAGGCTTTTTAAAAAATACCTCTCTGCTGATCAGGCAACTCAGCTGGGAGGAGGATAAATTTGGTTCCTAGTTCCTTATAGGCAGAGCCATCCAACTCAGCTTCACCCATCTCTCTGACCAGAAGGTTGTCATCATTCAGTGCAAGGGCTTCACAGAAGAAGTCAAAAAGTTCTAGAAAGCAGCTTTGACACCATAACTGAAGTTATACCTTGCTTGGCATGTGTTGCCCCTAATCCACTAACTAGAATCTGTTTACGATCCTGCTCCCCAAGATCTCAATCCTCAACTCTACAACACTTCATCAGTTAACAAGATCTGAGTTTCAATAACAGGTAGAACTGAAGAGATTCATGAAACAGCTTCCTGTTTACATGGATTTCTGCAGAAATCCAGATTTGGGCCTGAAGAAATCCATGTAATTTGGGATATCGTTACAATGAAAAATTCTAATCTAAAGACTCTTAAAAGCCTAACAGAGAACTGAGGAGGGAAGAGCTACAAGGAGGAATTTCCTGACCAAACTCTCACATTTCACCCGCCGTCATTCTCTTTTGACTGTCATTCAGTCGAAAGTGAGTTGATCTCTAAGCCACACAATACCGCTTCCTATATTGCTTTGGCAACCTGATCAGTGAAAAGACGATATTTCAATGAAAGTCCTAATTGTAGGCTAGATCAAAAAAGGTGCATCAACAAAGAAACTAAGTGCCCTCTTAACCCACCTGCATGAAGAATGGAATCAACCCAGAAATTGTACTTACTTTGTAAGTGAGTGGCAAGCACAGGTGCCATGAACCAAGTCTGCCTGGAGAGAATGAAAAAAAAAGGGCTCTTTGATTTTTTTTTCAAAAATGGAGTTGAGTAGCTGAAATGACAGTTTCCTTCACCTGGTTTATTGTTCCTTCGGTTCGGTCGTGCCCAACTTCTCAGAGACTGCCTTGGTCATGTCCTGCAGTTTTCTCAGGAAGGTTTCTTGGGAAGTGGTTTCCCCTTGCTTCATTCCTAGAGCTGGGAGAAAGTGACTGGTCCAAGGTCACCTAATTAGCTTTGGTTCTAATGTGGGATTAGAACTTTGTGTCAGGATTCCAACGGATGCCCTAATTAAATCATGAGCCTCGAGCCAAGCTTCAAAAGAAATCCAGTTATTTATTAGGAGTTTCATGTTGGCACGTTCCAAGTGAAGCCAACTCTGAACCCACGTAATTTATGACCCAAACTTGACCTTGTTTCCCCCCTCTCCCTAGTGATGTGTCACATTCACCAACAGAGCAATTTCGTGGATTGTAGAGATCACTCCCCTCCAGCTGCTGTAGGTAACCCTGGGAGACAGCCTTGAGAGAGATATGTCTGGAATGTGCTTTTGGTTTTGGCTGCCGTGCTGCTTCCCCATTTTCCCATCCCCCTTGCCTATGGCAACTCGAGAGCAGGCCAGGGATGCTTTGTGAGTTGACACTTTGCTTGTTTTGTTGAAAATGAGATGAGTAAGGAACCAGTATTTCAATTCAAGGTGAAAAGCAGTACTTAATGAATTACAAAGGAAACAATGTTAGGAATTGGTTTGACCAGCAACCCATTATGATCTACTAAGTACAGACCTTAAGGCAGTGATGGCAAACATTTTCGGCACCACGTGAGGAAGAGGAGCTGCCCAGGGCACCTGCGCTCCCCTGAAAACGAACGTCCGGTTTCAGCTACTGAACTTCCAGGTTTCTGGCACACATGTGCATGCGACGATCAGCTTGCTGGCGAGCATGCTCATGCAGGAAAATGGAAGACTACCTAGAAAATATTCTAGTTACTGGCACTGCTGCATACAAAAAGGCCAGGTGATCATTGTGCACGCACACATGCCAGAAACCCAGAAGAGGAACGGGCGATGCCTGCATGCCAAGCGACATGGCTCTGCATGCCACTTTGGCCATCCATGCCATAGGTTCACCATCATGGCCCTAGGGAATGAATTGAGCATAGAACCTAGAATAATAGGAGTTGGAAGGAACCACAGAGGTCTTCTAGTCCTACCCCCTGCTAGAGCAGGAGACCCTATACTATTTCAGACAAATGGCTGTCCAGTCTCTTCTTGAAAGCCTCCACTGATGGAGCACCCACAACTTCTGAAGGCAACTTCTGTTCCATTGGTTAATTGGTCAGGGGTCTGCAACCTTAAACACTCAAAGAGCCACTTGGATCCGTTTTCCACAGAAAAGAAAACACCGGGAGCCACAAAACCCTTCCCGTGCCTGACTATTTCTTGAGCGGCCACAAAACTAGCATATGGAGTTGAATTAAGCATTCTGTTTTCTTCTGAAACTTTTCTTTTCTTGGATTTATCCATGGTTGGCCTACCAGGGGTTGAAAAGCCCAATAAATCACGTGCCAGCGGGTGTCGCACATTGGTGCATATTGATGCATATTTTGAGTGACAGGGAGCTGCAGCAGAGGGGTGAAAGAGCCACAGGTTACTGATCCCTGGACTAGGTTGTGGGAGCTGTGCTTTCCAGGACCGTCTTAACAGCATTATGGGCCTCCGGGCAAAGCAGTGTACCGGGGCCCCTACGACAACTATTCACAGGAATAAAAATGTAAATGGTTGATCAAATATGAAACGTATATTTGCATATTAGTATTCATTTTAAAAAGGCAGTAAAGTGCAATCAATATTTTGCTGTATTTATATGATACAAGGTGCATTGAAGGGTTAAGATACACAGAGTAGTATGGGGCCCCATTAGTATGCTCATGGAACCCACAAGCAAGCGCCCATCAGGCCCATGCGTTAAGACAGCCCTGGTGCTGTCTGCAGGACGTTTTTCTGCCCTGTGTCCCTTCCCTGTTGAAGACAGGCACAGGCTGTTGTTCTCTGTGTTTTCTGCATCTCAAACTGAATTGCAAATGGTTCCTGTAATCTGCAATTTTTCTGGAACTCCGTTCATATTCCCGCACCATTCGAAGGATGTTCATCACTAGTGGGTTTCAATTCCCGGTGCTACCAGTTCGCTACTGGGAGCGTGCGGGTTCTCATGTTTGCTTTGTGCATGCACAGTGGTTCTGCGCATGCGCAGAAGGTTCTGTGCCTGCGCAGAGCATTTTTGATGACGTCTAGCTGGGTGGGCTGCCGCTACCAGTTCGCACAAAACAGGGTGAACTGGTAGCAACCCACCTCTGACATTCATCCCAAAGTGCATAGCTAAATGTCTACGGAGAATCTCACTCATCCAGGTCAAGGTTGTCCACGTGAAGGGGATTTTTTTTCCTCCTTCCCCCTCTTTTTTTTTTAAGTACATCCATTTAAAAAAAAGAGAGAGAGAGAGTTCAGCCAAAGCTGTGTAATTTAAATACCATTGATTTAATACGGGGGATCTTAAGGACATGTGACTTGAAGCTCTAACTCCACTCCAGCCACTTGTGATTAGAACCAAGGTCATACTTTGAACTTTGAGGATTAACTTTTAGAGAGCTGGATGTATTGGCTAAAGGCAGTCTTTTTTTCCTTCTTTTCCTTCTTCCCCCAATTGATATGCTGGAAATGTCAAATGCAGTGGCAACAGCTTAGAGTTACCCTGGTCCTCATTATAACTAAGCAACATCCATAATACCTCCTGAGTACTGCAGCTCTTTCAAGACTCAAAATCAGAAAAGGCTGGATTTTAAAAAGGCGGCTTGCTCTCTTCGTGCTTCTCTGGAGATCTTGCAAAATAAACAAGAAGCACAGCCACCATAGACAGATCAGCACATCAGTTGTCCAAAATGAAAAGGCACATGTCAGGATTCTGATGGATGCCCTAATTAAATCATGAGCCTCGAGCCAAGCTTCAAAAGAAATCCAGTTATTTATTAGGAGCTTCATGTCGGCATGTTCTAGGTGAAGCCAACTCTGACCCCACCTAATTTATGCCCCAGTCATGACCCTGTTTCCCCCCTCTCTGCAGGGCATGTCATCAATCACATTCACCAATGGAGCAATTTCACGGGCTGTAGAAATCACTCCCCTCCGGCCATTGTGGATAACCCTGGGAGACAGCCTTGAGAGAGAGATGTCTGGAATGTACTTCTGTTTTTGGCTGCCATGTTGCTTCATCGGCTTCCCATCCCCCTTGCCCATGGCAACTCGAGAGCAGGCCAGGGATGCTTTGCGAGTGGACAGCACACTTTGCTGAGATGCCCTCTAGATGAAGAGACCCATTTTTATTTTTATTTTTTTTAGCCAGGTCAACAACCAGAGTGAAGAGAAACTGGGGAGAAGATGTCAACACCCTCAATTCCAAGTGATAAAATGAAAATAAAACAAAATAGGAGTGGAGATTACTCCTCAGTAGCTCTGGGCTTGAATGTTCAAATGGATGGATGTTGATATAATAAGAAAAATAAGGCAGGTTTAATAGCAAAAATAGAACGATGGCCTCGTTTGCCTGAGGAAAGCAAGCAATAATAAAATTGTTGAAATTCATAATATGTGCCAGGGTGGGAAATCTTCTTTCTACCAATTTTCATCTGTTGACTGAAAAAGCAAGGAATTTTGAGCCTGATACTGAGCAAGTAGGATGGTGTCCTTTATGCTCTTTGATCTTGGTTGTTTACTTGCAGATGTCTCATTATCAAACTTGGTAATCTCATCAGTGCACCTAGGAAGAGGGGTTATATTACATATAAACCAAGAGCAAACACCCCTCCTTTCTGATGACATTACCAAGTTTGGTGATGATCTGCAAGAAAACAACCAAGGACCACTCAACAAAAAAAAATTAAAAAAAAATGGAAAGGCAATTTGTCCAGAGCTCTACTCTTAAATGGAACAACAGATGACACAACAGCGATAGGTCTCATTTGAGACAATGATGAATCTACATACAGATGGGAGGTTGAACAATTAGCCTCATGGTGCAACTAGAACAATGTGGAACTGAACACACTCAAAACCATAGAAATGGTGGTGGACTTTAGGAGAAACCCTCCCATTCTACCACCTCTTACAATACTAGACAACACGGCATCAACAGTAGAGATCATCAAATTTCTAGGTTCTACCATATCTCACGACCTAAAATGGACACCTAACATCAAAAACGTCATCAAAAAAGCACAACAAAGAATGTTCTTCCTGCGCCAACTCAGAAAGCTCAAACTGACCAAGAAGTTGCTGATCCAGTTCTACAGAGGAATTATGGAGTCTGTCATCTGCACCTCCATAACTGTCTGGTTTGGCTCTGCAACCCAACAAGATAGACACGGACTTCAGGGGATAATTAGAATTGCAGAAAAAAACAATGGCTACCAACCTGCCTTCCATGGAGGACCTGTATACTGCACGAAGAGGGCTGTGAAAATATCTACAAACCCTTCACATCCTGGACATAAACTGTTTCTACTCCTACCCTCAAAACGATGCTATAGAGCATTGCACATCAGAACAACTAGACACAAGAACAGTTTTTTTCCCCAAACGCCATCACACTGCTAAACAAATAATTCCCTCAACACTGTCAAACTAGTTACTAAGTCTGCATTACTATTAATCTTCTCATCGTTCCCATCACCCATCTCCTCCCACTTATGACTGTATGACTGTAACCTTGTTGCTGGTATCCTTAAGATTTATATTGACTCTTTCCCTATGACTATCATTAAGTGTTGTATCATATGATTCTTGATGAACGTAGGTTTTCTTTTAAGTACAGAGAGAGGTATGCACCAAGACAAATTCCTTGTGTATCCAATCACACTTGGCCAATAAAGAATTCTATTCTATTCTATTCTATTCTATTCTATTCTATTCTATTCTATTCTATTCTATTCTATTCTATTCTATTCTATTCTATTCTATTCTATTCTATTCTATTCTATTCTATTCTATTCTATTCCAGTCTCTATTGTATTGTATTGTATTGTATTGTATTGTATTGTATTGTATTGTATTGTATTGTATTGTATTGTATTGTATTGTATTGTATTGTATTGTATTGTATTGTATTGTATTGTATTGTATTGTATTGTATTGTATTGTATTCTATTCTATTCTATTCTATTCTATTCTATTCTATTCTATTCTATTCTATTCTATTCTATTCTATTCTATTCTATTCTAGTGGAGAATTCCTGGCAAAGTGAATGGTAAGGCTGCATTCTGGTCATAATCTAATTGTTGTGTGTTCCATCGGCACTTTGCTGGTGACAACACAGCAACAGCATGTTGGGCTAGATTGGATTTTAATCTGATCCAGTGCAATTGTGTTTATATCCTTAGCTAGAATTGGGGTGCCAACTTGTCAGCTGTAATTGCAAAATGCTTTCACCAAGAAGTAGGTTGGTGACCATAAACATCTTTCTATTGAAAATAAATTTGCCAGCTTTTTAGGAATAAAGCACAAATCAAAAGATTCCATTTAAAAAGGAGATGAAGGGGATATTTATTTGACCAGAAAACAAACGAACGGGGGCGGCGCGGAGATGAATCTTTGAATACCATAGAACGGAGAAAGACAATTCACAATATTCTTCACGAGTTTGAAAGCAATAGAATAAACTTGCACAGAGTTTATTATACGGATCTTTAGTTAGAAAACAGAAATCAGATTAGGCTATAGAAGACCCAGCTTGATGATAGTACTTCTGGAGGGAAAAAAAACACAGCCTTGGAATTGTAATTATTTGCTATAAAGTGAATACATGAGTCAAGGGTGTGATGCAGAAACAAAATTAAAACCGATGGCCATTTTATACTGCATCAGCATTAAGAATGCTTTCAAATTATAGGGAATTAAAGTCCTCTTTAATACTGCATGGCCTGATTGCATTGTGAAAAGTTCTGCACCCTTAAAATGTACCAGACCAGATTCACAGCAGAGCAATCAAAAACGAGAATTAACATTAAATAGCTTTGAAGAAGTGTTGAAGAATCTGAGGATGCTGGCCTCGAGAAGAGAGGAGAGGAGAGGAGAGGAGAGGAGAGGAGAGGAGAGGAGAGGAGAGAAGAGAAGAGAAGAGAAGAGAAGAGAAGAGAAGAGAAGAGAAGAGAAGAGAAGAGAAGAGAAGAGAAGAGAAGAGAAGAGAAGAGAAGAGAAGAGAGACACCGAGAGAGACAGAGAGAGAGAGTGAGAGAGACAGAGACAGAGAGAGACAGAGATAATAGATAGATAGAGATAGAGATGATAGCGATAGCGATAGATAGATAGATAGATAGATAGATAGATAGATAGATAGATAGATAGATAGATAGATAGATAGATAGACAGACAGACAGACACAGACAGACAGACAGAGACAGACAATAGAGAGATTATCTCTATAGAGCTAGAAATAGATAAATAGAAAGACAGACAGACAGACAATAGAGATAGATAGATAGATAGATAGATAGATAGATAGATAGATAGATAGATAGATAGATAGATAGATAGATAGATAGACAGACAGACAGACAGACAGACAGACAGACAGACAGACAGACCGACATACAGACAGACAGACAGACAGACAATACATAGATAGGGATATAGAGATAGATAGACAGACAGAGAGACCGACAGACCAACAGACAATGGAGAGATAGAGATAGAAATAGAGATAGAGATAGAGATAGAGATAGATAGTCAGACAGACAGACAGAAAGACAAGAGAGAGAGGGAGGGAGGAGGGAGGGAGGGGGAGAGAGAGACAGAGAGAGAGAGAGAGAGAGATGAATGAGAATGAACATGAGAATTTCATTTTTAATGGGTGCCAAGCTGTTCACAGAAAAAAATGAGATTAAAGGTTATCTTATCTTGCCTTATCTTGTTTATCTCATCATCTCATCTCATCTCATCTCATCCCACCCCTAACTCTAACCCACCCTACAATACCCTATCCTCCCCTCCCCTCCCCTCCCCTCCCCTCCCCTGCCTTACCTTACCTTTTCTTTCCTATCATTCCAGGAAGCAAGTCACACACCATTGGAAATTATTAAATGGGGGAGTGGTTCCTATCAGTCAGAGGCAATTCAACAGTGGAACAAATTACAATGAGAGGTGAGCTCCTATTCACTGAGTTTCTTCAATAGAAGGCAGATACTGTATCTGTGAAATATACTTTGAGATGGATGGTGACATCTACTCAATGGTCATTTGATTCTATGCAAAGTGCCATAGTTAATTTTCAAGGTGAGACGAAAAGCAGAGGGGAATGAAAATTTAAAGTCAATTTTAGTATTTCCGGTTCTACATTATAGACTTTTGTTTTCTTCCTTTTTTCCATCTATCTATCTATCTATCTATCTATCTATCTATCTATCTATCTATCTATCTATCTATCTATCTATCTATCTATCTATCTATCTATCTATCTATCTATCTATCTATCTATCTATCTATCTATCTATCTACATACCTACAATCTATCATTATCTATCTATCTATCTATCTATCTATCTATCTATCTATCTATCTATCTATCTATCTATCTATCTATCTATCTATCTATCTCTACAGTATCTATCCATTCATCTCTCTCTCTCTCTCTCTCTCTCTCTCTCTCTCTCTCTCTCTCTCATGCTTTCCATCCATTCTAGCTATACACGCTATCAATCCATTCTACCTATCCACCCTACATCTGTCTGTCTATCATCTCTAATCTATCCACCCTTTCTTTTCTGTCAATCCTATCTATCCCCACCCCCCACTCTCTCATCCTATAATTTTCTATTCTACAACAGTGGTTACACTTTGTATGATAACAACATAAGCAGAGAATTCCCTAGACAGTCTATTTCTTGCTGACACAGTCAATTGCTGGCGGTAAGGGATAACTGTATCAGCCAAATGTTTCAGTTAAAGTTTATGTATTTTCAATTATGGGGCTGTGATCTTGTGTGGTCTATTTTCTTTGTTATGATTATGTCTATTAGCAGTCTGGCTTAGCTTAGGTCAAAATAAATGAATGAAAATGGGTTTTCTCACCTTTGCTTCTTGAGAACAAAATGATACCCAAACCATGATTAAATATAATAAAATAAAATTACGCATATAATAACACACTCCATGAAATAAAATAGTAGCTTTACCCAAGCTTTTATACAATTGACCCAAAACTATTCTCACTGCCTTTTTAAACATCTGTATACTAACTACAAAAACACTCCACAAGAAATCTATTGTTCTACTGTTGAACTGATTAACAATGAGCATCCTTTAGGGGAGCCGACACTCAATATTTACTATTGGGCATGAGGACTGATATCAAAAGTCAATGAAGTCAACAGCTTCATTTGAAGGAGACTTTACTGAGCAGTGTGGTGGCCTAGAGGTGGAGCTCTCGCCTCACAATCAGGAGGCTATGAGTTTGATCCTAGGTAGAGGCAAGTATTTCTCTCTCTGGGTACAATGAGAATACATCTACTGAAAAAAATACCTCCACATCGGCAACAGGAAGGGCATCCGGCCAGTAATCACTCAGTTCCATTCAGTGGCCCCAACTCCATCCTGCAAGGGATTACGGGGTGTTTAAAGGATGATGATGATTTAAAAGGAGACTTTCCAGTAGCTAGAGACTGAGACAAAAATTCAGATAGGTTGTTATAATGATGATTTAAATTTATGTGCCGCCCGACTCACAATGACTCTGGGAAATGAGGAAGAGTAATATCGGTAGTCCAGAGTGCAGCAAAGCAGATTAAAAGAATAAAAGGCGTTCACTACGGTCATATACTGGCTCCCTTTCTCTTTAATTTTTATATAAACAACTTATTCTTTCTTTTGTGTCCCATCGATTGGAAGCAGAAACATCCTTATATTACTATAAGTAGACATCAGATGCACAACATGTATTCAAATGAGAAGAATCCTGACAGAATTTGGCACTTACTCCAAAACCAAGGTAATAATATTTGCTAAAAGTCCACACAAACACAGATATTTGTATTTTATCCAAAAATATTTGGAAATCCAGTTTACTGAAACACTATCATGCCACAGGATATAACTTTTATATACTGTTGTGGCTCTCTAGCCCCATCTAATGGCCGGAGAGACAAATATGCCCCAACATATAATCTTTATTTGCTGTTGTGACTCTCTAGCCCCATCTAGTGGCTCGGGAGACAAATACCAAGTATATTGTTTGAAGCTGACCCATCAGCCCACATTCTCAAAACAAGTGCATGCTGGAAAGCCAGACTCCATTTTCTTTAGCATTTGGAGAAGGCAAAAGCAAAAGAAGAATCCATCTTAATCTGTGGCACATTGTCATCCGAGGACATCCAAGATCCACATCCCGTACAAAGAGCATCGCTGCTGAGGTTTAAATTGCTGGTATTTATTAATTGTTATGTTCAGCAGTAATTCAATACTGTCTATCTTGTATTTGGTTCATTGTATGTATCCCTATTTTCCACAGTTTCAACATATCCTGTTCTTTCAATAAAGCACCCAGATCTATGCACACGGTTTGTTTTATTGGAGGATAGGTGGGTTTAGCTGCATGTCGAGCTGCACGCAGACTAAAGAGTAGTGAGGACAGAACAAACAGTGTCATGGAAGACACATATAGCATCAATAAGAACAATGGCTGTAGACCAAGGAGAGCCATTTGCTCCTACTTCTGTTCCAAAGGAGGCTAATTAGTACAGCCTGTGTAAAGTCTTTGTCAGAGTTTAGGCAGTGTAACTAGTATTATGAGATAAACCCAGGAGCAAAACACAGCACACAGAACACAGAACTTTCTAGTATAACTAACAGTGGTTTTATCTACAGTGAAATATTTACAAACTTATGAATGGTTAAATACCTTTACAGCTACTGATACAACAAAGGGCAATGATACACACGACAAGAGAACAAGAAGTACAATGCACGAGGAGAAGGCTTGAGGAGAAGGGGCAATGCCCTCTAATGGCTTCCTTTATATAGGCAGTTTCTGACCCAGTTTCTTAAAGTGGCAGTAAGTCTGCCGCCTCATTCTATTGCATCAGCTTCTGGCTGCCTCTGCTTACAGCTTCCCATCAGCTTACAGCTATTAACTCTTTACAACCTGGCAGTCTTTTTAGGGAAAACGATTTCACAATTGATAGATCAAGCCCCAGTTTGGAGTTAGAACATAGAATAATAGAGTTGGAAGGGACCTTGGATATATTCTAGTCCAACCCCTTGTTCGAGCAGGAGACCCTATACGCAGGGATGGGCTTCAGATACTTTAGCGGTGGGTTTGCTGCCCCATTTCTGGTTGGGCATGGCCATGGTGTGCATGGCCTAGTCGGCCGCCTGCACCACAGCAGGGCGGGCGATCTTTGCCCTCCCCAGGCTCCGGAGGCTTTCTTCGAGCCACTGGGATGGTGAAAACAGCTTTCCTCTGGGTCCAGAGCCCCTCCAGAAGTGTGAAACAGGCCCACTTTTGGACTTCTGGAACTTTCAGGAGGCCTGTTTTTCACCCTCCCCAGGTTCTGGAAGCTTTCCTCAAGCCTCCAGGAGGACGAAAACAGCTTCCCCCGGGGTCTGGAGGCCCTCCGGAGGCCGGAAACAGGCCTGTTTCTGCTAGGCCCATTTTTTGCCCTCCCAGAGCCTCCGGGTGGCCCCTGAACTTACCTGGAATGATGAACGGGCCGTGTGGAGACTCCTGGGAAGGGCAGGGTGGGGTGGCCGTGGTCAGCCAGAGGTGGCATTTGGGGGTTCGCTGAATCCCGGTGATCCTTGACTAGAGGATCACCTAAACTCTGCCGAACCCCCAGGAACCCACCCCTGCCTATACTATTTCAGACAAATGACTTATTGAATAAGAATTCCATGCCCCCTATTTTTGTGCAAAAGTTGTACAACGAGGACAGACCTTCCAACTTCAAAATGCCAGTGCCCTCCAGAAAGAGAATGTACTCTATATAGAACTATCTAGGAAGATTTGTGATTTTAATTATATCAACGCGCCATATCTTTCAACCACCCTTAATCAAAGTTGATGTGAACGTTGCCATTCCAAATTGTTTCCTTTTGCAAATAACAATGGTGCTGTTGATATCATTACAAATAATAATTGTTTTTTGAGAAGAATGCTTCTCAAAAAAAGAACAACAACAAAAAAACAACAACAAACTCCTACCAACCACAACAACCCATCCAATCAAACGCCTACATCATTCGCTTGTTCATAAATGAATATTTTATAATGGATTCTTGGGATTGATTCCTTTAATTAAAGTGCAAATGTTGCTCTGTCTCATTTGTTGCCTGGTCTTTAAAATGATCTGATGCCCACCGATTCTAGAAGTTTCCTTTGTACGAAAGCATGTTGAACAAAGATTAGCGGTGACACGCTTCTAATGAACTCTGAGATGAATTGCCTGAGTTCACATGACTGCGACGGAATTTATTTTGTCACCAAAATGTCACTGCAGCCAACATTTCATCTTAATTAAACGAGTGACATTGGACCACCCAACTCGCTACTAAAGCATCCTTTTGTGTAGGTGTGCTTGATCGCGCTAATTTCCCCTTTGTTAGCAGGGTTAGTACGATACTGCAATATATCTTGCAAATGATCATCCTCATTTTTATTTCTTTTTTGCAAAAACAATCAGTCATCAGTTTAATAGTTCAAAGCAGGGGTGAAATCCAGTAGGTTCTGACAGGTTCTGGAGAACTGGTAGCGGAAATTTTGAGCAGTTCGGTGAACTGGTAGCAGAATTTTTGAGTAGTTCGGAGAATCTGTAGCAGAATTTTTGGGTAGTTCGGAGAACTGGCAAACACCACCTCTGGCTGGCCCCAGAGTGGGGTGGGAATGGAGATTTTGCAATATCCTTCCCCCAGGAGTGGGAGGGAATGGGGATTTTGCAGTATCCTTCCCTCAGGAGTGGGGAGGGAATGGGGATTTTGCAGTATCCTTCCCCTGCCATGCCCACCAAGCCATGCCCACCAAGCCACACCATGCCCACCAAGCCATGCCCACAGATCCAGTAGTAAGAAAAAATGGATTTCACCCCTGCCCTGAGGTAAGTCAATGTAGGGTACACGGGGCAGCTCTACCTCCCTGCCTCGCCTCATGGCTGTGGCACTGGCATATCACTCAGCCTCCTGCTCTGTTGTGGCTGTGAGTAACCAGAAGTGGGCCGGCGGCCACATGGAGTCCTGCTCTGCCATAAGCAAACAGAAATGGGCCTCCCATACATGGGGGAAAAAAATGAGACACCCTCTGAAAGTAAGCCCTAGTACTTATTTTGGGCCCAAAAGAAAATAAGACCAAGTCTTATTTCTTAGGGAAATACAGGTATATAGGGGTAATTGCATAGGCATTTGAAATCCACACTAACGTTTAGCATTTCCAAGGTATCCTATGTTCATTAAACTTACTAAAGGTACAATCTTAGCACAAGGGCTTAATTTGATCTGTGAATCGTTACTGACTTGTTTTACAAGGAGAGTAAAAGGTCTAGAGCTATGTTTGGTACAGTGTAGGAGAATCATTATATAAAAAGGTCAAGATCATTATGTAGCAGCAATATGTTATTCTAAAATAAGAGACACGGACTTATTACGTAACTTAAGATGTTCTTGAAATATCACATAGGAAATCCATGCTTATATATCTACATGGGAAAATTTTCTCTCCATTCCTTCAAGGTGAATTGAACCAGACCAGATCAAGGAACTCAGGAAGGAGAGTGGGTGTTGTTCTCTTCTCAAAGTTAGAGAATAATAGAATAACAGAGTTGGAAGGGACCTTGAGGTCTTCTAGTCCAACCCCCTTCTCAGGCAAGAAACCCTATACCAGTGATGGCTAACCTTTTTGCCGTTGGTTGCCAAAAGTGGGGGTCACGAGCGGGGTTGTGGGTGCGGGTGCCCACATCCATAATTCAGTGCGCCCTGCCCTTCCGCGTATGTGCATGTGACTCCTCCCACTTCCCCGTTTTTGGCATGTGATGGCATGGTGGGCCCGGGAAGCCCGTTTTCCCCCCTCCCCAGGCTCCAGAGGCTTTCTAGGAGCCTGGGGAGGGCGAAAACATCCTTCTCCATCCCCCCGGAGGCCTTACGGAGGCTGGAAACAGCCAGTTTCCCAATTTACAGTGGGACCAGAAGGCCTGAAAATCAGTTGGCCAGTGCACGCATGTGCACTGGAGCTGAGTTAGGGCAACACTCGCGTGCCCACCAATATAGCTCCGCGTGCCACCTGTGGCACCCGTGCCATAGGTTCGCCATCACGGCCCTATACTATTTCAGACAAATGATTGTCGAATCCCTTCTTAAAAACTTCCAGTGTTGGACAGAGGTGGGTTTCAGCAGGTTCTGACCAGTTCTGGAGAACCGGTAGTGGAAAATTTGAGTAGTTCGAAGAACCGGTAAATACCACCTCTGACTGGCCCTGCCCCCATCTATTCTCTGCCTCCCGAGTCCCAGCTGATCGGGAGGAAATGGGGATTTTGCAGTATCCTTCCCCTGGAGTGGGGTGGGAATGGAGATTTTACAGTATTCTTCCTCTGCCATGCCCAGCAAGCCATACCCACGGAACTGGTAGGTAAAAATTTTTGAAACCCACCACTCTACTCAAACACACACACACACAAAAATGATTTTGCTAAGGAAAATTGGACTGGCACCTCAAAAAACCTCCTGCGGCACTCAACATCTCTCTCTCTCTTTTTTTCTCCTTAATGAGGTGAAAAGAGCAACAGCTATAAACTCTTAATTGTAAGTTTTTCTTTGATAAGAAACCTGCCCTCATCTTAAGATGCTGCTTTGACATTCAAAGCAGACTTGTTTCTAGAAGGGCTGGAAAAGAGTTGGAGAGTTTGGGGTGGGGTTTTTTAAACCAGATTTTTAAATTTAGTGTGTGTGTGTGTGTGTGTGTGTGTGTGTGTGTAAAAGGCAGGAAGTAGCCTGAATAGAGGCCTATGTTAAGGTAATTAAAAGCCAGCCAGGATGGCTAGTAAAATTCCAGCAAGAGGTCTCCTTAGTTAAGGACAGAATTGTGAAGTAAGCAACCTGCTTAAAATTAATCTGACAGCCAGTTTGGACTAGTTGTTAAGGTGAGGGCCTAGAAACCAGGGGACTGTGAATTCTAGTCCTAAAAGTTAGGACTGTGTAGGCATGAAATCTGGCTGAGTTATTTTGCCCCCCACCCCTCTCTCTCCCTCTCTCTCTCTCCACACACACACACATAAATTTTCTCTCTCATTCTCATCTATATCTACCTATCAGTGGTGGGTTTCAATTTTTTTTTACTACCGGTTCTGTGGGTGTGGCTTGATGGGTATGGCATGCCTTGGTGGGCGTGGCAGGGGAAGGATACTGTAAAATCTCCACTCCCACCCCACTCCGGGGGAAGGATACTGCAAAATCCCCATTTCCTCCCAATCAGCTGCGACTCGGGAGGCAGAGAATAGATGGGGGCGGGGCCAGTCAGAATTTTTACTACCGGTTCTCCGAACTACTCAAATTTTCCGCTACCGGTTCTCCAGAACTGGTCAGAACCTGCTGAAACCCACCTCTGCTATCTATCTATCTATCCATCCAGGGGTGGGCTGCTGGGGGTTCTCAGGGGTTCAGGAGAATCCCTAGCTAAAATTCTGTGCAGTTCGGAGAACCCCCAAATCCTACTACTGGCTGGCCCCGCCCACCCCTTCCCTCCCAGGAATCCCCACACGGACCATTTTGGATGCAGGTAAATGCAGGGCATACACGGAGGCTTAGGGAGGGCAAAAAACGGGCCTATTGGAAGTTTGGGAAGGCCGGAACTCCAGAAGGCCTCCAGAGCCTGGGGAGGCCATTTTCACCCTCCCGGAGGTTAAAGGAAAGCCTCCGGAGCTCCCTGGGGGGGAGGCAAAAATGCTCCCCCACCATAGTGCAGGAGGCTGACTAGGCCACACACCCCATAGCCACACCCACCCAGCAACTGGGCAGACAACCCCTTGCTAAAATTTTTGAAGCCCACTCCTCCCTCCCTCCCTCCCTCCCTCCCTCCCTCCATCCATCCATCCATCCATCCATCCATCCATCCATCCATCCATCTATCTATCTATCTATCTATCTATCTATCTATCTATCTATCTATCATCTATCTATCTATCGTTCTCTCTCGCCATCTCTCTCTCTCTCTCTCTCTCTCTCTCTCTCTCTCTCTCTCTCTCTCTCTCTCTCTCTCTCTCTCTCTCTCTCTCTCTCTCTCTCTCTCTCTCTCATCCGAACCCACCTCACAGGGTGGTGGCTGTGGGAAAGAGGAAGGTGTGCTCGATAAGTTTGCTGCCTTGAATTATTGGTAAAAATAACGAATGTGGGATATAAATAATGAATAATAATAATAAAATATGTGGGCTTTCAACTTGCGAGACATGGGAGTCTAAGCTTGGGATTTATTGATTGTTGCATTAAGCATAAACAAAGACTCGGCTGTTTTAAGTAGGTGATGACAAAAATGGCAGACAGCCACATTTCTCTTCGCCAAAATGTGTTCATAAAATTCACACACACACAAACACACACCAATTGATTTTGGGAACTGTATTCAGGCTACTGATTAGCGTTTCACCCTTGGTTGAAAGTATCTTCTCAACTGGAAGGGTAGGAAGGGAAATCTGAGTTGGATATGAAGGTCCTTTTCAATAAATAAATCTAAGCTATTTTGTAGGAACGGTCACTGAATTTTGAGAGGGCTAACAAAATTTCTCAGTGGGGAATTAACACAATTCCAAGTTCAGTCCTGTAAGCTTGGCACTAAAACAGATTTTAATACGGTTGGCACTTAAGTAATGTGTAGAAAACACATTTCTGAATTAAATTACACTAAAGATGCTGGGGAAGCTCATTATAGCCCACTGAGAATGTTATTTCTTGCGGTGTCCTTTCATTTTAGCTTATTACGATGTTCTTTAACCCGATTGCAAGCTAACCAGTGTTTAATTATTCCTGCATGATGAACCTGTTACAGTTTGAAAATTTAGACATTAGTAGCTTCGTTCTTCTAAAATTCTGACTCTCTGCATAAAGGGGGGAAACCAGGAGTGGGCTTCAAAAATTTTAGCAAGGGGTTTTATGCCCCGTGGCTGGGTGGGCGTGGCCTAGTTGGCCTCCTGCAGAATGATGAGCGGGGCGATTTTGCCCTCCCCGGGCTCTGGTGGCTTTTCTTGAGCCTCTGGGAGGATGAAAATGGCCTCCCCAGGCTCCAGAAGCCCTCTGGAGACTGGAAATGGCCCATTTTCAACCCTCCCAAACTTCCGGTAGGCCCATTTTTTGCCCTCCCCTCCCCTCCACACACGCCCTGTACTTATCTGCACCCAAAACGGTCTGTGTGGGGACTCCTGTGAGGGGAGGGGAGGGGTGGGCGGGGCCAGCCAGGAGTGGGATTTTGGGGGCATAGAATCTTAGCTTGAGGTTCCCCCAAACCTCTGCGAACCCCTAGCAACCCACCCCTGAGGGAGACATTGTTCACAACTCTTAGATAAACCGTGGAAACTACAAAACAGTCAATGTGTTGAGTTTGTTTGATTGTGTTTCCAAAACCAGCCAGACCATGATGTTTCTTGCCATCGATTTTTCCAGTACAATATTATAAACAGCACAATAAACATTTAAAACATCTTTCTGTTGGCTTGTACTATCCCAGTCGCTGTTTTTCCTCCTTCAGATTCGATCAATACAACTTTTCCACATGGGAAAATTGTATCTGTATTTTGGGATTATTTCTTACCAAAAGAAATTGGCCGTGTTTTTCTTTTGCCTGAAATATGACCAATGTAATATTCAACTCTTATTTTATAGAATGATTAAAAGTTGGGGGTTTTCTCCCCCTTTGTTTTTAAGGACAGGGGAAGAGAGAAAATATTGACCAATTGATATGTAGGGAAAGGTATTCTAGGACCAGTTTAAAATTATGAACGGATATAAATGAGTGTTGGTTGAGTTGTCATATCCTTGAAGACATTGTTGGAAGAGATATCCATCTGGTTCAGTTCCAAGCTGGGAGAAAGAGACTGAAAACATGGAGGCTGATTGGAAAGATGGTTTAATGGTGAACAGAATCACCAGCATTTATGGTTCTGGTGCAGCTGCCAAAATGGAGTTGAGAGTGGGGGATTTTTATACCTTCTTTTGGGCTTTGTATTTGAGCTTCCTGTTCCTGTGCAAGAACATGCTCTCTAATATTCTATTGGCTGTTGTCAGATTCCTATGCGGTCGTGGCTGGCTCTATAGGCAAAAGAGGAAATGCAAATCCTAGGTCCGTGATGGCGAACCTGCCCTGCCCCCCTGCACAGGTGTGCACAACCCCCCACGCTCCCCCCCCATGCATAAATATGCTACCCCTCCATACCCCGTTTCGGGCCTCCCTGAAACCTCCAGAGGCCAGAAATGGCCTGTTTCCGAACTTCAGTTAGGCCTGTTTTTTGCCTTCCCAGAGCCTCCATGAGAGCCCTGTACTTACTGGCATCCAAAATGGGCTGCATGGAGATTCCTGGGAGAGAGACCCAAAAATTAGCTGGCTGGCGGGAGGCACATGCACACACACAGTGGAATTGACCTAGGGCAAGGGTTCACGTGTCCGCAATAATGGCTCTGCTTGCCACCTGTGGCACGCGTGCCATAGATTCGCCATCACTAGGTCCTAGGTACTTGTCTGAGCTAATTTGATTGATGTTTCCATTGCTCTGGGGGTGGTGCAACGAAGGGGTTTTTTGGACTGCTCTGGGCTGCTTCCAATCCTACCATTCTGCCAAGGAGTTTCACAATATCCTGTCTTGAATGGATTACCAATCTGCATTTCTAAAAGTTGACCTCCTCAGTTTCTGCTTGAGGACAGGGAGACTGGGGCTGGTTTCTGAATTGGCTGGCCCAATCTTTCTTAATGGGCACAAAATATCTGCTGGGACTATTAAGAAAGACTAAGTCTGCTTCCTGCCTCTAAAAAAAACATGTTTCTCCATTTCTCATTTAGGGAAATATAATACTCTGCCTTTTTTAATATGTGTGTGTGTGTGTGTGTGTGTGTACAGGTGATATCTCGGGTTTCTTCCCGTGTAATTGCAAACATATCTTTGGAAGTATTGCTGCAATACTTCCAAAGATATGTTTGCAATTACACGGGAAGAAACCCGAGATATCACCTGTACACACATATATACCCGTGAAAACTTACACAGACAAATATATATATATACATATATATATGTATGTATGTATGTATGTGTGTGTGTATGTGTATGTGTATGTGTATGTGTATGTGTATGTGTATGTGTATGTATGTATGTATGTATGTATGTATGTATGTATGTATGTATTCCTCCAAATACTTCATTCTTCTAGGGCGAGGGTTCATTCTTCCCACAATATGTTTAGTACAATTTAATAGCTTTCCCTCCTAGCAGAATTATAAAGCTATTGATAGCCTTCATTGGAAACTGGAATTGACAGATCTGCAACTGCCATTTCCTTTTCTTTTTCTTTTTCTTTTTCTTTTTCTTCCTTCCTTCCTTCCTTCCTTCCTTCCTTCCTTCCTTCCTTCCTTCCTTCCTTCCTTCCTTCCTTCCTTCCTTCCTTCCTTCCTTCCTTCCTTCCTTCCTTCCTTCTTTCTTTCTTTCTTTCTTTCTTTCTTTCTTTCTTTCTTGGCTAAATTTGTCATTGCCATCCCAATACCTACCCATCAGCAGTATTTATGCAAGAGAGGAAGAAGCAGAATCTGGAGGTGGAGGCAAGAGAGGACACAGCCTAGAATCGTTATGTGTCCACAGCAGGGACGGGTTCTACTTACCTTTACTACCAGTTCGCAACGGGATCGCACGCGTGTGCTCGCTTCACTCACACGTGCACCAAGCTTCTGCGCATGCGCAGATCGCCTATGATGTCATCCAGGGCAGTGGGCAGAGCCTCCCACTGGTTTTACTACCGGTTCTTGCGAACCAGTCTGAACCGGGAGCAACGCACCACTGGTCCACAAGCTCTAAATTTATGAGCCATGGTGACGCAGTGTGCTGTAACCCAGGCCCAAGTAGGTAGTACTAAACGCAAACAGTTTGAAAACAAACAGGCTTTATTAGAACAGCTGAGAATTAACTCATTCTCAGAGTAGTCCAAACTAAATCAAACAAAGTCTTCATGAAGTCTTATCACCAACCTTGGTATAATTAGGCAAACTGCCAAAGGCTTCCCTTGGCAAAAGTTCAGAAGCAGAGGATGCCGAGCAAGATAAGAACCAAGTTTATCAACGTTGTTTTCCGACAAAGAGGCCGAGAGCCGTTGCTGGTCTTTTAAGCCTTATGGGAGGGGCCAGTCATCTCTTGGCCTTATTCCTGAGTTGTCCTCTCTGCTTTAGCCGCTCCTGCCTTCTGGCAACTCTTCTCATACATGCACTAGGAACATGCTCCTCCTGTTCCTCTGCCTCTCTACTGTCAGCCTCGGGAGGCTCCGAAGTCCGCACATCACTCCTCGATGGCCCTGGCCCCATCTCTGCCTCCGACGCAGAGCCCTCATCCGGGCCTTCCCCAGCCTCCAGGACTGGCCCATGTTCTTCCTCAGCCTCATTGCTGTCTGACTCCGCTGCATGCTCCGTAGGCTGCTGGCCGACCACAACACAGTGGTTAGAGTGCAGTACTGCAGGCTATTTCTGCAGACTGCCGGCTGCTTGCAATTTGGCAGTTCACAGCTCACCAGGCTCAAGGTTGACTCAGGTGGGTTCCGAGGTGGGTAAAATGAGGAGCCAGATTGTTGGAGGCAATATGCTGTCTCTGTAAACCTCTATAAAAGTGGAGTGCTATTGCTAAGTGCAACCCCACATTCAACTCTGCTCACTCTTATCTAGCTCCAATTTAGCACTGACCATTAGTTGACTAAATTCTTGCATAGAGGCTTAAGCAACAAATCTTCTTAACTGGAACTTAACATACCGTCCTGATTCTTCACATTTAACAGTTTAAACCATATCTCTTTGCAAAGGTCAACCTCAAGTCTTGTTAACATCAGTTTCTCTCCAGTGCTGTGCAAAAGCGATAATGGAACACCTCATTTTCTTGAAAGGTTCTGCTTCCTTTTCAAGCAACCTAAAGTTGTCGGTCAGCCTTCTTGCAATACCTAACAGTGCCAATTCCGATGCCTTTTTTTCTTTCTTTTTTTTTTGGCCAGCTCTGCTTTGGCTTCATTTTGTGACAAGGGTGTGATAGCTGCACAAACTTGGAGGTCAATTGGAACTGTGGTTTTTAGTGTGAAGGGTCACAAATCAGAGGACAGCTTTCAATGTTTCCATTCATTCTCTGCAATTTAGCCATGGTTCACATGGGATGATGTGCTGGATCAGTGGTGGTATTCAGTCAGTTCGGATTGGTTCAATCGGTTCGGTCGAGTTCATGCATGCTCACATTTTTGGCATGCAGCGAACTGGTGGTAAAATTATGTGAAACACACCTCTGATCAGCTGGGATTCTGGAGGCAGTCAATAGATGTGTGTGGGGCCAGTCAGAGGTGGTATTTGCCAGTTCTCCAAACTACTCAAAATTTCCACTACCAGTTCTGCAGAACCGGCTGAATCCCACCTCTGCATGGCATTAGTCTTGCCAATCTGAAAACCCTTCTTTATTCCTTTCCTTTTACTTTCCAGCAAACTAGGGTGGATTTCTTCTAAACAATTTCCCACTACCCTTTTTATGCCGTGGGCTGAGAGCTCTTCTGCAAGGTACTGTAGTTATCGAATCTGGATTTTTTTTTCCTCCTGTATTTCAAGATCATTCCCACATACTATTTAAGCAGTGGTGGGCTTCAAAAATTTTAGCAAGGTTGCTGGGTGGGCTTGGCCATGGTGGGCATGGCCTAGTCGGCCTCCTGCACCATGGCAGGGGAGGGATTTTTACCCTTCCTGGACTCCCGAGGCTTTTCTCAAGCCTCCAGGAGGGCAAAAATGGCTTCCCCAGTTTCTAGAGGCCCTCTGGTGGCTGGAAACAGGCCCTGTTTTTAGACTTCCTGAACTTCCAGTAGGTCCATTGTTTGCCCTCCTCGAGCCTCCGTGTGCGCCCTACACTTACCTGCATCCAAAATGGGCCACATGGCGACTCCTGGGAGGAACAGGTTGGGGTGGGCAGGGCCAGCCAGGTTTGGGATTTAGGGGTTCTCTGAATCACACAGAATCTTAGCTAGTGGTTCTTCCAAACCCCTACGAATCCCCAGCAACTCACCTCTGTATTTAAGTGATTTTGATGGAGGGTAGACCCATCAGTCACTATGTCCAATACTCACTATCTCTCTCTGTGTCCCATAATAGTATGCCTTATTTTTTGAGGCGGGGGGGGGGAGGGTCTATTTCCAACACGTCAGAGCTCCAAAAGAATCACACCGAGACCACAACTTCATGGAGAGTTTGAACAGGAGCAAATAGTTTAGACCGTTTCATTTTTCCTCAAGCAAACTGTTCAATTTTGGAGATGTAGGTGTATTCGCAGCCCTTAAATGGGGTGAGAGGACAACTACCCGTGATTTAGAAGACTAGATTATTTTCTTTAGAAAAGATGATGGGATGGAAGATAAAATGCAATAATATCACCTTGACATGGTTTATTAGTCTCTCTCTTTTTTTTCCCGCAGAAAGATGCAGTACCGTTAGCCTCTTGCTTCCTGGATGACTACAATTGATATCAATATTTTATTTCCCGAAGCATGTTGACACTTCATTATCACATCCCAATTACGATTTGAGTGTCAATTTCCCCTTTACATTGGTTGCATCGCGGGATATTATGCTGAATTGGCTGAGAAAGGTGGGGAAAAAAAAATATAGCTTCGGATTTTATTATCCTCAGCACTTCTTCGATGCACAACCTCCCTCCAATTCCTTTCCCCACCTTCAGATTGTCATTTTTAGCTGCGGCTCCTGGGAGTTGTAAGCATAACACATCTGGACCACACCAGGTTAAAGAGCAGAAGGCACATTTTGTGTGGTTGGGTGCAAGGGGAACAGTTAACCTTTTTTATGTGGCTGACAGCCACAAGAGGATGGTCCAATATCACACCTGTGAGAGAGATTGTGCTTTGTGGGTAGATGATGATGATGATGGTGATTATTATTATTATTATTATTTTGAAGAGGGTGTCTTGTTTTAATGGCAGAGTGCATTATCTCCCATCTCAAATGGCAGGAAATGTACTATCTGCTTTCAGTAACCAGGCTTAGAGGAAGGTCTATGGCTGTGAAAATGGAACTCAAAAGTTGCATTCATCTCAGCTTCAGCTTCCCAAATTAAATTCCAGATTTCCAAAGCAACATCGTCCATGTCTCCTTTAGCTATAGGAGTAGTTCTGTTTGCCATGTTTAGATTTAGATTTAGATTTAGATTTAGATTTAGATTTAGATTTAGATTTAGATTTAGATTTAGATTTAGATTTAGATTTAGATTTAGATTTAGATTTAGATTTAGATTTAGATTTAGATTTAGATTTAGATTTAGATTTAGATTTAGATTTTATTAAATTTATATACCACCCTACTCCTGAAGGACTCTCGAAGGTTTTATGCACAATCACAACTGGGAAAGGACCAAAGCAACCAAGATATAATTAGAATAACAGAGTTGGAGGGCACCTTGGAGGTCTTCTAGTCCAACCCCCTGCTTAGGCAGGAAACCCTACACCACTTCAGACAAATGGTTATCCAATCTCTTCTTAAAAACTTCCAGTGTTGGAGCATTCACAACTTCTGGAAGCAAGTTGTTCCACTGATTAATTGTTTTAACTGTCAGGAAATTTCTCCTTAGTTCTAAGTTGCTTCTCTCCTTGATTAGTTCCCACCCATTGCTTCTTGTCCTACCCTCAAGTGCTTTGGAGAATAGCTTGACTCCCTCTTCTTTATGGCATCCCCTGAGATACTGGAACACTGCTATCATGTCTCCCCTAGTCCTTCTTTTCATTAAACTAGACATACCCACTTCCTGAAACTATTTTTCATATGTTTTAGCCTCCAGTCCCCTAATCATCTTTATTGCTCATCTTTGCACTCTTTCCAGAGTTTCAATATCTTTTTTACATCGTGGTGACCAAAACTAGATGCAGAATTCCAAGCGTGGCCTTACCAAGGCATTATAAAGTGGTATTAACACTTCGTGTGATCTTGATTCTATCCCTCTGTTTCTGCAGCCTAGAACTGTGTTGGCTTTTTTGGCAGCTGCAGCCCATGGCTGGCTCATAGTGATTGTCCACTAGGACTCCAAGATCCTTCTCACAGTTACTACTATGGAGCAAGGTACCACATATACTGTATCTGTGTATTTTGTTTTTCTTGCTTAAATGTAGAACCTTACTTTTTTTTCATTTTGTTAGATAGTCCCAACGTTCAAATTTGTCAAGATCCTTCTGTATCTTTAGCTTATCTTCCAGAGTGTTGGCTATTCCTACTAGCTTGGTGTCATCTGCAAAATTGAACCTTTACCCCTTTTCTACATGACTTGCATACCTACAGAAGATGTTGGGTTTCGTTTGTTGAAAACACAATTGCAATCCTGACTTTTTTAACACTCCCATCCCTTTCATGGTGCTTAATAAAATCATGGTCGGATTCCGAAAGATCTCCTGTATGGAGAACTAGTGCAGGGAAAGTGCCTCAGAGGGAGACCACAGCTGCGATATAAGGATATCTGCAAGAGGGACCTAAAGGCCCTGGGAATGGACATTAACAACTGGGAAACCTTGACTTCCGATTGTTCAGCTTGGAGGCTAAAGATGCAGCATGGCCTTCTCCAATTCGAAGAGACACTTGTTTGGCAGGCTGAGGCAAAGAGGCCGTCCCGGAACCAGTGAAATCTGAGGGCTGGGCAGGGGACAGAATGTATCTTCCCTCAGTGTGGAAGGGATGGCCACTCTCGAATCGGCCTTTTTAGTCACACTAGATGCTGTTTTAGGACCTCTTTCCAGAGCACGACACCATAGTCTCTTGAGACTGAAGGATGCCAATGCTAAAAATCAGCACTGACCTGATAACACACAATGAATCAATCAATCAATCAATCAATCAATCAATCAATCTGAAAAGGAAATGGTCTGGCTCAGAAATCCCCTGTTTAACCCTTAACCACAAACATACTATTTCAGCTATGCTATTACAGTCATGAGGTCATACTGACCGCTCTAGCTGCTGGCCAGGTAATTGCAGTACAATATTGTGACTAGTGGTTCGGGATCTATTGCTTCCAAAAGGTGCAGAAGACCATTTGAATTTGTTCTTGCCATATAAATGATTGCACGACGTAGATTATACCTGGTCATCCATTTCATTGGAAGGTTCATCATTGCTGATGTCAGAATCGGCAGTGGCTGTGGGTTCCTCATCGTCCATTACAAACTTTTCATAGCAATCTGATTCCACTTTACTCAGATCACTTCATACCATGTTAGAACAGTTTTCTTCGAAGTTTGGGTCACCAAATCGCACTCTTTTTGGTGAAAAACGTGGCCCACATTATAAAATATATAATGTTCTGCGGTCAATATAAAGATCTGCGGTCAATAAGAAAGTTACAAATTATTTATTACTGCATATATTCACACCGGCACAAATAGCTTCTGCTCAAAAATGGAAAGAGAAAAGATATTCCAATTGAAGAGGAAATATTACTGAAAATCTTTAACTGCGCAGAAATGGACAGACTCACTTTGGAACTCAAGGATAAAAGCAAAACTAAGTACTACAAACTCTAGGAACAATTTTATGACTGGATAGATAACAAGAGGATAACCAAGACAAATGTATAGTGTTAGAACAAACATATAGATGTTACTATCGATAAATGTATGTTTAAGAGATGAATAAATATACAGAAATAAGAGAAAAAGTATTAATATCACATCATGTTATGTTTAAATAATGAACTAAGTTTATTATATATAATGGACTAAGTTTAGTTCATTTAAACAATTTAAATTTAAATTTAAACAAAGTTTAAATAATGACCTAAGTTTAAACTAAGTTAAAATAATGAACATTTAAATAATGAAATAAGTTAAGAACTATATGTTTATATGAGTACTAATATTACTGTAAAGTGACGGAAGATGTTTGGAACCATTGATGTCATATCTACGTCCAATGTTGTTGTTTTTTAAATTTTGTATTATTAATAAAAAAACTTTTTTTAAAAAAAGAAAAGAAAGATCTGCGGTCAAAATGACCACAATACAAATTCAAACACCCCTACAGAAAACACCAAATAACGTAAGTAAGCGCAATGCATACACTCTTATTGTCGGGAAAACAAAAGCTATTCACAACCAGAATGGTCCATTTCTAAAAAGAGGGGTGTTCCCAACATTTTGAAAAACTGTTGCTGTCACTATGATCCTAGGTCTGTGATTATGGCTTAATAAAGCAGTGAAGGGCAGCGCATCATCCCTAATAGCTTTTGATCCAAGGAAAATATGCATCCAAGTTTTGGCATGTCAGGTTGCACAGACGGAGAATTTCTTAGTGTGTCAAGTTGCATAGTCAGCTATCTCTTTTGGACACTTTGATTAAAGTCGGTACAATAAACTGCTATCTTGAATGAGGGGGATTAAATACTTAGGCCTGCCCGGTGGTGTATTTATGCTCAGAAGCGTGAAATGTATTTATCCCTATATTAGCATTCATATCCACAGACATGACTTGAAGCACAAAATCTCCAATTCTCTTCAAACTCGGGTCTCCTGTTTTACTTTGACCTCCTGTTGCAGAGAATTCCATATGCCGACTGCAAGTGAAGATAACTTTGGAACATTTGACAATACCTGACAGCCTGATTGCAATTTATATGCAAAACAGCAATCCAAACGTGATTTGAAACAATAGCATTTTTGTTTTGGGGGGGAAAAAAAGAGAAAAAAAAGGGGAGGAGGGACAGAACCAGCCTGGATTATAAACAGTTATCCTGCCAAGCTTTTGGAAAGTACATTTTTAGCAGTTAACTGGAATGGGCAACACAAAATCAGGGAATAGACTTTCAAAAATCTGAACAAAAGACCTTTAGCCATTTTTTTTTTCAAATATAGTTTTTTTTTTAAAAAAAAATGATTTATATGCCGCCCTTCTCCGGAGACTCAGGGCGGCTTATAATGCGTTAAGCAATAGCCTTCATACTTTTGTATATTTTTATACAAAGTCAGCTTATTGCCCCCACAAACTGGGTCCTCATTTTACCTTCCTTAGAAAGGATGGAAGGCTGAGTCAACCTTGAGCCTGGGGAGATTCAAACTTACAGCAATTGCAGACAGCTGATGTTAATCACAATGCTTTAGTCTGCTGAGCCACCAGGCCCTTATTTATACTGCTAAATAGTGTATTTAGCAGTATAAATATGCAATTCTATAAAGATAATAGATAGATAGAAAAAAGGTTTTTGCCCTCCCCAGTCCCTAAGAGCACTCTGCAGGCCTCCCAAAGCCTCTGTGCAACCTGTTTTTGTGAAAAACAGGGCCATTTTTCGTAAAAACGGGACTCACAGAAGGCCAAAAATGACTGTATTTGGGGTATAAGGTGCACTAACATTTCCACCCTCTTTTGTGTGGGGGGGGGGGGTGGAGGGGAGTGCATTTTATACTCTGAAAAGTATGGTAGATGATGAATGGATGGATGGATGGATGGATGGATGGATGGATGGATGGATGGATGAACGGACAGACAGACAGACAGACAGAAAATAGGTAATGATAGACCATATATATAGACAGAAGATAGATGAGAGAGAGAGAGAGAGAGAGAGAGAGAGAGAGAGAGAGAGAGAGAGAGAGAGAGGATAGATTAGATAGATAGATAGATAGATAGATAGATAGATAGATAGATAGATAGATAGATAGATAGATAGATAGATAGATAGATAGATAACTATATATATAGAGAGAAGATAGATTAGATAGATAGATAGATAGATAGATAGATAGATAGATAGATAGATAGATAGATAGATAGATAGATAGATAGATAGATAGATAGATAGATAGATAGATAGATAGATAGATGGATGTAAAGTAGGTAATGATAGACCATATATAGAGAGTGAAGATAGATAGATAGATAGATAGATAGATAGATAGATAGATAGATAGATAGATAGATAGATAGATAGATAGATAGATGATAGATAGATAGATAGATAGATAGATAGATAGATAGATAGATAGATAGATAGATAGATAGATAGATGATAGATAGATAGATATAGATAGATGATTTGATACTTTGGTCACTTAATGAGAAGAGTCTTCGGAGAGGGGCGGCATATAAATTGAATTAAATAAATTAAATTAAGAGAGGAGTCCTTCGAAAAGAAGTCTGTCTGTCTGTCTGTCTGTCTAGCTAGCTAGCTAGCTATCTACCTATCGTCTATCTATCCATCCAGTACAATAGCCATTGTATGTCATTTAAAAAAAATGTATCCAATAGTTCAACATTTATTTCCCTCATTAATAGAAGGGAGGGCAAAAGAGTGTAATTTTACTATGAGATGGTACTGTATTAAATTAAATCTCAGGACTCAATAGGAGTACTTTTGACACTTATGTGCGGGCAAGTGCAGGAGCATCATTTCAATAAGGTGAGGTTTAATTTTCTCCCTTAACAATGGAGACCAACTTTCTGTTTGAAAACGGAATGTGCTTTATTCTCCTAAGCATTCTTCTTCCCCCACTCCCACTAAAGTCTAAAGGAAGAAGGCAAGTATTAAATGGCAAGGATGAGAAATTGCAAAGGAAAGAGAAGTTGTGTTTAAAATACAGAGTATTCCTTCCCTGTTTTATGATACTTTCTGGGGACAGTCACCTGTTGCAGAGAAGCGTGTTGGCTGTGTGAGAGGATCCTTTGTTTCATTCCTAATTCAGATGTGCAAGTGTTTTCCTCCACTGATCGCATGAAAAATCTGGATCCCCAGGTGGGAGGAGCTGCATTCCAGAGGAACAAGAGACAGCAAAGTTTAGATAGTTTGGCTGTACATCATAACGATGCTAATGGTTTGCTTTAGCTTGGCAAGATTTCTGTCTATGGGTGAACTGTCTATAGGAAACTGCTCAGAACTATATGCCTGTCTTGATTTTGAGAAATGCATTGAATCATCATTTAACGACCCCATAATCCCTTGCAGGATGAAGTCTGGGTGACTGAATGGAGCTTGCAGAGCATTTTAATGGCCGGATGCTTTTCCTGTCACCAACACAGAGTTTTGTTCAGCAGATATAATCTCATTGTGCCCAAACAGAGAAATATCAGCCTCTACCTAGGATCGAACTCACAGCCTCCTGATTGTGAGGCGAGAGCTCCACCTCTAGGCCAATGCACCACTCTTGGAGAGATGCACTGGGAGATGCATTGAATGCAAGTACACCTGCCATTTTGCAAAATTTGACCTTGTCCCCCTGTCAAATACTTACGATTCAATGGGAGAGCTACTGTAGGCAAGCTAAATTGCTTCATCAATTCTCCCTATGGGTATATCTTTAAGGAGTCTCTGGAGGGAATAGAGTTGTTTAGCTAGAAGGTCTCAAGTCTTCCAAATTTCCAAGTAAGAGAGTCTTCAATTTATTTCAATTGTTGGTTTGACTCATTACTACGTTCCCACTTCATAGACTATTATATTAAATTTTTTTATCCACGTGGAAGTTGAGATGTGAACAGTGGTTTCCAACTGATTTACAAGAACTAGGGAATGTGAAGCCATGGGTGTACTTCATGGTGTTGGTTGTTACCTTTAAAGCCATTAATTTAAAGCCATTTAAAGCAGAAAGTTTGAGTAGTTCAGAGAATCAGCAAATACCATCTCTGGCTGGCCCCAGAATGGAGTGGGAATGGAGATTTTGCAATTTGCTTCCCCTGGAGTGGGGTGTTGTGGTCAGCCTGCAGCTTGTGTAGCTGGCAGCGGAGTCGGACAGCGATGAGCTGAGGAAGAACATGGGCCAGTCCTGGAGGCTGGGGAAGGCCTGGATGAGGGCTCTGCGTTGGAGGCAGAGATGGGGCCACGGCCATCAGGGAGTGATGTGCGGACTTCGGAGCCTCCAGAGGCTGACAGTAGAGAGGCAGAGGAACAGGAGGAGCCTGTTCCTAGTGCACGTATGAGAAGAGCTTCCAGAAGGAAAGAGCAGATAAAACAGAGAGGACAGCTTGGGAGTAGGGCCAAGAGATGATTGACCCCTCCCATAAGGCTTAAAAGACTAGCAACAGTTCTTGGCCTCTTTGCCAGAAAACAATATTGAGAGAATTGTTTCTTGTTTCGCTGTATTCATTTCTTGTTGGTCTTCTGCTTCTGAACTTTTGCCAAGAAAAGCCTTTGGCAGTTTGCCTAATTATCCCAAGGCCGGTGATAAACTATGGAATGGTGATTTGAAGAATTTGCTTTCATTTAGTTTGGACTACATTGAGAATGAGTTAATTCTCAGCTCTTCTAATAAAGTCTGTTTGTTTTCGAATTGTTTGTATTTAATGCTAACTACTTGGGCCTGGGTCACAATATGGGGTGGGAAAGGAGATTTTGCAGTATCCTTCCCCTGCCATGCCCACCAAGACACACCACTCCCACCAAGCCATGCCCACAGAACTGGTAGTAAAAGAAATTTGAATTTCACCACTGCTAACAACTAATGGGCTGCTTTTATGTGAATTACGGTGAAACTGACAAAAGAACAATACATTCTGGCTATTTAATAGAATTTTGATTAAGGATGAATAGACTCTTGAATAATAGAGTTTTGGGAAATATATTAGACCTTTCAATAATGAACTAAACAGTGTTAAGCAATTCATCTTAATCTGTTTATTCCAATTCCAGAGCAATAGATATATTAATCTTGAAAAATGTATTACTTTTAGGTATATTTGCCAATGACCGATACTTTCATTCATATATTAATCAGTGCTTCCCCTACAGTGTCAGACTAAGTGAATGTCTGTGTAGGAAACTGCATATTTTAAAGAATAGTTTCCAGCCAGAATTTATAGAAAAGTCAAATCTGGAAATGTCTTTCTTTCTGTGTGTATGTAATTTTTTTCGCAACAATATGAAAGTGATTTGTCATTGTCTTTATCCAGGAGATAGATAAATAGATATATCTCATCTTGATTTAAATATCTTGATTTACGTAGGAAAAGCCTGGCTGAGAGAAAAATACATATATATGCATCATTCTTTAGGCCAGGCTTTTCCTACAAAAATCAAGATGTTTCGCAGCCATAGTTCAGTGAAATCTCATTCACTAGTTTCTAGGCTTTCTCAGACATCAAAGCAGCATTTTGCTGTCTGTTTGGAGACTTAGGAGAGACTAAGATAGATCTATTTCTGGCTTGTTTGCCTTCATCGGTTAGCCACACCCCCATCTCATGACTCCTCCCTGTAACGATCAAATGTTTATTTATTTTTTTTTGTAGGTGCAAATAAATAAATAAATAAATAATGATGCACATAAAGACCTACGAAAATAAAATAAAACAATGGTTTGGTGGGTGTGGCAGGGGAACGATACTGCAAAATCCCCATTCCCTCCCCACTCTGGGGCCAGCCAGAGGTGGTATTTGCCGGTTCTCTGAACTACTCAAAATTTTCGCTACCGGTTCTCCGAACTGCTCAACATTTCTGCTACCAGTTCTCCAGAACCTGTCAGAACCTGCTGGATTTCACCCCTGGTCCATGGCAGACTGGCAGCTAGGGAATGCGAAGCTCAAGCGTAAGATGGTATTTCTGACTTCTGACATCTTTTGAATACAGAGTTGTTTTGTAGAAATACCAAAAGGATTTCACCTGGATTGCAACCAGTCTGTAAAAGGCAATCTACCATTATATCTTCTCCATAAATCATTGTCCTAACTGGGAATCACTATATAAGTCAAGCACCAGATTCATTCAACTGATTATTTTATTCAGCTTGATTGAAATTCCTTGCCGGCATCTGCCTCTGAATATTCTCCAACCTACAACCCACAGAACAGACTTTAATTAAGGTTAGCTGCGATGAGAGTAATTAATAATCAGGAGATTAATTGCTAAATCATGATTAGGAGATGGCCACTAGAAAAAGTTGTAAATCAAAATTGAGTTGCAAAAGCAGCAAGTTATTAATTGTCAACCTGCCTCTCCTCCTCCTTCAAGAAGGATGTTTTTTTTTAAAATTATTTTAAAGAAATCAAATGTTTAGGTACAGTATTTGATGGAGATAGATTCCATGCCATTGTAAGATAAGGAACAATGAATAATGCATCAGGAAATTGATCACGGCAATATGTATGCTAAGATTTTGATGGAAATGGAAAGATGACATTTCTAGGGAAAACATACTGTTTGGGGCATATCCAAATGTCACATTTCCCTACCTTTGACAGATAAAACAGAGTTAGGCAGTTATTTTATTTATATTTCCATACCAATCAAACTCTTGCTACTTTATGGATTTCTGAAGATTAAGATACCCTTTGCCTCATTGCCTTTTAATAACCAGCTCTGATTAAAACAAGAACGAAGCCTTCCTCTCGCTCCCTTCTTCTTCTCTCTCTTCCTTTTTTGAGAATTAATAATCAACTCTTCAAAATAAAACTCACCGGAAGGATCCAGTTCCAGGTGCTGTACATTACGGTAAAAATAGCAGTGTGTTTTCCTGCAATTATATTTGCAATCTGATTTTACTCCTGGGAATAAGTGGGTTCTACTTACCTTTACTACCGGTTCGCAATGGGATTGTGCTTGCGCTCGCTTCGCTTGTGCGCTCGCCAAGCTGCTGCCCATGTGCAGGTTTATTTATTTATTTATTTATTTATTTATTAAATTTATATACCGCCCTTCTCCTAGTGGACTCAGGGCGGTGTACAGCCAAGAATAAAAAGCACTCCAATACAAAATTTAAAATATTAATAAAAGAATTAAATAATTTTGGCCCAATAAATTTAAAAACCCAATAGGCAATTAAAATTTAAAACCCGTAAAACTTTAAACTTAAAAAAGAGGGGGGGTTTACGCCAGCCCAGCTTGACAAAATAAAAAAGTTTTTAGGGCACGGCGGAAAGCCCGGAAATCAGGTATCGTACGGATCTCCGGGGGCAAATCGTTCCAGAGGGCTGGTGCTGCCACAGAGAAGGCTCTCCCCCTGGGTGTTGCCAGCCGACATTGTCTGGCTGAGGGCACCCTGAGGAGTCCCTCTCTGTGGGAGCGTACTGGCCGGTGGGAGGCTATCGGTGGCAGAAGGCGGTCCCGCAAGTACCCATAGGTTGCCTATGATGACATCTGGGGAGGTGGGCGGAGCCTCCCACCAGTTTTACTACCGGTTCTTACGAACCGGTCTGAACCAGGGGCAACCCATCACTAATCTACATCTACATGGAGGGAAGTAAGCATTGGGGTACCACAAGACTCTGTCTTAGGCCCAGTACTCTTCAATATCTTCATAAACGACTTAGATGAGGGAATAGAAGGGGAACTTATGAAATATGCAGATGATACTAAGCTGGCAGGAATAGTCAACACCCAAGAAGATAGGTTCAAGATCCCAGATGGTTCTTGACAGACTTGAACACTGGGCCCTATCTAACAAAATGAAATTCAATGTAGAGAAAGGGCCTTACACTTAGGCAAGAAAAACCAAAAGTACACATATAAACTGGGTGAAACCATGATTAATAGAAGTAACTGTGACAGGGATCTTGGAGTCTTAGTGGACAAACAGCTAAATATGAGCCAGCATATTTAAAGCCTGAATGGCGTAGGAGGCTAATGCCTCCTACTAAGGCAGCATTTAAAATCCAGCTGCCTGCAATTACACCAGTTCGAAACTCACCAGGCTGAAAGTTGACTCAGCCTTCCATCCTTTCTAAGGTGGGTAAATTGAGGACCCAGTTTGTGGGGGCAATAAGATGACTTTATATAAAAATATACAAAAGTATGAAGGCTATTGCTTACTGCATTGTAAGCCACCCTGAGTCTCCAGAGAAGGGCGGCATATAAATCATTTTTTTTAAAAAAAAGGATGTTCCTGCTGTATGGATTTACCTCAGGATGTTCCTGCTGTGTGGATTTACCTCAGGATAGGAGCCTGGATAGCTCAGCAGACTAAAAGCATTGTGATTAACTCCAGCTGTCTGCAATTATTGTAAGTTCAAATCTCACCAGGCTCAAGGTCGACTCAGCCTTCCATCCTTTCTAAGGTAGGTCAATTGAGGACCCAATTTGTGGGGGCAATAAGCTGACTTTGTATAAATATATAAAAGTATGAAGGCTATTGCTTAACGCATTGTAAGCTGCCCTGAGTCTCCGGAGAAGAGCGGCATATAAATCAAATTTAAAAAAAAAAAGTGTATAGCAGTAGCCAAAAAAAAAAAAAAAGCCAATGCAATCCTAAATTACATTAACAGAGGGATACAATCAAGATCAAGGGAGACACTAACACCACTCTATAAAGCCCTAGTAATGCTTTTTACTCTATGCCCACACCCATAATTCAATGCTCCCCATCCCCCCATGCATGCACGCATGACCCTCCCCACTCCCCCCCCCCCCCCGCTTTTGGTATGTGATGGCACGGTAGGCCCGGTAGGCCCATTTTTTTGCCCTCCCCAGGCTCCAAAGCCTTTCTAGGAGCCTGGGGAGGGCAAAAACAGCCTTCCCCACTCCGCCGGAGGACCTCTGGAGGCCCAGAAACAGCCCATTTCCTGACTTCCGGTGGGTCCAGAAGGCCCGAAAATCAATTGGCCAGTGCGTACATGCGTGCTGGACTGAGGTAGGGCAACGCTTGTGGGCCCACAGATATGGCTCCATGTGCCATCTGTGGCACCCGTGCCATAGGTTTGCCATCACAGCTCTAGAATGAAGAAGTAATGGTGGAAACTAATCAAGGAGAGAAGCAACTTAGAACTGAGGAGAAATTTCATGACAGTTAGAACAATTAATCCGTGGAACAACTTGCCTGCAGAAGTTGTGAATGCTCCAACACTGGAAGTTTTTAAGAAGACGTTGGATAACCATTTGTCTGAAATTGTATATGATTTCCTGCCTGGGCAGTGGGTTGGACTAGAAGACCTCCAAGGTCCCTTCCAACTCTTTTATTCTGTTCTGTTCTGTTCTGTTCTGTTCTGTTCCGTTCCGTTCTAATAAAAAGATAATATTGTTAGCATCATGAAAACTTTGTGTAATCTATCATAAGTTACAACCAGTTTTGGGATGGCTCAGATGCTGAGCGAAGGAAGATGATTTCCTAGAATAAACTCTGATGTTATCATATATTATGGTTTGATTACATGATTATTTTAATCAAAGTTCCCAAGATATAACATTAATCAAGCTGCTTCTTTGACAGTTTGTGATCTATGGGGGTGATTCATTACTTCACAGTAAGAGGAATAATAAATCAAATACTTGATATAAACAAAATTGTGGTGATAATAGTTAACTCTGCATTTAATTCAAAAGAAGGCATGCAACATGTCCATGCTTTTTTTTTTTTTTTTTACATAGACAGTCAAACTACAGATGGGACTAAGAAACTCAGTTCTCAAGTGAAAATATATGATAATCCTTTCATTGTCCTTCAGACTTCATTACAGCTTTATCCCAGACCTTAGAAATCAATGTGATTAGCAAAACCAAAATTAAAGAACATGAACAGGTCTGAAAGAGTTCACAAAAGATGATCTCAATTTAACATGTTCTTTCTCTGATCCACAGTTTTGGATATCCTGCTAGAAAGTCAATGCCATATATAACAATATGACAATTTTTCAGGCAGCAGCATTACTTTTCTTGAAATCAATATATTTGTTTGATTGATTTTAGACCAATTGAGTTGGGTTGGAACTTTCATGCATGTGTGTGTGTGTGTGTGTGTGTGTGTATGTGTGTATGTGTGTGTACATTCATACATACATACATGCATGCATGCATGCAAGTCTTGGCATATTTGGGTCTTTTCCCGTGTAAGATTGAGAGTATCTTGGCGACGTTTTGACGAGGTCCCACTCGTCATCTTCAGGCTGGTGTCTTCGACTTTGTGTCTGTGTGAGCCAAAGACACCAGCCTGAAGATGATGAGTGGGACCTCGTCAAAACATCACCAAGATACTCTCAATCTTACATGGGAAAAGACCCAAATATGCCAAGACTTGCATACCTGTACAAGGTATGATACACATACAAACACACACACACATACATACACTAGCTAGATGCCCATGCTTCACTATGAAACTATGTGGTCAGGTGTGATTGACACTTTAAATTGACACTTAAAGGCTGAAACTTAATGTAGAATGTGTAACTCGGTAGCATCAGAGTATTAATATAAGGCAACTGGCAGTTGGGCCAGAGTGGGAGGAAGAGTAGAATGTCCCAGCCTGCAGACCAGATGAGTCATGTGCTGGCCATGCCCACACCCGGTTTAGTGAAGGAGTAGCATCAGAGCGTGTTAATATAAGGCAACTGGCAGTTGGAACAGAGTTCTTTTCAGGTAGAGAGTGGGAGTAGGACATCTAACTCCGTAGCACCAGAGCATGCAAAAATAATACTATATATGAAATACTAATGATCTGATGGTCATTTCAAAAAATCCTTTCTTAGCGAGCACCTAGAAGCCAAGAGAACCATATGTGCCCAATTTCAAGTATGTAGGCTTTACGGTTCTGGAGATTTTGTGATGAGTGAGTGGTATTTTGCTGATAGATAGATAGATAGATAGATAGATAGATAGATAGATAGATAGATAGATAGATAGATAGATAGATAGATAGATCAATCTTTGGAAACCCGCCCTTATTGACAAACGAGTCCCTAACACGATGAATGACACCAAACCCACACTCAACAAGAGCCACACAGGATGTCACCACCACACATCCACGTAGAAAGCAGACTCAAACCCACACTGATAATGAGGCATGACCAAGGACCAGAAGCCAGACCGCAGCTGCATCATTAGCCACTTTAAACCCCTCCAATCCATACATGAAGCAGACTGACACCCATCATGAAGAGCGCTCACGGCCATAAACACGAAGCCAAACAATAAAAACACAGCTCACCAGCTCAAATCCCCCTGCAACTCAGACTAAGCCGAGCACAACCAAGCCCCCACCCAAACAGAACACACCCCCATCCAATCAGAGAACAGCCAAGCTCCTAACCAATCGGAACACACCACCACCCAATCAGAACACAGCCAAGCTCCCACCCTATCAGCTCCCACCCCCACTAGCAGTTAAAAGGAAGAGACAACTGCGATCTCACGTTGCTCCTGGAAGCACGAAGCCGAGAACACCAGCCTGAAGATGATGAATGAGACTTCGTCGAAACGTCGCCAAGATACTTCCAATTTTACGCGGGAGAAGACCCGAATAACCAAAGACGTACATAGATAGATTAGCTCACATACAAAGTGAAAGTTAAAAGAAATCTAGAGGACAACTGGGTGAATTGAGACATATGTCAAAGTGTTCTCTTTTAGAAAGCACACCAAAAAGGGAATGTTCAGCTTATATTTATAGTAGACATCTATTTTTGCCTGTGACTAGTCATCCTTAAAATCTATATTCCTTCAAACCATACTTTGATCTGTGATCTCAATAATGAGGTTCTTGTTTATTCTTAAACAAGCATGCTAAACGTCATTCGACTTTGTTCTCCTCTGCCTTGCCTATGATAAGGTACTATGGCAATCGTGAACATTTATCTTTTTAAAGTGCTCAGTTTACTTAAAAAGGTGTGGAGTAACACTTGGTTACACATAGTGACTTGGCTAAGCATTATGTGGTTTAGACTGTGATTGTATTATTTAGTGCATTCCATTAAGCCTTTCTATTTGAACACAATGGTTCTTTTTTGCAATGACAAGTATTATGTGGTCACAGCTTGTAGCCTTTAACAGATGTTATTTAGTCTCTCCTCACCTAGCAATAACTACGGAGTAACATTGGTCAAACCGACTATTTGTTGAAAGTTGATTTCTTTGAAAATCAAGTCAAGAGCCCTTCAGTCAAGGTTGATTTATGGTGACTTTAGAAAACCACCTGTGTACTTTTGTAGTAACCTTGTGGAAATGTTTTCCATGGCCTTCCGTTCTCAGGGCAGCCTACAACCCTGAAATGTTTCTAGTAGTTTTCTATCCATGTACTTTTGGATCCCACCGGGGAAAGATATTTGAGATCAGCCATCTTGGCTTGCTGCTGCAACCCACTGTATATTCCAGGGGTCAGCAACTGAGGCTCTGGAGCTGCATGTGGCTCTTTCACCCCTCTGCTGCAGCTCCATCACTCAAAATATGCGTCACAACCGCCAATGTGTAACACCCGCCAGCATGCAATTTATTGAGCTTTTCAACCCCCCAGTAGACCAAACATGGATAAATCCAAGAAAAGAAAAGTTTCTGAAGAAAACAGAATGTTTAATTCAACTACAGATGCTAATTTTGTGGCCGCTCAAGAAATAATGAGGCATGGGAAGGGTTTTGTGGCTCCCGGTGTTTTTTTTTCCCCTTTGGGAAATGGGCCTAAATGGCTCTTTGAGTGTTTAAGGTTGCAGACCCCTGGTATATTCTTTTAAAACTTGCTTCTTTTCAAGATCTACATCCTGTAGAAGCAAGAATTGGGTATAGCGGGAGACAAAAATAATAATCATATACTGAACAGAGTGGAAGTAGGATTCTTAAGAACTGAATGTGGTGAAGCTGAAAGTCATAGAATACAGAATCATAAGACTGGAATAGGACCTTGAAGCAGGGGTGAAATCTAAAATTTTTCCATACCGGTTCTGTGGGCGTGGCTTGGTGGGGTCGTGTCTTGTGACTGAGTGGGCATGGCCAACTCAATGTCACTCACAGCCACGCCCACTCAGTCACAAAACCCCCTCCTATCAAGCTACGCCCACAGAAACAGTAGGGAATTTTTTTAAAAATTTCTATTCTGCCAGCGTGTCCTTACCTTTCTCCCATGACTCCGCCCACCTGCCCCCTTTCCCGGAGTTGGAGAATGCACCATTCCCCGACTCCTACTGCTCATCTTTCTCCCATGGCTGGCTGTCAGGGAAGGCAAGCGTCCAAAACATACCGGAGTCACTCACTCTCCTTGAATGAGCCGCTCTGGTCCACGCATCGACTGCACAAGCGCATACTCAACCTGCCACTGAATTAAATAAATAGTGTGCGTTTGCACAGCCAGTGCATGGACCAGATTGGCTCATTCAAGAAGGAGAGTGAGCGACTCAGGTATCTCCGGGGAATGGGGCAGGTGGGTGGAGCTGCATGGTGAAGGGCGAGCAGGTAGCGGTTCCCGGGCAAGGCCAAAGTCAGGGAATGGTGCATTCCCTGACTCTGGGAAATGGGGCAGGTGGGCGGAGCCTCCAGCTGCCATTGCTACTGATTCTCTGAACCACCGGCCAACATCACTACCTACTCGCCTGAGCTGGTCCGAACCTGAAGCATTTCTCCCCTGCCTTGAAGGTCTTCAAGTCCAACACCCTATTCAAGACTGGATCCTTACACATCCTAGTCAAATGGTTGTCTAATCTATTTTTTGGAGTACTCCAGTGATGGAACACCCACAAGTCCAGGAGGCAAGTTGTTCCATTGATCTATTTAACAAGTGTCTACCCATTAGTTCTTGTCCTGCTCTCTTCTTTGTGACAGCCCCTGAAAGACAATTATCATGTCACCTCTAATCCTTCTCTTTGATAGGGTAGACATACCTAGTTCCCTCAACCGTTCATCATACAATTTAGCCTTCAGACCCTTCATCAAGAGCTGTGGTGGCGCAGTGGTTAGAGTGCAGTACTGCAGGCTACTTCTATGGACTACCAGCTGCCTGCAGCTTGGCAGATCGAACCTCACCGGGCTCCAGTTTGACTCAGCCATCCATCCTTCCGAGGTGGGTAAAATGAGAACCCAGATTGTTGGGGAGCAATAGGCTGATTCTGTAAACAACTTATAGAGGGCTATAAAAGCACTGTGAAGTGGTATATAAGTCTAAGTGCTATTGCTATTGCAATCATCTTTGTTGCACTTCTCTGCACATTTTCCAGGGTCTCAACTGGAGGCAATGTTCCAATTGCAGTCTTATCAGTGCAATATAAAGTGATACTATATCTTCTTGTGATGTTGGATACTATCTCTCTGTAGATGCAGCCCAGAACCGCTATGACATTTTTTGGCAGATGCACAGCGTATTGTTGTGACCTAGACTCACTTAGTCATTACAAGACACAATTTAGTCTCAAACAAATCTATTTTATTATAACAGCTGGGAATTACTTCCTTCCCAGCTTAGTCCAAATTAATTCCAAAACATGTCCTTCAGAAAAAGTCCTTCGGCTTTGGTAACCTGCCAAAGGCCTTTCTTGGCAAAGCCCCACAAAGTTCAGAAACAAGAGACACCGACTGAAAAAAAATGTAGCAACGTTGCTTTTCTACAAAGAGCCCAAGAACCTTTGCTGCTTTTTTAAGCCTTATGGGACGGGCCAATCATCTCCCGGCCTTACTTCTGAGTCGTCCTTTTTGCTTTAGCTGCTCTTGTCTTCTGGCAGCTCTGCGCATGTATGCACTAGGAACAGGCTCCTTCTGTTGCTCTGCCTCTCTGATGTCCGGCTCTGGAGGGTCTGGAGTCTGTGCATCACTCCCAGATGGCCCTGGCTCCATCTTTGCCTCCAACACAGAGCCCTTGTCTGGGCCTTCCCCTGACTCCAGGACTGGGCCATGGTCCTCCCAGCCTCCTCACTGTCTGATTCCGCTGCCAGCTCCGTGGGCTGCTGGCGGACCACAACACATATTGCTGTCTTTTATTGCTAGAAAAGATTTTCTTCAAGAACCATACGGCCTAAGGAAGGAGTCTTTCTGATAATCCTAAAGTTTGCCATCCAATTGCATCCACTGAAAAAAAAATGAGTCATTTTTCTCTGGAATAAAGTCTTCCCTTTTTTTTTTATTAGAGATATAAAGAGCTTTCCTACATGTTTTTCCTATGTTTTTGGCACCGAAAGTGAATAATCATTACAGACCAGATGGAATTTATGAAAAGAACAATGAAAGTATTGAAGTGTTGTAAATGATATTTGCCAAGCTGACTTCTTCTCATAAATTGCTTTTAAGGTGATTAAAAGAATTTCCCCCATTATAAACAGATTTTTTTTAAAAAAAAAAATAGTTGCGCTTAATTGTTTTCAAGCAGTTCAAACAATTACTTGGTGCTTTTAAGAAGAATCAACTGCAACCTTCTTCTTCTTCTTTTCAAATTAAATGACAGATTGACTATGTTTAGTAGAAAGCATTAGATATCGTACATCACAAATAGTAGCATAGAACTGCTGGACATAATATGGTGTAATTTTTATGATGAGGGTGTGGCTAACTGATGAGGGCTTATAAGCCCGAAATAGATCTACCTTAGTCTCCCAATGGGCAGCAGAGAGTCTGCTGGCTGCCAGAAAAAAAAGCCTAGAAACTAGTGGATTGTGATTTCACTGAACTAGGGCTACATAAAAATCTTGGTTTACGTAGGAAGAACCTGGCTAAAGAGAAAGATAGATGATAGATAGATAGATAGATAGATAGATAGATAGATAGATAGATAGATAGATAGATAGATAGATAGATAGATAGATAGATAGATATAGATAGAAATATAGATATAGATATATCTTTATAATAAATCTGCTTTTTGCTTGTTCATGGTCTCCGTTTTACTTTTTATGAGGTTTGATGTTTTTTTTAAATCTCACACTCACCCATATATTTATCCCATTCCAGAGCAGAGCCTGTCCCAATTCACACTTATATTTCAATGGAATCCAAAGTAATTCCATTATTTAAGGGTTAACCTAATAATGAGAGTTGGAGAAATAGTGTGAAATCTGAAAGCATATTACAAAATGAGAACCATTTACTTCCTTCCAACTTAAGTGATGTGTGCCGCTGGAAAATATGTCGCAGCCTCAAGCAAGGCAAGTTAATTTGTCTTTATGTTGACAAGTTTCAAAAAGGTCTAAAAATGACACCGAGATTTAAAACACATACACAGACACACACTTTGCCTTGCAGAACAAATAGGAGACAAAAGAAAAATGGAATAACCCAAATATTCCATTTCTGGATGCTTCAACCAAGGAGAAGCTGCCATTTCCCTAGAAATTATGATTATTAATACAATTTTATTAAGAATTTTAATTATAAAAGTAAAATCTAATATAGATTACGCCTAAAGAGAAGATAATAGAAATAAGATAGATAGATAGATAGATAGATAGATAGATAGATAGATGATAGATAGATAGATAGATAGATAGATAGATAGATAGATAGATAGATAGATAGATAGATCAATCCAACACTTAGTGATAATCATAGGTTCGTACTAGGAAACAAAAAGCCTTGGTGGTGCAGCGGACTAAAGCGCTGTTAAATAGCACTTAGCTGCCAGCTGCCTACAATTACTGTGAGTTCAAATCTCACCAGGCTCAAGGTTGACTCAGCCTTCCATCCTTCTGAGGTAGGTAAAATGAGGACCCGGATTATGGGGGCAATAAGATGACTTTGTATAATATATACATATACATATACATATACATATACATATACATATACATATACATATACATATACATATACATATACATATACATATACATATACATATACATATACATATACATACATACATACATACATACATATATAAAAATAAAAAAGAACACCTCTTAGGTGGGGTCGAAAGCCCTACTAAGCAGGTATATACAAAAGTATGAAGATTATTGCTTAACGCATTGTAAACTGCCCTGAGTCTCCGGAGAAGGGCAGCATATAAATCGAACCAATAAACAATAAATAAATAAATAAAAATAATATAAATCATAAGATACAAGCAACAAGGTTATAGTCATAAATGGGAAAAGATAGGTATTACCCTGTTTTCCCCAAAATAAGACATCCCCTTTTGGTTACCACCTTTAGAGCGCTCCATGGCTTAGGATCTGGTTATTTACGAGACTGGCTGCTGCCACCAGTAACCTCCCACCGGCCAGTATGCTCTCATAGAGAGGGGCTCCTCCGGGTGTCGTCGGCCAAACAGTGTTGCCTGGCGGCCCCCAGGGGGAAAGCCTTCTCTGTGGGGGAACCTACTATCTGGAATGAGCTCCCCCCGGAGATAGGGAGGATCCCGGATCTACGCACCTTCCGCCGCGCCCTCAAGACTTTTTACTGTAAATCTTAAATTTGTCATATGCATCGGGGGTTGTTTTTAATTTGTCTCATGCCAAATTATCTAATATGGTTTTATACTGTTTTTACATTTTGTAATCACCGCCCTGAGTCCGTCAGGAGAAGGGTGGTATACAAATTTAAATAAATAAATAAATAAATAAATAAATAAATAAATAAATAAATAAATAATCAATCAATCTATGTGTTTTATCTTTTAGCTGTTCACCGCCCTGAGTCCTGCGGGAGTAGGGCGGTATATAAATTTAATAACATGAAAATGAAATGAAATGAAAAATGATATAAGCCCAGTCGGGGCTTTTGAGTGCATGGCAATAAGGCCAAGCGCTTATTTCAGGGTTCAAAAAACTATAAGACAGGTTATTGTTTTCAGGGAAACATGGGTAAGAAGGATGAGAAGAATAATAGTAATACAGTCTTAGTAAATAGTTTGACAGTGTTGTGGGAATTAATTGTTTAGCAGAGTGATGACATGGGGGAAAGAACTGTCCTTGTGTCTAGTTGTTCTGGTGTGCAGTGCTCTATAGTGTTGTTTTGAGGGCAGGAGTTGAAACAATTTATGTCCAGGATGTAGATATTTTCGCAGCCCTCTTTTTGACTCAAAATCAGTTTCATTTTGTCCACCTCAAGCAAAAAGTCCAGAAGTGGTTTCCAAGTAGAAAGAAGAGTAATTGTGGCTGTTGCTTCTTTAGCCAACTTTGCAAACTCCATCAACTTTGGCAGCCATTCATCTATTGTGGGAATTGAAGTGTCCTTCTATATTTAATGAGCATCTTTGAGCACAGGTGATTTTGTGGAAAGGTAGCATATAAATTAATGTTTCATCCCATTTTAGTTACTATCATTACTGGGGGTAGAACCTCTACATATACCGTATTTTTCAGAGCACCTTTTTCCCCAGGAACAAAAGCATCAGGAACAGAGCTTCAGAAAAGAAGCCTCCCAAACAGAGCTTCAGAAAAAAAAGCCTCCAAACAGAGCTTCAGAAAAAAGCCCCCAAACAGAGCTTAAGAAAAGAAGCCTCCCAAACAGAGCTTCCGAAAAAAAAGCCTCCAAACAGAGCTTCAGAAAAGAAACCTCCCAAACAGAGCTTCAGAAAAGATGCCCCTAATCAGAGCTTCAGAAAAAAAGTCCCCAAACAGAGCTTCAGACTCCAAACAGAGCTTCAGAAAAGAAGCCTCCCAAACAGAGCTTCCGAAAAAAAAGCCTCCAAACAGAGCTTCAGAAAAGAAACCTCCCAAACAGAGCTTCAGAAAAGAAGCCCCCAAACAGAGCTTCAGAAAAGATGCCCCTAATCAGAGCTTCAGAAAAAAAGTCCCCAAACAGAGCTTCAGACTCCAAACAGAGCTTCAGAAAAGAAGCCTCCCAAACAGAGCTTCCGAAAAAAAAGCCTCCAAACAGAGCTTCAGAAAAGAAACCTCCCAAACAGAGCTTCAGAAAAGAAGCCCCCAAACAGAGCTTCAGAAAAGATGCCCCTAATCAGAGCTTCAGAAAAAAAGTCCCCAAACAGAGCTTCAGACTCCAAACAGAGCTTCAGAAAAGAAGCCCCCAAACAGAGCTTCAGAAAAGAAGCCTCCAAACAGAGCTTCAGAAAAGAAGCCCCCAAACAGAGCTTCAGAAAAACAGTCTCCAAACAGAACTTCAGAGGCTTTTTTTCTGAAGCTCTGTTTCAGAAGTTTCAGAGGCAGAAAAAAAAAAGCAAGGCACAGAACTCACAACCAAGGAATCTTTTGCTAAAATTCACCTCTGGGAACAGCTGATTGGGGGTATTCCAGGAGGCCCTGCCAATCAGCTTTTTTCTTATTTTCCTCCCCAAAAACTAAGATGCATCTTATACTCCGGTGCGTCTTATACTCTGAAAAATACGGTAATTAAGATGAATGTTTTACCAAAGATGTTCTTTCTTTCTTCTTGTTTCAGATTCTACCAATACTTGTAACCAATATTCTATTTAAACAATGGCAGATGGATACCTCCAGGTTTATATGGCAAGGGAAAATTAATGTTTCATATGGCCTAATTTAATTTGTAAGCCTGAACAAAAAAAAATAAATAAACAGAGACCATCAAGTATGTAATTTAGCCTTAGCGGAAAAATGACCTCCCCGTGTCTCTTGATAACACAGCAATCCTGCCAAAACTTTTCAACTTTAATTGTCCAGCACTCCAAAAATTGTACCTGTCAATTCTGGTATTTCAAAATCCTTTTTGAAAACGTCGTGACAAATAGTTCAACCTATCTCATTTGAGCACTCAGATGCTCTCCTTCCCTGTACAATTTATCAGTCAATTTATCCATCGAGTTTAAAAAAAATGAACAACAAATAACAATGTTCTTGCATATGGAATGGAGCCCAAAGGTATGGTTATCAGCTGATTTCTCTGGCCAGTGAAACCTGGCAATTATGTCAAGCAAATAGAGATGGAAAATTCGCTTGTTCTGAACAGAGAGAGTGAAATTCCATTCAGTTAGAACCCCCAGATTTAGCTAGCTACGGTTGACATCACTTCTTCTGTGTCCAGATCAGAGGTGGGTTTCAGCAGGTTCTGACCAGTTCTGGAGAACTGGTAGCGGAAATTTTGAGTAGTTCGGAGAACCGGCAAATACCACCTCTGGCTGGCCCCGCCCCCATCTCTTCTCTGCCTCCCGAGTCCCAGCTGATCGGGAGGAAATGGGGATTTTGCAGTAACCTTCCCCTGGAGTGGGGAGGGGATGGAGATTTTACAGTATCCTTCCCTAGCCATGCCCATCAAGCCATGCCATGCCACGCCCACCAAGACACACCCACAGAATCGGTAGTAAAATTTTTTGACTCCCACCACTGGTCCAGATCAAACTGTAGACTCTCAACATGAAGCCCCCTTCTTGGCTTTGTCATTGGCCCAAAATAAGTCGTTGTCGGTTCCTGTTTCTGATACCTTATGATTCTTGATGAATGTATCTTTTCTTTTATGTACACTGAGAGCATATGCACCAAAGACAAATTCCTTGTGTGTCCAATCACACTTGGCCAATAAAGAATTCTATTTTTATTCTATTCTGTTCTGTTCTGTTCTGTTCTGTTCTGTTCTGTTCTGTTCTACCCTACCCTACCCTACCCTACCCTACCCTACCCTACCCTACCCTACCCTACCCTACCCTACCCTACCCTACCCTACCCTACCCTACTCTACTCTACTCTAAACAATCTGCAGGACCAGCAACTTGGAGAACAAACTTCAGGAACCTAACCCAATGTGAAAGCAGTTTCAAGAAAAGAATTCTTATATATAGTGCTGGATTATTTGAAAGAAATATACTTTTCCTGCCACATTATTAGAATAATGGCCAACTGAATTGTCTTTTTCTGCTTCATTTTCAAAACCACAAATATTCTCCTTGGCAATCTTGCAGTCAACCCCTTTCCCTGCACCCTTGTCTTTGTTACTAAGCTAAAAGGTTTCTTTCTCTGATTATTTGTTTATGTATTTCTACACTGTTCCTACTTCAGCAGTTTCATGCCTGACCTTTCCCAGCAACTTTCTAAATCATAGGCAATTATATTTCAGAAACCCTGCTTACTTCTTGGCTGTATAATTTTAATATGAAAACCAGTTTCCTTCTGGTCCTTGTAAGGATATTTAAAAGAAAACCTTCTGGGTTTAAAAATGCATGCACATAATCAAATAGGTAATTGGTTTGAGAGACATGGATGGTTGGATGGATGGTGGATGATGGATGATGGATGATGGATTATGGATGGATGGATGGATGGATAATGGATGGATGGATGGATGGATGGATGGATGGATGGATGGATAGATGGTGGGATGGATGGATGGATGGATGGATGATGGATGATGGATGATGGATGATGGATGATGGATGATGGATGATGGATGGATGGATGGATGGATGGTGGATGGTGGATGGTGGATGGTGGATAGATGGATAGATGGATAGATGGATAGATGGATAGATGGATAGATGGATAGATGGATAGATGGATAGATGGATAGATGGATAGATGGATAGATGGATAGATGGATAGATGGATAGATGGATGGATGGATGGATGACGGATGATGGATGGATGGATGGATGGATGGATGGATGGATGGATGGATAGATGGTGGGATGGATGGATGGATGATGGATGATGGATGATGGATGGTTGGATGGATGGATGATGGATGATGGATGATGGATGATGGATGATGGATGATGGATGGATGGTTGGATGGATGGATGGATGGATGGATGGATGGATGGTGGATGGTGGATGGTGGATGGTGGATGGTGGATGGTGGATGGTGGATGGTGGATGATGGATGATGGATAGATGGATAGATGGATAGATGGATAGATAGATGATGGATGATGGATGATGGATGATGGATGGATGGATGGATGGATGGATGGATGGATGGATAGTGGATGATCGATGGTGGATGATGGATAGATGGATGGATGGATAGATGGATGGATGATGGATGGATGGATGGATGGATGATGGATGATGGATGATGGATGGATGGATGGATGGATGGATGGATGATGGATGATGGATGATGGATGATGGATGATGGATGATGGATGATGGATGATGGATGATGGATGGATGGATGGATGGATGGATGGATAATGGATGGATGGTTGGATGGATGGATGGATGGATGGATGGTTGGATGGATGGATGGATGGTGGATGGTGGATGATGGATAGATGGATAGATGGATAGATGGATAGATGGATAGATGGATAGATGGATAGATGGATAGATGGATAGATGGATAGATGGATAGATGGATAGATGGATAGATGGATAGATGGATGATGGATGGATGGATGGATGGATAGTGGATGATCGATGGTGGATGATGGATAGATGGATGGATGGATGGATAGATGGATGGATGATGGATGGATGGATGGATGATGGATGATGGATGATGGATGATGGATGATGGATGATGGATGATGGATGATGGATGATGGATGATGGATGGATGGATGGATGGATGGATGGATGGATGGATGGGAGTTTGAGGGACACAGAACATTGGACAAAGCTATGACAAATTAGCTAGAGAAGTACTTAGTGCTCTGAAAATCTTATGTGTGATGACCCGAGGCATGGCACGAAGGCAATTCAGCCAGAGAACCAATATGAATCCCTTTATTGGCATCAACTTTGCTCCCAACGTCCCATTTACTCTTCAGCCCAGAGAAAAACTCTCTCACAAACCTGGCTGCAGATACTCCAGTCCAAATACTGTAAGCAGAATGACTGCTATCTATCACTCCAGTAGGGCAAGATAATGAGTCCCAGAAGCGAGGAATAATTCCAGCAAGACAAGATAAGCACACAGAAGCATGACTCTAATTCAAACAGTCAGGAGGGAATGCCAGAAATGCAGACCACAACTCTCAACACTAGATGAATTCAGTGTTTGTTCCCGACAAAACGCCCCACCCAACTGCCTCTCCTTTAAACTCCATCCCCAGGTGTGCCTTGTGAAGGGAATCGGTGCCTTTTCCTTCCTCATAAGCCATGCAACCCACTTTGCTCTCTTTTGCGTTCTTCCCTGAGCACCCTAGGATGAGGAGGGAATGGGCCTTGGTCTTCATCTGAATGCCCTCTCCCCTGCTCTGCCCAGCCTGACTTTGCCCTTCCCCTGTTTTCTTCACAGCCAATGGAGTCACTCTCCTGTTCTCTCTCTGCTGTTCATCTTCCGTTTCAGTTTCAGACTCCGATGGGGGAATGACCCTTATGTGTACGAGAAACAGCGTTTTCAAAGGCTAGGAATTACTAAATCGTGACAGATGAAGAGCAAATGGTTTTCTCCCTACACGGTCATGAACATGGCATTGAATAGATGATGGCATCAGATAATTAAAAGTCCCAAAGGTGCTTTTATTTTTTTCTCTTTCGAAAAGCAACTGGACTTCGTTTTTCTTTGAATACATTTCACTTCTCGTCCAAGAAGCCTCTTCGTCAACTGACAGAACTGGAGAAGCTTCTTGAATGAGAAGCAAAACTTCTTCAAGGAAAAAAACAAAAAGTCCAGTTGCCTTTGAAAAAAAGCACCATGACTTGGATGATTGAGAATCTCCACAGACATTTTGCTGAATTGATGTATGTCAACCTACCAATGGGAAGACCATATCCTGCAAAAAAACCAAAACAAAAACACCATAATTGGAAAGGAAATCCCGAGGGGAAAAAAAATCTTTTAAAGTTATTTTTTATTTTCCCTCATGGAGTGGTGCTGTGGCCTAGAGGTGGAGCTCTCACCCCACAATCAGGAGGCTGGGAGTTCGATCCTAAGTAAAGGCAGGTATTTCTCTCTCTGGGTTTCCCTTTTAACTGTAACTTTTAAAATTGGTTTTAAAACATCGGGGATGTTTTAAATTGTTCTGGGCCAAATTATTTAATGGGTTTTATATTGTCTTTTAAATTTTGTAATTTGTGTGTTTTATCTCTCTGGCTGTTCACTGCCCTGAGTCCTTCAGGAGTAGGAGTATATAAATCTAATAAAATGTAAATGTAAATGTAAATGGGCAGATTGAGAATTTATCTGTTGAATATAACTCTGCACTGGCGACAGGAAGGGCATCTGGCCAGTAAACACTCAGCTCCATTCAGTTCTCTAGACTCCACCCCATAAAGGATTATGGGGTCATTAAAAGAAGATGATTTAATTTCCTTCATCCTGATCTTGATTTTTCCAACAAGCTGCCTAACTCAATGGTTAACTGCTAGGACTTGACAAAACTGTCCAATCTGGTTCCATTCAATTTTTCATGATCGGGTCTCAGAATTATTTAAGAGCCTTTTCTCTTCTTTACCAACAAACAAATAAATAAAATTGATGGGCAATTTTCCAGTAAGCGCTATACATTCTTGTATGCACTTTTCCCAGCCAGCAGAGTTTTACAAGCAATAAAAGTTCACCAACATATTGTGAAGTTATTTTCATCTGTGTTGTGCATGTGGGTCTACACATTTTGTTCCTTTCTTCCACATTACCATTTAATCTTTTTGAGGGAGAACCTCACCACACTTTAAAAAGAAAAAGAAAGGGGAAAAAAACCCACCAAGAATATTATACTACTAAGGCATTTCTATTCATATTGAGACATGAAAATGAGCTACATTTGCATCATAATGCTAACGGAACCAATCTTCTCCCTCCCTATTAATAATTATGAATGCGTAATATTTTCAAATGCAACAAAAACAATTTAATACAATAAAAGTAGCTTTAAGTAATGAACAACTCTTTTCTTATTTCTTTTAGGAGCAACCACAGACTCCTTTCCCGCAACTGGGCATTGTAATTATTGTTAGAGGTTATTTGGATTTAGACAGGAGATTAGAGATTTGGGTAATTTTGCCCTCTGTGGTGATGCATCAGAAATGCATGTTTAGCATCCAAATTTTGCTGTCAAAGAATTCTCTATTTTCAGGTGAATTTATTAGAAATTGGATAATAAGTATGAAAAAGGCAGGAGGTTGTTTTTTTGGCTCTTGTTGAAAGAAATATTAGTCTGGTTCTGTTCCAGGCTGGAAGAAAGGCACTGGAGACAAAATGGAAGCTGAGCAGGGATGAAATGTAAAATTCTGTGGGCATGGCTTGGTGGGGGGGGGGGTGTTAATGTGACTGGGTGGGCATGGCCAACTTAAAAAAAAAACTTTTCAAAACATTTTTTCAAATGCTTTGAAAAGCCTCTGCCGATCAGGCAATTCAGCTGGGATCATCAGAGAAGCTTTTTTAAAAAATGCTTTGAAAAGCCCCTCTGCTGATCAAGCAACTCAGCTGGGATCGTCAGAGAGGTTTTTTTTTTTTAAATGCTTTGAAAAGCCTCTCTGCCGATCAGGCAACTCAGCTGGGATCGTCAGAGATTTTTCAAAGCATTTTTTAAACCACCTCTTTGGCCAAGAGGTTGCAGAAAAAAATGCTTTGAAAAGCCTCTGACGATCCCAGCTGAACTGCAGGATCATCAGAGGCTTTTTTTTTAACTTTTAAAAGCATTTTTTCATGGGAAGAGGTTGTAGAAAAAATGCTTTTAAAAGTAAAAAAAAAAGCCTCTGATGATTGTGTGGCTCAGCTGGGCATGGGGGGAGGGGCTCAGGGATTTTTGCCACTGGTTCTCCGAACCACCCGCCACCATTGCTACCAGATTAGGAGATCTGGTCCAAACTGGGAGCATTTCACCTCTGGGCTGGAGGCTGATTGGAAAGAGGGTCCATTTATTGATGAAGCAGAAGCACATGGGTGATTCTGGGCAGCTAAACACATGGAATTGAGAGTGAGGGGTATTTATACCTTCTCTTAGGCTTTGCACTTGAGCTTCCTGTTCCTGTGCAAGAACATGTATTCTATTGGCTGTCATAGGGGTCATAGCTGGCTCTGTAGTTTGACTGAGCCCCCAGGTTTGGTTGAAGTTTGGACTGCTGATACAATGAAGGGGCGGTGGGCAATTCCTATGGTGGCTGAGAGGTAATCCTACCTTTGTTCAGAACTTGCTGCAGGGAATTTTTGCCTATGAATAGAGTACCTATCTCTTTATCTCTTAAGTGCTGATATCTGCTGTGGGCTGTTAAGGAAGGTGGGGGCTGCTTTCTCCCTCTAAGAAAACACGTTTCTCCATTTATCATCCAGGGAAATATAATATTCTTCCTTTTTTAATATTTCTCAAAAAATTCATTCTTCTAGGAGAGGGGTGGGTGTTAACTTTCTACACTCTCTTATACTCTTTATGAGATTATTATTATTATTATTATTATTATTATTATTATTATTATTATTATTGGTTAATCTGTAGTGAGATTCACAATCTTTGAGGCTGGTTAATAGCTCAGCAGCTCGAGTCCTAACCAAAGACCTAGGAACTGTTAAGGTATCGTCGGAGGATGTAAGCTGTTCCGAGTAAGATGGTTTTTTGTAGAGTCAAAATGTTCAAGTCCGGTAAATTTAGAATTTCTAAATAGTGGGGTAGCCCTTTGGGTATTGCTCCAAGGGCTCCAATTATAATCAGAACAACACATGATTTCTTTTTCCACAGTTGCTCAACTTCAATTTGCAAGTCCCGGTACTTTGTGATTTTTCCTTGCTGCTTATCTTCAATCCATGCATCACCAGGTTTTGCAATGTCAATGAACCATCCTTTTTTCTTTTCAACTACTGTTATGTCCGGTGTTGTTGAGGACCAAGTGCCTGTCAGTCTGAATCCTAAAGTCCCACAAGATCTTGAGTTTCTCATTCTCTAGAACTTTCTCAACCTGATGTTCCCAGTGGTTTTTGCTGTACTCAAATCCAAACTTCTGGCACAATTTCCAGTGAATGATCTTAGCAATGCGGTCATGGCATTGTAGGTAGTCGGTTTGTGAAATTTTGCTGCACCCACTGATCAGGTGGTCGATCAGGTGTTGTTGTTGTTGTTGTTGTTGTTGTTGTTGTTGTTATTATTATTGGCTTTTTTATATACTTTAATATACTTGTTATACAGGTATAAGACACATACAGGCATCAAATATCAAAATTCAATTTTGGGCCAGATTTGTTAAACGTTAAGAATCCAGAGAGATTATCCTGTTTTCTTTTATATCCCTGAAAGGAAGGAAAAGGTTAATGCCAACATGGCTAAACTTGTTAAGGTGGTGATAATAATAAAAAAACTGGAACATAGCAGCTCTTATTAAGTCTTATTGGTCCCTCTGGGTGACTCTTGCTCTTTTCTGACATTGCAAAATATCCTGTACATTTTCATTTTATAGGCAGCCATAATCATCCTACAGCTGGGCAGTCCTAGAAATGAATTTTATAAAACTGAAGAGACAAACACAGACATATATGATGCTGGGGAGAAAAAGAGGGTGACCTTTGCAACTCCTGCTTTCAGGAATGATCCCCTCCCCTCTATGTTTCTGTGGTTCCTATCCTAATGTAAGGGATGCAGTGGCTCAGTGGCTAAGACGTTGAGCTTGTCGATCAGAAAGGTCAGCATTTCGACGGTTCGAGTCCCTAGTGTTGCGTAATGGGGTGAGCTCCCGTTACTTGTCCCAGCTTCTGCTAACCTAGCAGTTCGATGGCATGTAAAAATGCAAGTAGAAAAATAAGGACCACCTTTGGTGGGAAGGTAACAGTGTTCTGTGCGTCTTTGGCATTGAGTCATGCCGACCACATGTCCATGGAGACGTCTTCGGACAGCGCTGGCTCTTCGGCTTTGAAATGGAGATGAGCACCGTCCCCTAGAGTCAGGAACGACTAGCATATATGTGCAAGGGGAACGTTTACCTTCACCTTTATGCTTTTGTAATTCAGGAAATTCTTGAAGACCTGTTTAATTTCCCTGCCATTGGGGATAGGGTGATAGGTTTGGCTTGGTTTCACTTTTATGAGTTGTTGCATTGTTTTTTCTTAAGAAATTAGATTATTAAGAAGCTACCAAGAGATGTTTGAGAGTGTTTATATAGTTTGCCCTGCCAATGTTGATGGAATAGTGGATTTCCCCTTGATAGTTCTTTGATTATTGTTTTCTCTTTGATGGTTTGTCTAGGGTTACTCCCTGCTTATCTGAGTCTTGTCTGCTGTATAGGATGTATGTCCTCTCTTTTTGTTAGTTTCTTAGCTTTTTTATTGTGTAAACATGATTTGTAAACAAGGAACCACTCTGCTATTTATTGTAGTAGGCAGATATTTTTTTATGCTTGCTTAAAGTGAGACTAGAGTCTGTTTCAAACACACAGGTGCATTTAATAAAGTCCAGTTAGCTAACACCTTCAAATGAAAGCAACAGATCTCTAAACTCCAGTAAGGTAGCCAAATTTTACCCAATTATCTTTTTTCTTTTCTTTTCTTTTCTTTTCTTTTCTTTTCTTTTCTTTTCTTTTCTTTTCTTTTCTTTTCTTTTCTTTTCTTTTCTTTTCTTTTCTTTTCTTTTCTTTTCTTTTCTCTTCTTTTCTTTTCTTTTCTTTTTTCTTTCTTTCTTTCCATCCATCCATCATCTATCTATCTATCTATCTATCTATCCTCTATCTGTCTGTCTGTCTGTCTGTCTGTCTGTCTGTCTGTCTGTCTGCTTGCCTGCCTGCCTGCCTGCCTGCCTGCCTGCCTGCCTGCCTGCCTGCCTGCCTATCTATCTATCTATCTATCTATCTATCTATCTATCTATCTATCTTTCTATCATCTATCTATCTATCTATCTATCTATCTATCTATCTATCTATCTATCTATCTATCTATCTATCTATCTATCTCTATCATCTCTATCATCTATCTACATCTACCTACTTACCTACCTACCTACTTACTTACCATCTATACCTATCTGCCTGTCTATTTATCTCTTTCTCTCTCTCTCCATCCATCCGTCTGACCAACCAACCCGTCCATCCATCCCTACATTCATCCATCTGTCCGTCCATCCATCCGTCCGTCTATCTGTCTATTACCTATCTATTTAAATTCAGTTCTGTATTTTTTTTTCTTTATATGCTTATTCCTGGCTTTTAGCTGTTACTAAAGATGGAATCTTTGATTGATCGATCAGTTGATTGATTGACTGTACCCTGATTCCTTAGCCACCAGAACAAAAATGGTTCACCATAGATAGTTTTTCCCCCCTCCAAAAAAATATTTTCCCATTAAAAAAAATACAACGGAATAAATGAGGACTCTTTGATTTTTATTTCCTTGGTTTGGTGTTCATTGCTTCTCGATTTTTTTTTATATGGGGGGAGGAAACATTCTCAATGTAATGTCAGACTCATTTGTGCATAATTGTCCCCATTCTAAATTGCTTGAGAAGCTTTGATCACATTTTTTCTCTATGATTTATTAAAATGGCAACAGTGTTTCATCTCCTTTTTTTTATATATGCCAAGATGTTTCTGGCAGCGTCTTGAACGTTGGAATTTTGCTTAACTGTTAGACATTAATAATTTAGTTTTATCCGGGGAGGAAAGGGGAAAAAAAATCTTTGCGAAGCTGAGCTATCCTCCGACCCCACATTTTTAAAAGAATATGCAAGATTAACTGTATCATGGCTAGTAGTAAAAAAAAATGGAATTATTTGTAAGACAGCATTGGAAAGAATTCTCATGCAGATGTAGGTGCAAGATGCAAATCAACAATTCAATTTCTTTCCGTAATAAATGCCAATGCAAATGCAACATAAAGAAATAATATCGTACTACATGATATGTGACACAAGGAAGCTTCTAAGTATATTGCAGCTGTCTTATCTTTGTCTGGTTTCAGAGCAATCTGTCATCTAAGATCAAGCTTTGCTTTCCTTTATAAAAGACTACAGCTAATCCTCAATTTATCATCATCATCATCTTTTAACAACTCCATAATCCCTTGCGGGGTGGAGTCTGGACAACTGAATAGAGCTAGCAGGGTGTTTTACTGGCCGGATGCCCTTCCTGTTGCCAATGCAGAGTTTTGTACAGCAGATATATTCCCGTTGTGCCCAGAGAGAGAAATATCTGCCTCTACCTAGGATCGAACTCACAGCCTCCTGATTGTGAGGCAAAAGCTCCACCTGTAGGCCACCGCTCCAGGTAACCCTCAATTTATAAATTCAGGTAATCCTCAATTGAGGCCAGAATTACTTGCTAAGTAATAGAGTTGTTAAGTGAGTTTTTTTGCCCCATTTTACAATCTTTCCTCCCCCCCATTGTTAAGTGACTCACAGTGGTGGTTACCGTATTGTTCAGAGTATAAGACACATCTTTTTCCCCCCCAAAAAAGAGGTTGAAAATCTGGGTGTGTCTTATACTCCGAAAGTTGCCCTGCCCAGCTTCTCAAATAGAGGTTTCAGAGGCTGGAAAAAGCATCAGGAACAAAGCTTCAGAAAAAAGCCTCCAAACAGAGCTTCAGAAAAAAGCCCCCAAACAGAGCTTCAGAAAAGAAGCCTCCAAACAGAGCTTCAGAAAAGAAGCCCCCAAACAGAGCTTCAGAAAAAAGCTTCCAAACAGAGCTTCAGAAAAAAGCCTCCAAACAGAGCTTCAGAAAAAAAGCCTCCAAACAGAGCTTCAGAAAAAAAGCCTCCAAACAGAGCTTCAGAAAAGAAGCCTCCAAACAGAGCTTCAAAGGCTTTTTTTCTGAAGCTCTTTTTCGGAGGCTTTCGGAGGCAGAAAAAACAGTTTTTTTTTCAGAAGTTTCAGAGGCAGAAAAAAAAGCATGACACAGAGCTGGAAAGCAAGGAACCTGTTGCTAAAATTCACTTCTGGGAACAGCTGATTGGGGATATTCCGGGAGGCTGATCCATCTGCCAATCAGCTTTTTTTCTTATTTTCCTCCCCAAAAACTAAGGTGCATCTTATACTCTGGTGCGACTTATACTCCGAAAAATATGGTAAAATAGTAACAGGGTTGTTAAGTGGCTTTTCCAGAGGTGGGTTCTACTTGTCTTTACTACGGGTTCACTGTGGGGCCGTGCATGAACGAGGCCATAGCTCTGCCCACCGACCCCGACATCATCAAAATGCTTCTGTGCATGCGCTCTTCTGCATGACTTCAGGACATGTCCATACCAGCAGAGCCAGCCTTGTCTCGTCTTCTCTACAAGTGGTGCCACACCAGAATGCTGTCGAATGGTCTTGTTTGTGATGAGATCAGGGAGGGAGATGTGCAATATCAGTGGTGAAATTCAAAAATTTTCCCTACCAGTTCTGTGGGCATGGCTTGGTGGTCATGTGACTGGGTGAGTGTAGCTTGGTGGTCATGTGACTGGGTGGGTGTGCCTTGGTGGTCATGTGGCCAGGAAAACCAACTATCACGCTTTACACAAAAATAACACAAAAGCTGCACAACTGACTCACACACAATGCAAAAGCAGCTGGACTTCACACAAAATGGCCCCTGCAACAAGCAAGAACCTCACGGTGTCACAGAGAGCTCAAAAACAAACTATCACACGTTACACAAAAATACCGGATCGGGCAATAAGTAGTAAAAAAATGCTTTAATTTTTTTTAAAAAGGTTCCAAGGATCGCGCGGCACAGCTGATTGTCACAGCTGATTGTCGGAAACTTTTTTAAAAAAACTTTTTAAAGCATTTTTAATACTACCGGTTTGGGAGAACTGCCCCAAACCGGTAGCATTTCACCCCTGCCCAATGTCCAACAGAACATTCGCACTTCCAAGGCAGGGAGAGAGTTTTCGGTCCCTGTTGTTGCTGCCCACATTCAGGGCAACAGTGCAACGGGGTGGATGGTTGACTTGTAAATCATAGTGTGATGACCTGGGGTGTGACACAAAGGCAACACAGCCAGAGAACCGATATGTGTCCCTTTATTATCACCCACTGTGCCCCTAATGTCACTTTCATTTCTCTTCAACGCACTTCCACCAACCTGTAATAGTCTTTGGCTGACAATACTTCAGTCCCAAATGTTGTAAACAGAATGTTATGTATATACGTTTTGGCGGGAGATTCAAACCACAATGGGTCAATTGTGATTGGTCAGTGACCTGGCCAGCAGAGTATAAAAGGAGTGGTATTTGCCTGTAGCCTTTGCTGAAATCTCACCCTGCACTGAAGAGCTGTTATCACTACCTTGCTTCTGCCTCCTCAATTGCCCAACCCAACACTGGCGATGAAGGTGGGATTGAGGCAGGGAGAGCAAGCCGAAAAAGAGCTACCTACAGCGGATTCAGCCAGGCTGACGAGCCGTATACAGTAGAACGACCACAATGTCTGCGTTCGTACCGCCAAACCCTTTTGACCCAGCCAGAGAGAAGTGGGGGGTCATACATGATCCAGTTCGAGTGCGCCTTGGAAGCCAGCGACATGCAGGGCAGCCCCAGGAACTGAAAGAGGGCCCTGTTCCTTAGCCACTGCGGGCCGGAGGTCTTCAACATGGCAGAAATCTCACCCTGCACTAAAGAGCTGTTATCACTACCTTGCTTCTGCCTCCTCAATCACCCAACCCAACACAGAAAACATTCAACTAAAAATCCAACAAGACAAGACAAAGTAATTTATCCGGCAGGGCATGCAAAATGGGGAATTGCAGAAGGGAAGTAGCACGGCAGTAAATCAAACCAGTTGGGAGGATGCCAGGAACTCAGATAAACACCAGATGAACTCAGTGTTTGTTCCCGACAACCACCCCTCCCATTTGCCTCTCCTTTTAAACTCCAGCTTCATGTTCTGTCCCCGTCTCACACACACACGCACCCCACAGACAGCCCAGAGTTAATAAGACACATGACAAAGTCTTTGAAGATAAAGCTGGCAGCAACCCAGTGGCTGGCTGCCAATTCAGACTTTACTCACCCAAAACAAAGATTAGACTGAAAGCATTCCGATAGGGCAGGCAAGGTCCCAGCAATATAAGGATTATACCGAATACAGTCCGACAAGGCAGGCAGAGTTCCAGTAACACAGAGACTATGAATTGTTTCTAGTTTTTTGCTCATCACAAACTGAGCCGGCCACCACACCCACATTTATACCCAGTGGGGTGTGGTCCAGTGACTCAGCTAATCTCTGGCACGCCTTGTCCTCTGCTGTGCATGCTTCTCCCTGCGCCGCTGTCGAAGATCCAGCCAGCACTTATCTCCTTTGTCGCTTCCACCTGTGGCTGCAGGGATGTGCTTGGCTCTGGGCCTATCTCTTGGCCTTCGGTGTCCTCCGGAGGCATTGCCAGAGAGGAGGGTCCTGGAGAGGGAGGCCTTGCCAACTCCTCTCCCTCACTCTCAGAGTCTGCATCTGTCGATAGCCCAGGCTCAGGCAACAAAGCCACAACACTCCAGGTTTATCTTGTGAAGGGGATCAGGGCCTTTTCCTCCCTCATAAGCCATGCAATCTACATTACTCTCTTCTTTGTTCCTCCCTGCACTGCTTAGGATGATGAGGAGGTGGGCCTTGGTCAGTCTTCATCTGAACCCCGTCTCCCTTGTTCTACCTCTCCCCTGCTCTCCCCACTTGACTTTGCCCTTCCCCATTTCTTCTACATCCAACAGATCCACTCTCTCACTCTCTGTCAACTGTTCCTCTTCCCCTTCGGATTCAGACTCCGACAGGGGCATGACACATAGATTTAAGATGGGCTGGCATTTGTCTGTCACATAACACACCAGTGAGTTCACACCAATGCATCCAGGCTGCATTCACCCTTGCTCACACCTCTTAGTTGATGTTGCCATTGCCTTGGAGACTGGATCCTAGATACTGAAAAATGTCCACCTTCTTTGGATTTTTTTCCAATGATTTGAATACAGGTATACATATACAGGTATACTGTATATGATGATTTAAAATAGCAGATTCAATGTTTGCAAGGTTTATTGCTACTCCTTAATTCAAAAAGCTATTTTGGATGCACATATAAATTGCACGTCCAATTTTGACCAGAACATTAGATATTTCAACTCTCAAAAAGTTTTGAAAATTGAATACATATGGATTTATAAATTCCAGACATCTGCAAAAATCCTTACGTTCGACAGTAAACATTCATAGGCACTCATAACTCATACAAATATTGTTTCTTTCACAAGCAAGGTTGAATATTTGTCAGATAAATAAGCTGGAAATTGATTCCTTGTTTTTAGACAAAGTTTTTGCAAGCTGAAGTCGGGTTCATGCTGTGAGGCTGAGAATTTAGAGAACTCAGTTAGTTGTTCTCAAAGGATTCAACTGGCTGAAAAGAACAATAATAATATTTTTTCAAAAAAAAAAAAAAACCCAAATCACTCTGCATAATAAAATTGTTCACTGTTCCCTTCTTATGAAGCTTCAGTACTTGATGGCTTGTCATTTTTAAAATGAAGTATTTAGGTGGCATTTACAAAGTTAGGCTGGAACAATATTGAAATGCTTGCAAGACTGAAGGCTTGGAAGTAGACAGAAGTGAGACAAGAATAAGTTTAAGGAGATGAAGAGTAAATATACAAAATAGATACACTGGCTCTTAAAGCCCAGATTTACACAGAAGAGTCACAATGGCTTACTCTTAATACTCTTATATTTCTGATAAAAGTTCTTGTCCAATCAAAACCCTTGTTTCAGCCTTTAGGCCAGAGAACACTTTAAAAATAACTCATAATTATGAAAACAAAAGCAAGATGGAGTCAAGCTATTCTCCAAAGCACCTGAAGGAAGGACAAGAAGCAATGGGTGGAAACTAATTAAGGAGAGAAGCAACTTAGAACTCAGGAGAAATTTCCTGAGAGGTAGAACAATGAATCAGTGGAACAACTTGCCTCTAGAAGTTGTGAATGCTCCAACACTGGAAGTGTTGAAGAAGAGATTGGATAACCATTTGTCTGAAGTGGTGTAGGATTTCCTGTCTAAGCAGGGGGGTGGACTAGAAGACCTCCAAGGTCCCTTCCAACTCTGTTATACTATTCTAACCACAACTTGTAGTTACTACTACTTGTAAAGCTACAAAGTGGACATAAAATAAAAGATACATTACCCACAAGTCAATGAATACAGTAACATTAGTAGAAATAAGAGTGGATCGTAACTGATCTTCAGAAAGATGGATAGGAGAAATGGGTGGAAGAAAATTGAAGAACCTGGAAAGATATGCCAGAGCTCTGAGCAGATAGAAGAAGTCTAAGTAAGCATTGTGGTGTCTGCCTCTCTCTGGGTCACAAGGAACAGGCTCTCTTTGGATAGTCTGCCTTCTGCCATGGTAGCCTGAGTTTCTCTCCATGCATCCCAGGAGTCGGGAAGTGACTGGAGAGCCCAGAGCTCAGGAGTCCTGGTAATTTTGATTAGTTTTGAGAGAGTTGGCTTGCTGTCAGGGTTCCGACGGATGCCCTAATTAAATCATCGAGCCAAGCTTCAAAAGAAAACCAGTCATTTATTAGGAGCTTCATGTCAGCACATTCCAAGTGAAGCCAACTCTGACCCCACGTAATTTACGATCCCATCTTGACCCTGCTTCCCCCCTCCCTCAGGGTGTGTCATCAGTCACATTTGCCAATGGAGCAATTTTGTGGATTGTAGAGATCACTCCCCTCTGGCTGCTGTGGGTAACCCTGGAAGTCAGCCTTGAGAGAGAGATATCTGGAATGTCCTTATGTTTTTGGCTACCATGCTGCTTCGCTGTTTTCCCATCCTCCTTGCCTATGGCAACTCGAGAGCAGGCCAGGGATGCTTTGCGAGTGGACATGTGGTCTCTCCCTGGGTGGTTCTTTAAAATGGGATAGAAATATAGCAATAGCAGTAGGACTTCGTCTCATATCCTGCTTCATATCACTTATATACTGTGTTACAGCACTCTTTAAGCAGTTTACAGAGTTGGGATATTGCCCCCAACAATCTGGGTCCTCATTTTACCAACCTTGGAAGGATGGAAAGCTGATTCAGAAGGCTGATTCTGAATAGTTGATAACTCTTCGTTTGTTTTTGTTTTTGTTTTTGTTTTCTTTTTTGTTTTAGTTGTGCACCTTCTAGGCCAGGGGTCTGCAACCTTAAACATTGAAAGAGCCACTTGGACCCATTTCCCACAGAAAAGAAAACACCGGGAGCCACAAAACCCTTCCCGTGCCTGACTATTTCTTGAGCGGCCACAAAACTGGCCTATGTAGTTGAATTGTACATTCTGTTTTCTTCTTTTCTTGGATTTATCCATGGTTGGCCTACCATGGGTTGAAAAGCTCAGTAAATCATGTGCCGGTGGGTGTTGCACATTGGCGGTTGTGACGCATATTTTGAGTGACAGGGAGCCACAACAGAGGGGTGAAAGAGCCACATCCGGCTCCAGAGCCACAGGTTACTGACTCCTGTTCTAGGCAATTTGAATTGATGCCTGGTGTGGGGATGTGTGCATGTGTGTATGCACACATGGTTGTGCATCAAAGCCTTAAATAATATAAATGAAAAAGAGTTTCTGTTTCTCAGGTATACCTGAATCTGCAGTTTTTTTGTTGGCACTTAATCAAAAATATGTACAGAACTGCCAAAAGCTAGCATAATATAATTAATGTTTTGGCCTAGAAAATGCAGAAGCTCTTTTTTAGAAAAGGCCATGTTATAGCATTATAGATTATGCAGGTTAGAGTAATTAAGAGTAGATTCGGCTTGATTTCTATAACCCTGCAAGGTAAAATATTATACCGTGGATTATAGGCAATTACAAAAGGTTTGAGCGATTACCATTTTTTGCAATGCCCTAGCATTGCAAACTCAAAACGAAATTGGCTGAACTTCTTGTTGGGGCCAATCGTTCCATTATTACTTGCTATAATTTACTTTTGTAGACTCAAAATTGTGAATGTCTCGGTCTGTTTACTGCCGCACACGTTTTACGGGGCTGCCGTTGAAGCTGATTCAAGCTGGTTCGCCATGTTATGAGTAGGTTCTTGAGTAATTAGGGGACCGGAGGTTAAAACATATGAAGAACGGTTGCTGGAACTGGGTATGTCTAGTTTAATGAAAAGAAGGATTAGAGCAGAGGTGGGTTTCAGCAGGTTCTAACCAGTTCTGGAGAACCGGTAGCGGAAATTTTGAGTAGTTCGGAGAACCGATAGTAAAAATTCTGACTGGCCCTGCCCCCATCTATTCTCTGCCTCCCAAGTCCCAGCTGATCGGGAGGAAATGGGTATTTTGCAGTATCCTTCCTCTGGAGTGGGATGGGAATGGAGATTTTACAGTATCCTTCCCCTGCCACACCCACCAAGCCACACCCACAGAACCGGTTGTAAAAAATTTGAAACCCACCACTGGATTACGGGTGACATGAGAGAAGTGTTCTGATATCTCAGGGGCTGCCACAAAGAAGAGGGAGTCAAGCTATTCTCCAAAGCACCTGAGGGCAGGACAAGAAGCAATGGGTGGAAACTCATCAAGGAGAGAAGCAACCTAGAACTAAAGAGAAATTTCCTGACAGTTGGAACAATGAATTAGTGGAACGACTTGCCTCCAGAAGTTGTGGCAGTTTTTAAGAAGAGGTTGGACAATCATTTGTCTGAAATGATATAGGGTTTCCTGCCTGAGCAGGGGATTTGACTTCAAGATCTCCACAGTCTCTTCCAATTCTGTTTGTCTATGTTTTATCAACTGGGTATGCCTAGTTTAATGAAAAGAAGTACTAGGTAACACTTTTCCTATATCTCAGAGGTTGCCACAAAGAAGAGGGAGTCAAGCTATTCTCCAAAGCACCTGAAGACAGGAGAAGAAGCAATGGATGGAATCAATTAATCAAGGAGAGAAGCAACCTAGAACTAAGCAGGCATTTCCTGGCAGTTAGAACAATTAGTCAGTGGAACAACTTGCCTCCAGAAGCTGTGGATGCTCCAACATTGGAGGTTTTGAAGAAGAGATTGCACAACCATTTGTCTGAAGTGGTATAGTTTTTCCTGCCTGGACAGAGGCTTGACTAGAAGACCTCCGAGGTCCCTTCCAACTCTGTTCTGTTTTTTTTATATATAATTATGGGTGCGTCTTGGTGTGCCCATTCTGTTTGAAACTGCACGGATCACCAGTTGGCTTCCAAGACAATTCAAAGCTCTGTATTACCCATTCTAATTCAACACTTAGATGCTGTATCTGCAGGACCATCAAGAACCTGGTGGCGCAGCTGCTTAAGTGGTGTTAAAGTGACTCCAGCTGCCTACAATTACTGCAAGTTCGAATCTCACCAGGCTCAAGGTTGACTCAGCCTTTCATCCTTTCAAGGTAGGTAAAATGAAGACCTGGATTGTGGGGGCAATAAGTTGACTTTGTATAAAAAAGAACACCGCTTAGGGGGATCCGAAAGCCCTACTAAGCAGGTATATACAAAAGTATGACGGCTATTGCTTAATGCATTGTAAACCGCCCTGAGTCTCCAGAGAAGGGCGGCATATAAATCGAACCAGTAAGTAAGTAAGTAAGTAAATAAATATTAGGAAGTCACTCAGGGTCCAGAAACTGAATGTTCCTTATCACATCCAGACTGATCAGCCTGTCTCAATCTCCAAAGCTCTAATAGTCAAGAGGAGAAATTGACTAGTAAATGCATGGTAGCTCAGCAGACTAAAAGCATTGAGATTAACACCAGCTGTCTGCAATTACTGTAAGTTCGAATCTCACCAGGCTCAAGGTTGCCTCAGCCTTCCATCCTTTCTAAGGTAGGTAAATTGAGGACCCAGTTTGTGGGGGCAATAAGCTGACTTTGTATAAAATTTTCAAAAGTATGAAGGCTATTGTTTAACGCATTGTAAGCCGCCCTGAGTCTCCAGAGAAGGGCAGCATATAAATTAAAATTAAAAAAAAAATAAGTAGGCTGGTAAACTGTAGTTTCTTTCAGCGTGGGAGTGCAGAAATCGGAGTGCCATTTATCTGAAAGGTCTACTGATTGAGCAGCGGGTTGGACTAAAATAATTGTGGTCGCCACGATGTAAAAAAGATGTTGAGACTCTAGAAAGAGTGCAGAGAAGAGCAACAAAGATGATTGGGGGATTAGCTAAAACATATGAAGAACAGTTGCTGGAACTGGGTATGTCGAGTTTAAGGAAAAGAAGGACCAGGGGAGACATGATAGCAGTCTTCCGATATCTCAGGGGCTGCCCCAAAGAAGAGGGAGTCAAACTATTCTCCAAAGCACTTGAGGGTAGAACAACAAGCAATGGGTGGAAACTAATCAAGGAGAGAAGCAACTAAGGAGAAATTTCCGGATAGTTAGAACAATTGATCAGTGGAACAACTTGTCTCCAGAAGTTGTGAATGCTCCAACACTGGAGGTTTTTAAGAAGAGATTAGATAACCATTTGTCTGAAGTGGTGTAGGGTTTTCTGCCTAAGCTGGGGGTTGGACTAGAAGACCTCCAAGGTTCCTTGTAACTCTGTTATTCTGAATGGTCTTTTAGTTGCTGTCCCATCCAGTGTATTCTCCCCCCCCCTTTTTTTTCATTCTTTGCATTCTTTTCTTTTCCTTAATAACTTGGCCGCTGCTCTTACTTACATTTAATTTTAATCTGAGTTTAAGGAGTTGAGAAACTGTATGCTGTTCAGAGTCAACTTTGATTGGAGGAGTTTCTAAGCCTTGAAGTGAAGTGATGATTATGATATTTCCCGTAAAGATTAGCTATCTAATAAGGGTATGTGAAGGGTGTTTTGCCTTGGGAAACCCTTGATCAAAGTGGTCCTAGAAAGCGCTTTGACAGAGTGAGTTAGTCCCTCGCTTCTAAGTGTCAAAATTAAGTTGGCACATCACTTTGATTCAACCAACATACACAGAAACCCGATTAGGTTGTTTCATATTAACTGCTAGCACCGGAAGTCTTTTATTGTACGTGGAATTTCTGGCAGAAAGGATAATTAACTTACGGTTGGTTGAAAAGACTATATAAATTGGGTCTGTTTCAGGGGTGAAATGCTCCCGATTCGGACCAGATTTGCCGATCCGCTAGCGATGGAGGTGGGTGGTTTGGAGAACCGATAGCAAAAATCCCTGCCCACCCCCCACCATGCCCAGCTGAGCACAATCATAAGAGGCTTTTTTTAAACTTTTAAAAGCATTTTTTCTACAACCTCTTCAGCCAAAAAACCCCCTTTTTTTTTCTTTTAAATGCCTCTGACGATCCCAGACGAGTTTTTAAAAAGTCCCTGACGATCAGGCAACTCAGCTGGGATCGTCAGAGCCTTTTGAAAGCACTTTTTAAAAACCTCTTCGGCGAAGAGGTTGTAGAAAAAATGGTTTTAAAAGTAAAAAAATAATAATAATAATTGGCCACGCCCACCCAATCACATTACCCTCCCCTCCCCCACCAAGCCATGCCTGCAGAACTGGTAGTAACAAATTTTAGATTTCACCACTGGTCCGTTTAGCTTGGAAAGATGAGCACTAAGGAGGAATGTGATAGAGCTATAAACCATCATGAAAACATTTTTAAAACATTTTTTAAAAATGTTTGAAAAACTTTTTTTAAAATGATCCTGCGATCCCTTGCATCGGAGTGGAATCGGGGAGATTGAATAGAGCTGAACATTTACTGGCCGGATGCTTTTCCTGATGCCTACATGGAGCCCACAGCAGATATTTTCCTTTTGCACCCAGAGAGAGAAATATCTACCGCTACCAAGGATGGAACTGACAGCCTCCTGATTTCCTTTTGCACCCAGAGAGAGAAATATCTACCGCTACCAAGGATGGAACTGACAGCCTCCTGATTGTGAGGCGAGAGCTTCACCTCTAGGCCACCACGCCGCTCGCCATGAAAACATAAATAATATGAAGATATTTCCCCTTTGCTTTCTCATATTTTTTAAAAAAAGAGTTATCCATTTAACCTCAAGGTAGAAATAAGTCCAGGATTTTGGAAGGATTTTGTTTTTTAATTATTCAGTAGATATTTAACTACGGAATTCATTTCCAGCTGCTTCAACACTGGCAGATAATTTGCAAAGGGAATGGAAAACGTTCAAGGAAGATGGTGCCAGCAATGGCTACCAATATTAGAATCATGAAACCCAATACTGGCCGCTGGGAAACAATGGTGGGGAGGAGCTACTACCCTCATTCAAACCTAGTGAAATCCCCGAATCTATTCCAGGGTGACCTGGAAAAGCCTTAAGCTTAAGCTTCAAACACAGAGCATCTCTGACATCCTTGTGTCTCTAACCCAGGGGTCTGCAACCCACAGCTCTGGAGCCGCATGTGGCTCTTTCATCCCTCTGCTGTGGCACCCTGTCGCTCAAAATATGTGTCACAACTGCGACACCCAGTTCAGCAAAGGGGGTAAAAATTGTGAGATATGTCATGTGAGGACAATGTATCAATATGAGTTTGACACCCCTAGTGTAGTTGCTTCTGTGGGAGATGGGTTGAGGGAATATTTTGATGTATTCCATTATGCAGTGGATTTTTAAAAAAATGTTATAAGCTGCCCGGAGTCCATCTATGTGCGAGTTTAAACAGTTTAAAAATTGTACGGAAACAGAAATTTAATGAGATGCTGAAGGATGGAAAATATGACCAGAAGATCCCCACAACGAACAAAGAATATAAGTAAGAGATGTTGCAGTATTTCATGGATGACAGAATTATTATTTTTTTACTGAGTAAAGAATTTTGGAAAACTGGAACAAAGTTCTTATTGAATAATAATAAAAAAGGAAGTCTGACATATAACAATATACATCTATGCATGAATTAAGTAACTACATTTATAGACCAATTCCATTAAAAAATCATAGTTTAAATAGGCATTAACACTTTGTTAGGTATTGGCCAAATCACACAAATAAGTATCTATCGAAATTCTCTGCCATCCAGGTTATGGTTGGCCCAAAGCAGGGGTGAAATCCAGCAGGTTCTGACAGGTTCTGGAGAACCGGTAGTGGAAATTTTGAGTAGTTCAGAGAACTGGCAAATACCACCTCTAGCTGGCCCCAAAGTGGGGAGGGAATGGATATTTTAGATTAGATTAGATTTAGATTTAGATTTAGATTTATTAAATTTTTATACCGCCCTTCTCCCGAAGGACTCAGGGCGGTGTACCGCCAAAATAAAAACCAACAATATAAAAGTTAAAAACAATTTAAAATTATTAAATAGTTTTCCAATCATCTAAAATAAAATAACCCATTCCAATAAAATTTTAGGACAACCCTGGTTGATGAAATAATAGCATTTTGAGGGCACGGCAAAAGATACGGAGGTCGAAAATCCGATGAATTTCCGGGGGCAGCTCATTCCAGAGGGCAGGTTCTCCCACAGAGAAGGCTCTCCCCCTGGAGGTTGCCAGTTGACACTACAGTCTCCTTTCCCTGGAGTGGGGGGGTGATGGGGATTTTGCGGTATCCTTCCCTTCGAGTAGGGTGAGAATGGGGATTTTGAAGTATCCTTCCCCTAGAGTGAGGTGGGAATGGGGATTTTGCAGTACCCATCCCCTAGAGTGGGGTGGGAATTGGGACTTTGCAGTATCCATCCCCTAGAGTGGGGTGGGAATAGAGATTTTGCGGTATCCTTCCCCTAGAGTGGGGTGGGAATGGAGATTTTGCGGTATTCTTCCTTAGAGTGGGATGGGAATGGAGATTTTGTAGTATCCTTCCCCTAGAGTCGGGAAGGAATGGAGATTTTGCAGTATCCTTCCCTGCCACACCCACCAAGCCATGCCCACAGAATCATTAGGGATAAATTTCGAATTTCACCGCTGTCCCAAAAGTGCTTTTTCAACAAATCAGAGCTGAAGAAGCTTCTTGGATGAGAAGCAAAACATCTTCAAAGATAAGAAAGTCCAGCGGCCTCTTGAAAAAGCATCTTCGGAGCACAAATGAGTAGCAACTCACTCTTGTTAGAAAGCAGCTCTTGACTGCTATGTTTCCACAATATTTTTAGAAACTGAGGTTGCGGGATAATTAAAATCTGTGAGATAACATAAATGTGGCAAGTATACACAAGGAACTCTCTCTCTATTTTGGGGGGGTGGGTGGGGTGTGTTTAATATTATTCATGGAATTTGCTCTTTCAACATTTTGATGTGAAATCATTTGCATTTGCCTTTCCTGGATTATGGATAGAAACGTAAAGGCTTTTACTTTTTAAAATTGTAAAATGTGGACTTTTCTGACTTGTTGAGGTCTTTATTCATGCAGCATGAAGCATACATGACATATGTAGTTTGATACAAATGTATTTGTGGGAATGCACAAATTTTTTACTACCGGTTCTGTGGGTGTGGCTTATTTTGTGGGCGTGGCTTGATGGTCATGTGACAATTATTTAGGATTTAGCAGAGGTACTGCTCTACCAGGCTCTTAACTGCTTGCATAGCTACACTGAACTACTCATTTATTTTTTGCAGGCACTGGTCTACCCATTTATTTTTGCAGGCACTGATCTACTCATGTATTTTTGCAGGCACTGGTCTACCCATTTATTTTTGCAGGCACTGATCTACTCATGTATTTTTGCAGGCACTGGTCTACCCATTTATTTTTGCAGGCACTGATCTACTCATGTATTTTTGCAGGCACTGGTCTACTCATTTGTTTTCTTTTAACACTGATCAGCTATAGGGCAGCCCTTTGAAGCCCCGCGGACAGAGTTTAAACAGTTTTTTTCCTTGTAGCCCATCAGCTGGGACTCAGGAGGCAGCAATAGATTGGGAGTGGGGCCAAATAAAAGGTAAGAATAATGCAGGGGGTGGGTGGAGGCATGCGGGGGTGGGGTGGGCAGAACCAGTTCGGTGACATTGTATCGTTACCACAACTGGCTCAGGAGAACCACGCTGAACTGGGAGGAACCCACCACTGGCATGCACAATGAATTTTGATGCACATTTTTTTTAAAAAAAGACTCAGAGTAAACGGAAAGTAAATATTTTTTTTAGCAGCTCACCTACAAGATTGATACTTATTTGAAATTCTTCCCAGGATCCATTTAAGCACAACCGTTAAAATTCCTCTCCCTGGGTTGTCTCGCATGAGTGTCGTAGAAAGCTACATTAAACAATGTAAAAATCACAGCACACCCTTTAAGGGAGAATTAGGATTCAGATTTAGTTATGCGAGATGTCCTAGGATTGAGAAATTTAATGGAATCTGACAGAAGGTCACCTTGCTTTGCGAGAAAGCATACCGCCAAGTGAAGTCTTCAACTTGATTATTCATCTTTGAATGCAGAAACATGCCGAAAGGAAGGGAGGGAAATGTGTACAGTATGTGCACTTAAGGAATGGCAGGAAAACTAATTCCTTCTCCTGAAAGTACAAGAGAGACAGAGAAGTCAAGAAAAACTGAACAACAGGGGAGGGAGGAGGGGAAAAAAAAGCTAGCCCGAGGACATGAGACTAGGTAGAGATTTGAAAACATATAATTTGATGTGGGATGCAATTTAAAGAGATGAACGGATGGAGCCGTGGAGCTCCAGAATTTCAGTTCAGTAGAATATTCCCTTCTTCTTCTTCTTCTTCTTCTTCTTCTTCTTCTTCTTCTTCTTCTTCTTCTTCTTCTTCTTCTTCTTCTTCTTCTTCTTCTTCTTCTTCTTCTTCTTCTTCTTCTTCTTCTTCTTCTTCTTCTTCTTCTTCTTCTTCTTCTTCTTCTTCTTCTTCCTCCCACCAGATCCTAAATCTTAAATCATATCTGGAGCCACAGAAGGAAAGAGAAGGGGACACTCTAAGTCAGGGGTGTCAAACTTGATTTCATTGGGGGCTGTATCTGGGTTGTGCTTTACCTTGGTGGGGGGAGCAGGGGGGGCATGTCCAGCTCAAGCTGTTGGGGGCACCTGTGGTGGCCCAAGCGCTCTGTCAGCAAAAATTGGCTCCCAAACTCCGTTTTTGGCTTTGATGACCTCCTGCAACTCTCTCCCAGAGAAAACAGAGCTCAAGAGAGCCATTCCCAGCCTTTGCAAGTTCCATTTTCAGCTGTGATGGCCTCCTGCAATCTTCTCCCAGAGAAAATGGAGCTCAGGTGAGCCATTCCCAGCCTTTGCCAGCTCCATTTTTGGCTGTGATGGCCTCCTGCAAAACGGAGCTCAGGAGAGCCACACACGGCCCTCGCGAGCTCCATTTTTGGCTGTGATGGCCTCCTGCAACCCTCTCCCAGAGAAAACGGAGCTCAGGAGAGCCATTCCCAGCCTTTGCGAGCTCCATTTTCGGCTGTGATGACCTCCTGCAAAACGGAGCTCAGGAGAGCCACACACGGCCCTCGCGAGCTCCATTTTCAGCTGTGATGGCCTCCTGCAACCCTCTCCCAGAGAAAACGGAGCTCAGGAGAGCCATTCCCAGCCTTTGCGAGCTCCATTTTCTGCTATGATGGCCTCCTGCAAAACGGAGCTCAGGAGAGCCACACACGGCCCTCGCGAGCTCCATTTTCGGCTGTGATGGCTTCCTGCAACCCTCTCCCAGAGAAAACGGAGCTCAGGAGAGCCATTCCCAACCTTTGCGAGCTCCGTTTTCTGCTGTGATCGCCTCCTGCAACTCTCTGCAGTGAAAATGAGCTCCATTTTCACTGGCCGAGGCACCGTGGGCCAGTCCTTCACTGTTTCCAGGGCACCCTTGCAGGCCAGAGCTAAGCACCCCATGGGCTGGATCTGGCCCCTAGAGCCTTGAATTTGACACCCCTGCTCTAGGCTACTGGCAAACAACCCCCTTCCTGAATTCCATTCAGAGCCGTAGCATCAGGTAGTGCTTGCAGATTTGCAAATGCAGCCAAAATACAGTTTTTAGTTTATTTATTAAGGCAGACTTGTTTGCAGATAAAATGCTCAGCATGTTCTGAGGACATATCTTACGAGTAAATTGACAAGGGGGAGCAGCTTTGTTGAGGAAATGACAGCATGCAGTATTTTTGATGCAACACTGGGACTTCAGCAGTGTGGTATATATACAGTAGCATGTCACTGCTGGATGCTTGCATCTGAGAATTATGACATTAGCTGTTTGCAAGGTTTCCAGAGTAGTTACAGAATACAGAATAACAGAGCTGGAAGGGAGTATAGACATCCTACATCAGTGATAGCTAACTTTTTTGCCATCGCGTGCCAGGAGCGGGGGGGGGGGGCGATTGGTCATGCGCACATGTGCCCACACCCATAATTCTAGGCGCCCTGTGTTCTGTTCCCATCTCTCTCTCTCACTCACACACACACACACACACAGACAAACAGCGGGGGGTTAAATAAACTGGCAGACAACCAATTCTTCCGATAAGACGCTTATCGGAAGTCATATCGGACGCTTATGGGAAGTCATATCGGAAGGCAGCCACCCAGTAGCTGCTTGCCAAGAACTTTTACTCAATAAACAAAATACCCACAGTCAAGAATTGTCCAGTTCGTAAGAATAATTCCAAGGCCAATATTGCTGTATCTAAAAATGCAATGTGACTCGATAGTAGTTAGTTTTGTCCATCACAGAGTCTCAATGGCCACCTCACCCCCTTTTATACCCTGTGGGGTGTGGTCCAGTGACGCAGCCTAATCTTTGGCATGCCTTTTCTTCTGTTGCATGCGCTTATCCCTGTGATGCTGCCGTGGATCCAGCCAAGACTCATTACCCTCATCACTGTCCACCTGTGGCTGCTTGGACGTGCTTGGCTCTGGGCCTATTTCTTGTCCTTTCAGTGTCCTCTGGAGGCGTTGCCAGACAGGAGGGTCCTGGAGAGGGAGGCCTTGCCAACTCCTCTCCTTCACTCTCAGAGTCCTCTCCTGCTGATGACACAGGCTCAGGCAACGGAGCCACAACACCCGGCCCTGCACATGCATGTGGAACCCCCCCCACTCCCCCCCGCTCCTGGCAAATGATGGCCCGGTGGGCCCAGTAGGCCCATTCTTCTCTCTTCCCCAGGCTACAGACCCTTTCTAGGAGCTTGGAGAGGGTGAAAACGGCCTCCCCCCCACCGCAAGTCCTCCGGAGGCCAGAAATTGCCCATTTGCCAATTTCCGGTCTCACCTAGAGAGAGAAAAACAGGCCTTTCACACCACCACCCCGAAGCCCTCCTGAGGCAGGAAACAGCCTGTTTCCCTATTTTGGTGGGCCCACAAGGCCCAAAAATCAGCTGGCCGGTGTGCACATGCACGCCAGAGCTGAACTTGTCTGCCCACCGATATGGCACATGCCACCTGTGGCAGGGGTGGGTTCTAAATTCTTTTACTACTCGTTCTGTGGGTGTGGCTTATTTTGTGGGCGTGGCTTGATGGTCATGTGACAATTATTTAGGATTTAGCAGAGGTACTGGTCTACCAGGCTTTTAACTGCTTGCAGAGCTATATCGATCTATCCATTTATTTTTTGCAGGCACTGATCTACTCATGTATTTTTGCAGGCACTGGTCTACCCATTTATTTTTGCAGGCACTGATCTACTCATGCATTTTTGCAGGCACTGGTCTACTCATTTGTTTTTTTTTAACACTGATCAGCTGTAGGGCGGCCCTTTGAAGCCCTGCGGCAAGAGTTTAAACAGTTTTTTCCCTCTAGCCATCAGCTGGGACTCAGGAGGCAGCAATAAATTGGGGGTGGGGCCAAATAAAAGGTAAGAATAATGCAGGGGGTGGAGGGGCACGGGTGGGGAGCTTCGGGGCACGGGGGGCAGAATCAGTTTGGTGACATCATATCATCACCGCTACCAGCTCAGGAGAACCAGACCGAACAGGGAGGAACCCACCACTGAACTGTGGCATGATTGCCATAGGTTTGCCATCACGGTCCTATACTATTCTGGACAAATGGCCGTTTGATCTCTTTTTTAAAAATGTATTAAATTTAGTTGTTGGAGCATCCACAACTTCCGGAAGGCAAGTCATTCCACTGATTAATTGTTCTAACTGTCAGGAAATTTCTCTTTAGTTCTAGATTGCTCTCCCCTTGATAAAGTTCCCTCCATATTTGGATGTTGCTGACTGGAAAGCTTAAGTAGTTTTTTAAACCTTGTTTCCTCCCACTCCATAATGGGACAGATGCCCATAAGGACATTAAAGGAAAATAATGAGATCGCTATACAATCTGGGATTTAGTTCCCTATTCAATAACTTTGTGCTGGCGAGATAGGGATTGTGCAACGCTTCTCAATGAAAGCCATTTGCTTACTCGGTGTTTGGCCGCCGAGTGTAATGTAAATCAAGTCTGCAAAGAGATGAAGTGATGTGAAGGTCTGATTATGCAGCATTATTAATTTACTTTAAAAAAAAAAGAGTCACCCAACAGTGTGCCATTTCCTCCAAAACGAAGTGGCACCGAGATAGCATTTGCTGATTGCTTATTCAGGCTCCTTTGCCTTCTGTCTGCTTTTACAGTGGGCAGCCATGTTGATACATTCATGCAAGCTTTTAGAATCGGAGTTTACTGTCCTTGACTCCCAAAGGGATAATTACTATCCCAGCCTAGATTGTCTTTGGCAGATGAAAGGCTATTTCTCACAGGGTGTGTTATGCTATTATCTTGTGCAGGTGTTGCAGGAAGCAAAAAAGAAAAAAAGAAAAGAAAAGAAAAAGTCCATCCGTTCCAGTGTCTGGCACTCGTGACAGCCAACCCTTGGGAGTTGAAAAATATCATTTGAAAAAAAAAACCTCACCCTGTTTTTCTGACACATGATAAAGTAAAGGTAAAGGTTCCCCTCGCACATATGTGCTAGTCGTTCCCGACCCTAGGGGGCGATGCTCATCCCTGTTTCAAGGCTGAAGAGCCAGTGCTGTCTGAAGACGTCTCCGTGGTCATGTGGCCGGCATGACTAAAAGCCAAAGTCGCCCAGAATACTGTTACCTTCCCACCAAAGGAGGTCCCTATTTTTCTACTTGCATTTTTTACATGCTTTCGAATTGCTAGGTTGGCAGAAGCTGAGACAAGTAACGGGAGCTCACCCCGTTACGCAGCACTAGGGATTCGAACCACTGAACTGCCAACCTTTTGATCGACAAGCTCAGTGACTTTAGCCATTGAGCCACCGCATCACATTGATATGCATTTCCAAATAGTTAATGATCTCTTCTTCCAAGATATTATTTCCTTCCTTCCTTCCTTCCTTCCTTCCTTCCTTCCTTCCTTCCTTCCTTCCCTCCCTCCCTCCCTCCCTCCCTCCCTCCCTCCCTCCCTCCCTCCCTCCCTCCTTCCTTCCTTCCTTCCTTCCTTCCTTCCTTCCTTCCTTCCTTCCTTCCTTCCTTCAAAATGAGAGTCATTTATGTGTAGTGCTTAACTGGATGAGGTAGAAACCAGGAGACTGTTCTGTTCTGTTCTGTTCTGTTCTGTTCTGTTCTGTTCCGTTCCGTTCCGTTCCGTTCCATTCCACTTAACTGATGAGGTAGAAACCAGGAGACCTGTTCTGTTCTGTTCTGTTCCGTTCCATTCCATTCCACTTTAATCTACCCTACCCTATCCTTCCCAACCCTACACTACCCTATCCTATTGTATTCTATCCTATTCTTCATTCCATTATTCTATTCTGTGCTGTGCTGTGCTGTGCTATTCCATCCCATCCCATCCCATCCCATCCCTTCCCATCCCATCCCATCCCATCCCATCCCATCCCATCCCATCCCATCCCATCCCATCCCATCCCATCCTATTCTTCATTCCATTATCCTATCCTATCCTATCCTATCCTATCCTATCCTATCCTATCCTATCCTATCCTATCCTATCCTATCCCATCCCATCCCATCCCATCCCATCCCATCCCATCCCATCCCATCCCATCCCATCCTATTTTTCATTCCATTATCCTATCGCATCGCATCCCATCGCATCCTATTCTTCATTCCATTACTCTCCTCTCCTCTCTTCTCCTCTCCTCTCCTCTCCTCTCTCATCCCATCCCATCCCATCCCATCCCATCCCATCCCATCCCATCCTATTCTTCATTCCATTATCCTATCCTATCCTATCCTATCCTATCCTATCCTATCCTATCCTATCCTATCCTATCCTATCCTATCCTATCCTATCCTATCCTATCCTATCCTATCCTATCCCATCCCATCCCATCCCATCCTATTTTTCATTCCATTATCCTATCCCATCCCATCCCATCCTATTCTTCATTCCATTACTCTCCTCTCCTCTCTTCTCCTCTCCTCTCCTCTCTCATCCCATCCCATCCCATTTCTTCAGATGTTACAGAATCCAAAACTCTGCATAAGATTGCTGCATTCAAATGCTGAATGCGAAAGCCTCCATGAAAATGCTTTGTCAGGACCGAGAGAGGAGAGACTGCCGAGACTGCGGCTGAGCAGTGATCACTTCTAAGGGACTATTATCTCCAGAACGGATGTTCCTCCTTGCAGCTTAAGGATAGTATCTGCTCCCTCAGACGTTTTATGCCTACTTGCCATTCTCTTTGTTCCGAGAAGACTCAATCGTGAATCAAGAAGCATTGCTGCTCAGATAATTAGGATCTGCAGTGCTTAAGGATGACTGCCATTAAGGAAGCATCATGGCATGAGTGGTGTCATTGCAAGCTGTGAATTGTCCATATGTGACTTTCAAAGGCAGCTGCTCTACTGCTGCTAAGGTGGCCTTCCTTCGACAACACAAACCTCAGGAGAAATCCCTTCACACTGAATGACTTCAAAGAGATTTCCCCCCCTCCCACTCTGCCCCAAAGAAGTTATTTTATCTTGTTCTCAAGAGACAAGGAACCCCCTAAAGAAGCAATCAAAGCATATGGCCAGTGCTGCATAAAAGTGAGGCTGTTTCTACTCCTTCCCGCTACCGGTTTGACTGGAAAAGGTAAAGATGACCTTGAATCAAAGGCAATCCAAAAACTGCATCCACACAGTCTTAATGGGAATATGACATACCATATTTTTCAGGGTATAGGGCACACTTTTTCCCCCTCCTAAAAGAGGCTGGAAATTTGGATGTGTCTTTTACTCCGAATGTCGCTTTTTCAAAGCTTTTTTTCAGCCCTAACGAGGCGCTAGCGAGTAAAGTGATCTGCTCCCTCCGACTCTCAGCTGTGCTTTAGAAGCTTTTTTTTTAGTGAAGCAATCTTCCGTGCTTTGTCTGCTCCCTCCAACTCTCAGCTGTGTAGTTTTTTTTTCAGCCCTAATGAGGCGCTAGCAAGTAAAGCGATCTGCTCCCTCCGACTCTCAGCTGTGCTTTAGAAGCTTTTTTTTAGTGAAGCAATCTTCCGTGCTTTGCCTGCATCCTCTGACTCTCAGCTGTGAAGTTTTTTTTTCAGCCCTAATGAAGCGCTAGTGAGTGAATCAATGATCTCCGTGGTTTGCCTGATTTTCTCATTGCTTCTCTCTCCTAAGATCAGTTGTGCTTTAGAAGTTGTTTTTTATCCCCAAGCAGGGGATAAAACCCAGCAAACTAATGTGCTGAAGCTGACCAGACTAAGGACGCTAGCCAGATGAATATCTGGTAGGCAGATTTTTCCACCCTATTTTCCTCCCCAAAAACTAAGCTGCATCTTATAGGACGAAAAATATGGTGAATCATCTTATTGGTGTTTGATTGGTTCAAGAATATTTTTTTCTTTCCAATCTAGGTATCAGATTTGAAATTTCCAAGTGGTACTGATGCTAGACTTCCTCCAGAAGTTTTGAATGCTCCAACACTGGAAGTTTTTAAGAAGATGTTGGATAACCATTTGTCTGAAGTGGTGTAGGGTTTCCTGCCTAAGCAGGGGGTTGGACTAGAAGACCTCCAAGGTCCCTTCCAACTCTGTTATTCTACTCTACACTCGAAGTATCAATCTTCTTTGCACAAAAGATTGGTCAAATTTGCTATCAACTATCCTTACTTCCTAAGTTTCTTTCTCTTGGAGGCTCCTGCCTCTTTTGTCTGATTGTTTCTAGGCAGCATCTCTTTCCCATGTGCCCCCTGATCATCTACACATTCCATTCCACTGTTACAATTAATATTGGCAATAACAATAACTGGAGAAAATCACAAAATACAAAGACCGGCTCATAGAAGTAGAATGACTGTGGCAAAAGAAAGTAAAGGTAATACCAAAAGTAAAAAGCTACTTACAATCCAAAACATGAAAACTCACCGTCAGTCAATTGCAAAATGCAGCTTTATTTAGAGTAACTTACATCCAGTTCCAAATAATGTATCAAACAACAATTGCCTATCTAAGATCCTTTGGTGTTCAAACCATCTTGGGACATTGGGTATTTTCCTCAGGAACAATTGCTTTGCTTTGGTACCCATTTCTCCATCTTTGCAAACTATGCTTTTGGTTGTGTTTCTTCCCTGTGGTCTCAGACTTGTTTGTGGACTTCAGATTTTGCCTTGTGGACCTTGTTTATGACTTGTGGACCTTGCTTTGTGGACTTTCCACCTTGTGTTTGGACTACGGACTTCCACCTTGCCTTGTGAATCAGCTCTGATGACTATTAACATATTTTTCAGAGTATAAAATGCACCCCCCCCCCATAAAAGAGGCTGAAAATTTGGATGTGTCTTATACTCCGAATGTAGCTTTTTTGAAGCTTTTTTTTTCAGCCCTAGAGAGGCGCTAGGGAGTGAAGCGATGTCCATGCTTTTCCTGCTCCCTCCGACTCTCAGCTGTCCTTTGGAAGCTTTTTTTCAGTGAAGCAATCTTCCATGCTTTGCCTGCTCCCTCCGACTCTCAGATGTGCTTTAGAAGCTTTTCTTTCAGCCCTAACGAGGCGCTAGAAAGTGAAGCGATCTCTGTGCTTTGCCTGCTTTTCTCATTGCTTCTCTCTCCAAAGATCAGCTGTGATTTAGAAGCTGTTATTTTACCCCCAAGCAGGGGATAAAAAACATGCACGCGCACTCAAAACCAGCAAACTAATATGCTGAAGCTAACCAGATTAAGGACAGTAGCCAGATGAATACCTGGTAGGCAGGTTTTTTTTCCTATTTTCCTCCCCAAAAACTAAGCTGTGTCTTATACTCTGGTGTACCTAATACTCTGAAAAATATGGTAGTTTTAGTTCGTGGGCTGTGTTGCAGTGATTGTGAGTGGCTCCCTTGGGGAAAGTCTGGGGTGGAGCTCTACCAGCCAGCATAGGGCCATTTGTTATGAGATAGTAGAGCAGTAAAGGACTTTATTGAAGCCTACATCTGCCTAGGTGACTGGGTCATAACAGTTACCATGACAACAACTGCATTGTTGGGAGACTTGAAAGACCCAGTTAAAGATGGAACATTGTGGAGACAGCAAGGTTTCAAAATCAAGTTGAGGGCAGATAACCAATTGTATGTATTGCACATCATATTTTATTGTGTTACTTAGCTGGATGCCCGTGCTTCACTACGAAACTATGTGATCGGGCATTAAGCCTGAACTTAACATAAAATGTGTAACTCAGAGCATGTTAATATAAGGCACCTGGCAGTTGGAACAGAGGGGGAGCAGAGGGGGAGTAGAATGTCCCAACCTGCAGGCTAGATGAGTCATGCACTGGCCATGCCCATGTCCAGTTTAGCAAAGGAGTAGCATCAGAGCATGTTAATATAAGGCAACTGGCAGTTGGAACAGAGTTCTTTTCAAGTGGGAGGGGGAGTAGAATGTCTAACTCCTTAGCACCATGTGAACATAATACTGTGTATGGAATAGTAATGATTTGATGATCATTTCGAAAAATCCTTTCTTAGTGAGCACCTAGAAGCCATATATATGTCTAAATACTATGTGATTATCATGGCAATTATTTGAGACAATTTTTCCAATGTCTAATAGAAACATAATAGAAATAACCTTTGGGAAGAGGTTGAGAGTCAGTGAAGGTGTCACTTCAGATATATGGAACCATGAGTGATCCCACTGAAGAAGTTCAAATATCAATGGAAGGATTTGATAGGACTTCCCTTCCTTCCTTCCTTCATTTCCTTACATTTTCATTCTATTTGTTTCACTTTCTAGATCTTTGCTATAATTACATATAACATTACCGTTGGTTAAGCTAGCAAAGTCTGTGGCTTTATATTGATTCTATTCATAGTTCTTGTGGCTCTACTTCAAAAGGATATCCCCCAAAAAGTTTAATAGATATCCGGAAGAATAATCTATAGCTCCGGTGTTTAAATATCTCATTCAAGAGGTTTTTGCTTATCTTTTAATATTTAAAGGTTAAGGAAAAGATGAGCCGCCTATATCTAGGTAGGGTAGGCTTCTCATTACACACAGATTACAGAAGCTAAGGGGGGAAAAAACCAATAGCACTCGAAAAGGAATGGAATAAAAGAAAGACGAGTTCACAGAAAGTTCTGATGAGTCCCAAAAGCTGTAACTTTAAATCAGAACCAATTGCTCCATGGAGAGAAAGTGTTTCATTGAACTATTCCTGTTGAGTGTAGATTGCAAAGAATGCTATGTTTTCTTTTGTTTTTTGTAATCAGGTGTACAAAATATTTGAGCCTGAGTGTCTACGGAGTTTCTCGATCATCCGGCTCATAGTTGTCCCAAAGGTGCTTTTTCAAGAGGCAACTGGACAGTATTGCAGGCTAATTCTGCCGACTGCCAGCAGTTTGATCTTGACTGGCTCAATTGGACTTACCCATATTTTTCGGACTATAAGTATATAAGATGCAGCAAGATTTTGAAGAGGTAAGCAAGGAAAAAACGATTTTGCCCTCCCCAGCCCCCAGGAGCATTCTGCAGGCCTCCCAAATGCTCTGCTGTGCAGGGGCGTTGGGAGGCCTGCAGAGTGCTCCTGGGGGCTGGGGAGGGCAAAAAATGCCTCCGTTTTTCCAAAAAACGGGCCCATTTTTTATCTGTTTTTCGCCAAAACAGGGGGTGTTTTTGCCCTCTGCAGCCCACAGGAGCACTCTGCAGGCTTCCCAAATCCTCTGTGCATCCTGTTTTTGTGAAAAATAGGCCCATTTTTTGCAAAAATGGGACGCGCAGGGCAGGGCTTTAGGAGGCCAAAAATGGCTGTATTCAGTCTATATCAGTGATGGCTAACCTTTTTGCCATCACATGGCAAGACCAGGGGGGAAGGGGGGTCATACATGCATGTGCCCACACCCATAATTCTATGAGCCCTGCTCCCACGCATGTGTGCACGACTCCCCCTCCCACACTCCCCACGCGATGGCATGATAGGCCCATTTTTTGCTCATCCCAGCTTCAAGAGCCTTTCTAGGAGTCTGGGGAGGGTGAAAACAGCCAGTGGAACTGAAAGTTGGCAAATGGGCCATTTTCAACCACTGGAGGACCTCCAGGAGGGGGGACAGGGGGGAAGGCCGTTTTTGCCCTCCCCAGACTCCTAGAAAGGCTCTGGAGGCTGGGGAGAGAGCAAAACGGGCCTTTGCTCCCCCCTCAAGATCCTCCTGAGGCAGGAAACAGCCTGTTTTCCTACTTCTGGTGGGCCCAGTAGGCCCAAAAATCAGCTGGCTGGTGCGCACATGCCCGTCGGAGCTGAGCTCGCATGTCCACCGATATGGCTACACATGCCACCTGTAGCACGTGTGTGATAGGTTCTCCATCACGGGTCTATAAGATGCACCAACATTTCCACCCTCTTTTTTGGGGGGCGGGGGGCGGGAAGTGTGTCTTATACTCCAAAAAGTACAGTATATACCACTATGAAGTGGTATATAAGTTTAAGTGGTATTGCTATTGGTATCCAAGATTAACCGTACTTAGGTTTCGGGATCATCCAAGAACAAAGAAACTTTCATTCTCCTCCAAAACCCCATTATTTTATAGTCCTTCTCTGTCAGCTACCAAATTAAGCCCCGGGACATATTTTAATTTGCTACCTCTCTCCATTTTTCCCCACTGAGAATTTTGACAGCACCTTAGAATGCCATCGCATTCTCCGCTTACTGATAACGTCCTAACGTAAATGCTTTAAATTCCTAATGAGATGAGAGAGCAGCGATGGCATTTGAAGTGTTGGATGCACTCCAGTTTGGAGCATTCGTGCTTTTTTTGAAACTGTGGTCTTAACTCTGGCACTATCATCATGGTGGCTTGCTCAGCACGCCGCTAATAAGCAGATTTATCTTGAAGATCCAGTCCTCGCAGTGGGCATCTGTTCCCAGGAAGATGGATTTGACTATGCACAGAGCAGCAAATTGTGTCTTAACATCTCAATCAAAATCCCAACTACTTAGGAGGTTGAAGAATAATTAGGAAAAAAAATAATAATAAATCCCTCTGAGCATGCAGGTAAAGATAACGTTCTCTTGAAATGGTGATTTAAGGAAGAGTAGAGGTTTCATTTGAAATCCTGGGGGAAAAAATGCCTAAGTCATCTTTTTTTCCCCTAAAAATGAATTGCTAAAGACTTTTGATAATATAATGCAGCATAATTCCAGGCAATTGCATTTTTAAGTGTTATTTAGCAGTTTGCACTATTCATCTTCTTTTAACCACCCCATAATGCCTTGCGGGGTGGAGTCTGGGCAACTGAATGGAGCCAAATGTTTACTGGCCAGATGCCCTTCCTGTCGCCAATGCAGAGTTTTGTTCAGCAGATATAATCTCATTGTGCCTGAGGAGGCCCTCTCTGTGTGAACGTACTGGCCGATGGGAGGCTATTGGAGGCAGAAGGCGGTCTCGTAAATACCCTGATCCTAAGCCATGGAGCGCTTTAAAATTGGTCACCAACACCTTGAAGCGCACCCGGAAGACCACTGGGAGCCAGTGCAGCTCGTGCAGGAGAAGTGTCACATGGGAGCGGGAATGGGGATTTTGCAGTATCCTTCTCCTGGAGTGGGGTGGGAATGGGGATTTTACAGTATCCTTCCCCTACCATGCCCATTAAGCCACACCCACAGAATTGGAAGTAAAAAAAAATTGGATTTCACCACTGCTCCAATCGTAGATCATATTGGAATAGAGGGTTGGGACAGAGTAATTTTTTTAAAAAAAATTTGATTTATATGCCGCCCTTCTCCGAAGACTCAGAGCGGCTTACAATGCGTTAAGCAATAGCCTTCATACTTTTCTATATTTATACAAAGTCAGCTTATTGCCCCCACAAACTGGGTCCTCAATTTACCTACCTTAGAAAGGATGGAAGGCTGAGTCAACCTTGAGCCTGGGGAGATTCGAACTGGTGTAATTGCAGACAGCTGGATGTTAATTATGGTGCTCTATTCTGCAGAGCTAAACCAGTAATGACTGATGAAGACTGTTAGAAGGCCATTATCTCAATTATTCGAATTATTGTTTGGTGGTGTGGTGCAACAACAGTTCACAGGCTTGTTGTGCCTTAAAAGTACGACAACTTCAGAACAAACAACCTGCCCGGAATGAAAGTGAAATCCCATTTGATTCAAGAGTTTAAAGAAGCTCAGATCAGAAGCTGCGGTGCACTGAGCTAATTAGATCTTCCAAACTTTGCAGACACCATCAGTGACTGTGCCAGGACAAGCCGTTTTCACAGCCATTAACCTCCTTTATTTAATTAAAATACCAAAGGGGACCAACTTAACAGATGCAAAGGGTCTGAATGGATGAAGCTTTCTTTGCTGGAGTGGAGACGGGGAGAAGCATTCATGGTATGGCAACCTCACCTCCCCAGTCGATTTTGGAAGAAGTTTGGATGTCTCAGCATGTTCAGGTTTCCTTCCCCCACCCCTCCTGCTTTAGATATTTACATTTAATGGAGTTATTTAGGAAGAAACAGCACAGCAGTATTTCGGACAGTGACTGTTATAATTAAAATGTGCTCACTGCCCTTATGTGTATATATTTTATATGCCTTCCATGGAGGACCTGTATACTGCAGGAGTTAAAAAGAGGGCTGTGAAAATATATACAGATCCCTCACATCCTGGACATTAACTGGATCAACGTCTACCCTCAAAACGACGCTATAGAGCACTGCACACCGGAACAACTAGACACAAGGACAGTTTTTTCCTGAACGCCATCACTCTGCTAAACAAATAATTCCTCAACACAGTCAAACTATTCACTAAGTCTGCATTATTATTACTATGAGTCTTCTCATCGTTCCTATCACCCAGGTCCTTCCACTTATGACTGTATGACTGTAACCTTGTTGCTTGTATCCTTACGATTTATATTGATATTGTTTCCTGATTGCTTATTTGTACCCTATGACTATATTAAGTGTTGTACTTTATGATTCTTGACGAATGTGTCTTTTCTTTTATGTACTCCAAGGGTGTATGCACCAAGACAAATCTATCTATCTATCTATCTATCTATCTATCTATCTATCTATCTATCTATCTATCTATCTATCATCTCTCTGTTTCTCTTTCCTTCCTTCCTTCCTTTCTTCCTTCCATCCATCCTTCGATCCATCCATCCATCCATCATCTATCTGTCTGCCTGCCTATCTAGCCATCCATCCATCCATCCATCCATCCATCCATCCATCCATCCATCCATCCATCCATCCATCCATCCATCCATCTATCTATCTATCTATCTATCTATCTATCTATCTATCTATCTATCTATCTATCTATCTTCTATATCTATCTATCTATCTATCTATCTATCTATCTATCTATCTATCTATCTATCTATCTATCTATCCATCCATCCATCCATCCATCCATCCATCCATCTATCATCCATCTATCATCCATCCACCCACCCACCCACCTATCTATCTATCTATCTATCTATCTATCTATCTATCTATCCATCCATCCATCCATCCATCCATCCATCTATCATCCATCTATCATCCACCCACCCACCCACCCACCCATCCATCCATCCATCCATCCATCTATCTATCTATCTATCCATCCATCCATCCATCCATCCATCATCCATCCATCCATCATCCACCCACCCACCCACCCACCCACCCACCCACCCACCCACCCACCCACCCATCTATCTATCTATCTATCTATCTATCTATCTATCTATCTATCTATCTATCTATCTATCTATCTCACTCTGTCTCTCATGGACGTTGTGGCCCTCTTCCTCTGTCCTGTTGAATCTTCTGGTCATTCCCACAAGTCGAGTTTCCCACTGCTAATATTGTCCAGGACTAGTTTTTGCCCTCAAACATGCCAGTTATTTGCCCAGCTATATTCCAGGTTTCTTGATGTAGGATGAGGTTCTCATTTTAAATGAGATTAGAAAAAAAATAATCTCATTAGATTATATCTCATTGTGCATTTATGTGTATCTCTAAGCAATTCTGAGCTCTGTCATGAGAAAAAAGTATGAAACAAAGTGGGTGGACATTTTAAATTAGAAGTTGTGAATCCTTCAACACTGCAAATTTTTAAGAAGATGTTGGATAACCATTTGTCTGAAATGGTATAGGATTTCCTGCCTAAGCAGGGGGTTGGACTAGAAGACCTCCAAGGTCCCTTCCAACTCTGTTATTGGGTTATTCTCTTTTGAGCTGACTTCATGTATAAGTGACCAATACTGAAGATCAATATTTCTCCTGGTTTGGTTTGGATTATTGAGATCATTCACCAAGCAACCAATATTAAGTCACCACAGATAAAAGTACTTAAACAGAGAGTATCACCTCCGAGTAGCCACAGTTTACACACCTAAAAAAATAAGATATATGATAACTAAAAGAAGAAAATTGGTGGTGATCTTAATTTTTACACCATAGAGATTTTCATAAACTTTAAAAGTTACATGACCCTTTTGGCAATGCTATATATATGATATATTCTTTTCAGCTAAAAGGAAAGCTCTGTAAGAAGCTTCTGATCATTCCCTAAAAATTAAATAATAATAATAATAATAATAATAATAATAATAATAATAATAATAATAATAATAATAATAATAATATATAATTTATATAAATTTATTTTATTTATATAATATATAAATAAATTATATAATTTATTTATATATTATATAAATAAAAATATAATAATTATTATAATAATAATCCGATTGTAATTGGAGCCCTTGGAGCAATACCCAAAGGGCTACCCCACTATTTAGGAATTCTGAATTTATCGGACTTGAACATTTTGACTCTTTTTGACAAAAAACCACTTTGCTTGGAACAGCTTACATCCTCCAATGATAAGATATCCTAGGTCCTAGTTCCTAGGTCCTACTCGAGCTGCTGAGCTATTAACCAGCCTCAAAGACTGTGAATCTCACTACCGATTAACCAATAATAATAATAATAATTGGGGAGGGGAAATAAATCTTGGGAATAAATCTAGGAAATTATAGTAACTCTCCTTCAAAGATGTGGTGACAAAAAGACAATTGAGGGACTGGAAGTTAAAACATAGGAAGAAAGATTGCAGGAATTGGGTATGTCTAGTTTTAATGAAAAGAAGGACTAGGCATGAGGTTATAGCACTCTTTGAATATTTGAGGGGCTGCCACCAAGAAGAGGGAGTCAAGCTATTCTCCAAAGCACCTGAAGGCAGGACAAGAAGCAATGGGTGGAAACTCACCAAGGAGAGAAGCAACCTAGAACTAAGGAGAAAATTCCTGACAGTCAGAACTATTAACCACTTGAACAACTTACCTCCAGAAGTTGTAAGTGCTCCATCACTGGAGATTTTTAAGAAGAAATTGGACAACCATTTGTCTGAAATGGCATAGGGCCGTGATGGCGAACCACAGGTGGCACATGGAGCCATATTGGTGGGCATGCAAGCATTGCCCTAGTTCAGGTCCGGCTGAATGGGACCGGAAGTCAGGAAACGGGCCATTTTCTGCCTCCAGATGGCCTCCAGGGGAGTGGGGAAGGCCATTTTCGCCTCTACAGGCTCCTAGAAAGGCTTCTGGAGCCTGGGGAGGGTGAAAAATGGGCCTACTGTTCCATCGTGTGCCAAAAGTGAGGGGAACATGGGGGGGGGGTCACATGCGCATGTGCAGGGGGCACATTGAATTATGGGTGTGGGCTCATGTGTGTGCGATACCCCCCCACACACACACTCCCCCCACTTTTGACACGCGACGGTAAAAAGGTTTGCCGTCACTGGCAAACTTGAGCAAGTTGGACTAGAAGACATACAAGCTCCGTTCCAACTCCGTTATTCTGTTCTTAGAGCTAATTGAAGGATTCTGTCTCAGAGATATTTTCATAAACTGCTGACGAACTATGGGGAAACGTTAAGAATGACAGTAATCCTTTGGTAATGTAAAAGTTTTGGTTCTATAGTTCTTTGCAATAAATCCATTTGCTGGTCTTTAACATTTGGACCGAGGTGGCAAAGGCTCAGGGTTTTTCCAGAAGGTATTTAGCATTTGGAAGTAAAATTAATTCAAGAAGATTGATTTGATATGTGTGAATGAGCTGCCTTCCCCAATTTGGGAGCCAAATAAATAATCATTTGACTGCCAGTCCCAGCAGGAAAACTGTAGAGGAAAGTGCTTGAATCCCATACCCTATTTGGTTCAAATGCTAAAAAAAATAAAATAAAAATAATAATAATCCATTGTTGGGAAAAAGCCAACTTTGCTGTAAAGTATTTGATCCACACCCAAAGCCCTTCCAGGCTGCATCAGTTGGCAGTTTGCAGGATAGAAACATTCAAATGCCAAAATCTGTTGGTTTAGGTCCCCGAGTACTGCGTTCTATTGTCTTCGGAAAGTCAGAAGATGCTCTTTAATCTTCCAGCCATTTCAATGTGAACAGCAGAAGATTTATACGTACAGTATAATAAACATCCGTACATTGTATACAGGTGGCCCTTTGACTTAACGGCCACAATGGAGCCAAAAATTTGTTGTTAAGTGAGACCTTTGTTATGTGTGTTTTGCCCCATTTTACAAATTTTCCTGCCACCGTTGTTAAGTGAATCACTTACAGACAGAGCTGGGATTCAGTTGGTTATGTCCGGTTTGAGTGAACCATAAGTGGTGACTGAGGGAGGCTCCGCCCACCCATCCAGCACTGCGCATGCGTGGAAGGCCACGTGCGCACTCACATTTGCGAACCGGTAGGGAAGGTGGCTGAGTGTCTAAGATGCTGAGCTTATTGATCAGAAGGTTGCAAGTTCAGCGGTTCAAATCCCTAGTGCCGCATAATGGGGTGAGCTCCCGTTACTTGTCCCAGCTTCTGCCAACCTAGCAGTTTGAAAGCACATAAAAAATGCAAGTAGAAAAATAGGAACCACCTTTGGTGGGAAGATAACAGCATTCCGTGTGCCTTCCTTCGTCGATCAGTCATGCCAGCCCCATGACCACGGAGACGTCTTCGGACAGCGCTGGCTCTTCAGTTTTGAAACGGAGATGAGCACCGCCCCCTAGAGTCAGGAACGAATAGCACATATGTGCAAGGGGAACCTTTACCTTTACCTTTAGGGAAGGTAAGTGAATCCCACCTCTGACTAGAGTTGTTCAGTTAGTAATATGGTTGCTAAGGGACCCCGGCTTCCGCATGGACTTTGCTTGTCAGAAGGTTGCAAAAGGAAATCACATGACCCCAGGACACTGCCACTATCATAAATATGAACCAGTTGCTAAGCATCTGAATTCTGATCATGCAATCCTGGGAATGCTACAAAGCAGGGGTGAAATCCAGCAGGTTCTGACAGGTTCTGGAGAACCGGTAGCGGAAATTATGAGTAGTTTGGAGAACCGGCAAATACTACCTCTGGTGGTCCCAGAGTGGGGAGGGAATGGGGATTTTGCAATATCCTTCCTGCAGGAGTGGGGAGGGAATGGGGATTTTGCAGTATCCTTCCCCTGCCATGCCCACCTAGCCATGCCCACCAAGCCATGCCCACAGAACCAGTAGTAAAAAAATTTGGATTTCACCACTGCTACAAAGGTTATAACTGTATGAACATGGTCATAAATCACTTTTTTTCAGTGTTGTTATAACTTTGAACGGTCACTAAATGACCTGTTGTAAGTCAAGAACTACCTGCCCATGTACTTTTATAAATTAGCACCATCACATTAGCAAAGGTTGGTCTAGGTATACGTCAACCTCATTTGCATGGTTTTGGCGAGTTATAAATAAATAAATGTCAGAGCTGATTCTGTTGAAAGGACTCTGCGTGGTATTGGATTCAGCTGACTTCAAAACTTCTGAAGATCAATCTAGGGATCCTTCAAGACATGTAGGAATCTGATCTGGTTCAGGAATTTTGGGACCTGCTTCTACAGAAGCAAGTTTGCTTGTGCAATCTGTTTCCGCATCCATTAATTGTTTCAATGTTGTTGTTGTTTTAATGCAGGGATGTCAAACTCAAGGACTCAACTCCTGGGGACCGGATCTGGCCCATGTAGTGCTTAGATCTGGCCCATGGAGCCACCTTGGAAACAACAAAGGCCTGGCTCATGGTGGCTCTACCAGTGAAAATGGGACCTGAGGAGGCACATGTGAGCTGCCTTCCCCAATGTGGGGAAGGCAAAACGGGCTCCTGAATTCCGTTTTCTGCCATGACGGCCTCCTGTAACCCTCTGCCAATGAAAACAGAGCTCAGGTGGGCCACAATAAGCTGCCTTCCCCAATGTGGAAGCCACTGTGGCAGCTTATTGTGGCCCACCCGAGCTCTGTTTTCACTGGCAGAGGGTTGCAGGAGGCCGTCATGGCAGAAAACGGAATTCAGGAGCCCATTTTAGCTGGAAGAGTGCTCATGCCACCACAGGTGCCCCCAATACAAGTGATGTCGAGCTGGTCATGCCCACTGTGGCCACACCTACCCAAGCCCCTGAGGTCAAACACAACTCTGATGTGGAGCTCAATAAAATCAAGTTTGACACCCCTGTTTTTATGCATTGTTTCCCAAAAGAATCTCCTTAAATTCTAGTCTCATATTTTCCTTCAGGTGGGACACATCAGAATATTATTTATTATTGATTTATCACACGGCGATGTTATATTAGCCAGGAGACTACAATGCCGATACAGAGTAGTTATTTGGCTGCCTTAAGACTGCTAACTCATTCGGTAGTGGGATTCAAATCCCATTGTTACTGGTTTGCTCATGGGTGCTTGTGCGCTCATGCATGATGCTTCTGCACATGCGCAGAGACATCTGGGTAGGTGGGCAGAGCCTCCCACCGCTGCTACTACTGATTCACCCAATCTGGGGCAAACCGGTAGCAACCCACCTGTCAGCACTTCAAGTTGCATTTACTCTAGTGCTGACATAAGAAGGAGAAGAAGAGGCATCTGGAAAGGGACGTTTGACTTTTCACCTACTTATTTTCCCTGGAGATAATATCCCCTAGGAGATGGGATGGGAAGGGGGAAATTCCTTTGAGCTGGAGCAGTAGATTAGGGGCAGAGTGATTTGGAAGATGGCCAATGAGTGCAAAGGAGTGGGGAAAGGAAAGGGAGGGTTTTTGGGTCAGGAAGTCAGTGTTGGCTGCGATGGAGTCGGGTATCAGTTGTTGTGCTTAATAAATAAGATATTTTATCAAAGACTTTTTGTTTAAAATGCAATTTATTTGAGATGACAGCGAATCTTGACACCACCACTGGTTCACACTCTCACCATATCCATGGTGTGCCACAGAGTGCAAGCTTGCTCTACTCCAGAAAGAAAGTCAAACAGCATCTTACAGCATCATCTGGGGCTTTCTCCATCCACCAAAGTCACCTCGCAAATCAGCGTCACATCTGGGAAGGTTCAGCAGCTGAGGGAAATGACGGGAACTTACCCCGCCACATGGCGCTGGGGCTCAAACCCCCAGAACAAAGGTTATCTCCAGCATCATTAAGCCACTGACTCACCGTGCCTCTTCTCAGACCACTAAGGAAGTGGGATCACAAGCAAGTTATTTAATCATGATTTTTACCTCAAGCTAAGAGACTACAAATTAAATCAATGCATACTGAAATTTGCCAGAATCAAATTCCTCCAGCAGTCCTTATTAATGCATGTTATGCAATGTCAACCAGCCATCCTCATCTTGTTACTCTCCAAGCTTGGTGGGGATTTTAACTCATAGAATTCCCAATCCGTGAGACCTCAGCTACGCTTCCCTGAAAAGCGCAAGAATAACGGTTCCTTAATTTCCAAAGTTTTCTTTAGAAAAAGCATTAGACATCTGCTTTTTCTCCTGGAACTGAATTGCAATGGCATTTTCTTTCTCCCTTTATGATTCTACAGTAAAACATTAGCGTTTTCTTTATTGCCATTATAATTGTTCTAGGGCGGGTATCAGCAACCTGCAGCTCTGGCTCTTTGGGCCCTTTGCTGTGGCTCCCTGTTGGGTGATCCCACCACTGGATGGCTCCGCCCCTCCCATTCCCCTCAAGGGATTATGGGGTCGTTAAAAGAAGATGATGTCACATTGACCTACAACCAGCCTACAAACACCTCAGAATCCAGTCTACCGCACAGCCAACCAGAGATAGCACCAACCCTCAACCAACCCATGCACCAGCAGTTCACTTCCCAATCAGCCTGACCTGATATAACCTCCTTATCACAAGACCCATCCCAAGATTCACTGATGAATCACACCTGACTCATCACACCTGACCCATCACAGGACCTGTCCCAAATCCCTGATTTGACACACCCACACCCGAAGCCCTTATAAACAGAAGAACAGTGACATTGTCAACTGGCAAAGCTTTCAAGTTGCCATGAGCAAGAGGGAGGGAGAACTGATAGAGCTGATTGACTAACTGAAGTTACATTCCATACATTCTTCATGACCGCACTCAGAGGGAGAGTGTTGAATTTCATAGCCAGCCAAAGTAGTTAATTGGAGAATGTGATTTATGACATGGTCAAGGAGGAGGGGAGAGACAGGGTCATAGGGGAATGTAAATCTATGTGGGATTAGTTCTAACTGCATCCAAATGTTGCCGGAATGGTGCTCCTAATAAATGACTGTATTTCTTTTGAAATTTGGCTCATGGTTCATGAATTAATTAGGGCATCTTTCGGAAACTTCACAGACGTTCCCTAAACTACACTGAAGATGTTACCTAGCCTGGTAATGAGACATTTGGAAACCAACCCACAAGCTCGGAGAAAGAACCCCCACCCTCAGATATGATAAACATTATATCATTCAATGGTTGACGTCTTCAGTAAGGATGGGGTTCACCTTCTTTAACTGGCCAACAGATCTTCCGTATCAGAGGTGGGTTACAAAGATTTTTACCACTGGTTCGTCACGCGTGTGCACGCTTGCTTCACGCTCGCGGCTTCCACGTATGTGCCCAGACTTCTGTGAATGTGCTTTGCTCACAGGTCTGCCTGCTGTACACGTGCCTGGCCTCAAAAATGTGGCTAAATAGGACAGCATAGCGCCGGGGCGGGTGGGTGTGATGTCTGTTACTGGTTTGCCCGAACTTGTACGAACCGGCTGAATACCACCACTGTTCTGTACATAACTTTTAGATCATATGAAAGATTCGCTGGACCCTCTAAGGGCACATAATTGAACAAGAGTCAGTCTTAAGTAGCTGGGATTTGTGCTTCATTATTCAGGGAAGTGACATATTCAAATCCGTCAGGTTGCTCTGGACGTTGAGACGAAATCTGCCGTAATCCTCGCTTTCTTTTCCTCTGGAGGAGACCAGTATGTACCAGCTGGTTTTTCAAATTTTTGGAAGCCAAGAGACTGGCACAGCTTCTCTGCAGAGTGCAGTTAAATCCAGGTGTCAATTATGAGAAAGTGGAACGAGTTCCACATGGATTCCTAAGGAAGTGTTTCAGGTAGCAGCATGCGTAATCCAGCTTATTGGAAGGGAGGATTTATAAAAATCGAAAGAAGGGCCGTGGCTACGGGCACTGAAATATTGACGGAAAGCCCTACTTTCAGCCTCAAGATCTGTTCAAGTTCTGCAAGCGGAATAATTACTACTCTTCTTGGTAACTCCAAATAAATGACAAATTAAATGCTTTGGGGTGCTCAAGTCAGTAGGTGATGCACCTGGAACAGGATGAGCCATGGGCAGGCCTGAAACATAGAATTATTGACTTGCAGTAGAATTGCAAACCGAATACAGCAAGGTAACCCAATTGAGGCACAGCAAATTTCATTTTAAACCCGCGTTGTCTTCCACCCAGCTTGCAAACAAAAGGTAGTCCTCAACTTGCAACAGTTGGGTTAGGGACCGTTCAGTGTTACAGTGGCACCGGAAAAAAAGTGATTTATGACACTAGTGGCACCTGGGAGGGGAGAGAGTTTTATTCTTTCAATTAGGTGAAAATCATGGGAACTGTCAGAATTGGTTTTCGTCAGCAGTGCAGATATGAAATATCCAATAAACATGTCCTTTGAGGGATCTACCTTCCTCGGAGTTCTGCTTTCAATGGGTGCATTATTTGGAACACTGACACTCTCCTTCCTTCCTTCCTTCCTTCCTTCCTTCCTTCCTTCCTTCCTTCCTTCCTTCCTTCCTTCCTTCCTTCCTTCCTTCCTTCCTTCCTTCCTTCCTTCCTTCCCCCCCATCCCTAGATAGCTAACTAGATAGATATCTTTCCATCCATCCACCCCTCCCTCCATCCTCTTTCTTTCTTTCTTTCTTTCTTTCTTTCTTTCTTTCTTTCTTTCTTTCTTTCTTTCTTTCTTTCTTTCTTTCTTTCTTTCTTTCTTCTTCTCTTTTTCTTCCTTCCTTCCTTCCTTCCTTCCTTCCTTCCTTCTTCATCTATCTATCTATCTATCTATCTATCTATCTATCTATCTATCTATCTATCTATCTATCTATCTATCTATCTATCCCTAGATAGATAGATATCTTTCCATCCATCCACCCCTCCCTCCCTCCATCCTCTCTTTCTTTCTTTCTTTCTTTCTTTCTTTCTTTCTTTCTTTCCTTCCTTCCTTCCTTCCTTCCTTCCTTCCTTCCTTCCTTCCTTCCTTCCTTCTTCTATCTATCTATCTATCTATCTATCTATCTATCTATCTATCTATCTATCGCTAACTAGATAAATTGATCTTTCCATCCATGCACCCCTCTCTCCCTTCTCTCTCTCTCTTTTCTTTCTTTCTTTCTTTCTTTCTTTCTTTCTTTCTTTCTTTCTTTCTTTCTTTCTTTCTTTCTTTCTTTCTTTCTTTCTTTCTTTCTTTCCTTTTTTCTTATCTATCTATCTATCTATCTATCTATCTATCTATCTATCTATCTATCTATCTATCATCTATGATTATTTCTTTATTTTATTGATCAAATGTATATTCCGATATATATGAGGTGGCACTGACTGGCTTACAACATAATATGAGTGGCTTACAATATAAAAGCTTATACCTACTCTACGATTGTAGCTATACCTATATTATAGATAACGCATATTGTGTATCATAATCTGCCACCGTGTACAAATAATGAAGCTCTGTTCTCACCTACAAACCCTCCTGGAGGACCCAGTCTTGGATGGGAAGACAACTTCTGTACTTTGCTTCACTAACTGCCGCCAGTCTTGTGCTACCAAGAGAGGCTCTGACGGAAGAAGCAAGGGCATGGATGTCCTTACCCATCCATTTTCATAAGGATGCCTCCGAACATGTGTAATTGGATCATTTTGAGGCCCAGCGAATAGAATAAAGTTGGAACATGACTGCCCACCATCCGTGACCGTTTCTGACATCCAAATTTATCCCTAGATGGGTACCTTCTCCTTCTATGTCATGGAACACCAAACTGATCTGCAAAGAGAGTTGTTTAATGAGATTTGCACCCAGACGAATTAAAATGGAGCAAAGCGAAATGGCCTCCCGGCAAAATTGCTCATTGGCTTAAATTCAAGTAAGGCGTGTGTGCAGTTCATGATTGGGTTAATTGAAGTTTCCAGAAGAAAACACAGCACCTACTGAGATACAAAAGATACCTCCAGCTAAGTCAAGCATAAGCCGAGAACACAATCTTGAGTCTACTTCTCTGTACATTAGGAGGGCACCCAAGAGATGTCCCAGTCATTGTGCTGTCATTCGAAGCACACAAAATTCAATCACACAAAATCTTTTTTTTTATTAGTTTACCATATAAAATACAAAAGCAAATAATAGGAAAAATAGGGGAGGGAAAGGGGAAGAGAGAAGTGTAGGGAAGAAGGGGAAAAGAAAGAAAAGGCATTGACTCCCGACTCCCTCTGGTGCCGTAGAATAAGATAATAACATAAAACCTCAACTTTGTATACTTTTGCATAACAGTATAAACTAGCCATTTCTACAACATGTAATTTCTATATCTAATCAGTAAAAACCCAAAATCAAAGTTTCATTTTCCTCCCAGCTCAAGCACAAAGTTCAGAAGTGGTTTCCAAGTAGAAACAAAAGTATTTTGGTTTTTCTTTTTCTTTTTTCTTTTATCAAAACAGTCAATTTAGCGAGTGGTATGGTGGTCTAAAGCAGTGGTGAAATTCATTTTCTTTTACTACTGATTCTGTGGGCATGGCTTGGGGGGCGTGGTATGGCTTGGGGGGCATGGCAGGGGAAGGCTACTGTAAAATCCACATTCCCTCCCCACTCCAGGGGAAGGATGCTGCAAAATCTCCATTCCCACCCCACTCTGGGATCAGCCAGAGATGGTATTTGCCGGTTTTCTGAACTACATAAAGTTTCCACTATCAGGTCTCCGAACTGCTCAAAATTTCCGCTACTGGTTCTCCAGAACCTGTCAGAATCTCCTGGATTTCACCCGTGGCCTAAAGGTAGATCTCTTACCTCACAATCAGGAGGGTTTTGAGTTCGATCCTCGGTAGAGGCAGATATTTCTCTCTCTGAGCACAATGAGAATATATCTGCTGGGGGAAAAAAAAACAGCATTGGCAACAGGAAGGGCATCCGGCCTGTAAACACTCAGCTCCATTCAGTTGTCTAGACTCCATCCCACAAGGGATTATGGAGTCCTTAAAAAAGGATGATGAAAAGAGTCAATTTAGCCATCTCTGCTAACTCCGTCAGCTTTTTCAACCATTCATCCATTGTGGGAATTGAAGCGTCCTTCCACATAAATTGTGGTCAATTGTGTTCCAATTGAGTCCTTTTTCCTGAGAAAGAAAAAGGACTTTTAAAAAAAAATCTGCTATTGGAAAAGGACCTGTTTTCTAAAATGTGCTAAACTTCATGAAGAAAGAGGCACTAAGCATCGGGGAATTATCCTTTGCAAGCAACTCTTCTTGAAATGGAATTTGAATGAAAGGAAGCAAAACAAAACAAAGCACTTCATTTAGGAAATAACACAAAACCTTACTTCCATAAGTCTCTCTCTCTCTTTTTCTTTTCAAGTAACAGCCGTGGCGTAGGCTTCTTTGTTATGGTGTGAAAGTAAATCAGGTGAGAATCTGAAGTGCACAAGTTAAACTCAGAAAAAAAGCAATGACAGTCTGAGACTATCCATCTTTCTCATCCTTTCTCTTTTCCCCCTACATTTTTTTTTAACCTTGAGGAACCCTTGAAGTTATTTTCAGATCTCAGAATACCCAGCGTTAAAAAAAAATTGCTCAAAGTATGAAAATTTCATAGAGACCTTCAAATTTCTAGGTTCTACTGTATCTCAAGACCTAAAATGGACACCCAACATCAGAAACGTCATCAAAAAAAGCACAACAAAGAATGTTCTTACTGCGCCAACTCAGGAAGCTCAAACTGCCCAAAGAGCTACTGATCCAGTTCCACAGAGGAATTATTGAGTCTGTCATCTGCACCTCCATAACTGTCTGGTTTGGTTCTACAACCCAACAAGACAGACACAGACTTCAGAGGATAATTAGAACTGCAGAAAAAACAGTGGCTACCAACCTGCCTTCCATGGAGGACCTCTATACTGCATGAGTCAAAAAGAGGGCTGTGAAAATATCTACAGACCCCTCGCATCCTGGACATGAATTGTTTCAACTCCTACCCTCAAAACGAAGCTATAGAGCACTGCACACCAGAACAACTAGACACAAGGACAGTTTTTGCTCCGAACGCCATCACCCTGCTAAACAAATAATTCCCTCAACACTGTCAAACTAGTTACTAAATCTGCATTACTATTAGTCTTCTCATCGTTCTCATCACCCATCTCCTCCCACTTATGATTGTATGACTGTAACTTTGTTGCTGGTATTCTTAAAATTGACTGTTTCCCTGTGACTATCATTAAGTGTTGTATCTTATGATTCTTGATGATTTTTTTCTTTTATGTACACTGAGAGCATATGCATCAAGACAAATTCCTTGTGTGTCCAATTACACTTGGCCAATAAAGAATTCTATTCTATTCTATTCTATTCTATTCTATTCTATTCTATTCTATTCTATTCTATTCTATTCTATTCTATTCTATTCTATTCTATTCTATTCTATTCTATTCTATTCTATTCTACTTCTGATAAAACAATCTACATTTCACAACTTTGATGACAACAGCAAAGTAATGTTGCCGGTGTGTGTGTGTGTGTGTGTCGAGGGGCTGGAGTGTGTGTGATTTTGTTATATAGTACTATAGTAATTTTATTTGATTCTTTTTTGTTAGCTTTTTACTGTTTTAAATGTGGTTTTCTATTCTGTAAGCGAACTTGAGTTGCCATGGGCGAATAGGCAGCAGTATAAATCAATAAATCAATAAATCAATAAATCAATAAATCAATAAATCAATAAATCAATAAATCAATAAATCAATAAATCAATAAATCAATAAATCAATAAATCAATAAATCAATAAATCAATAAATCAATAAATCAACGGTCTGGCAGCCAAGTTGGGTATAAAGATTCCCCCTACTGTGAGTGCTACAGTGCACTACACAAAGTTAACAAAACTGTGTTTATTTACCATCATAATTTCCCATGGACTCCTAATTGATAAAGGTTGGCCCAACTGAGAGGAAACACATTAAATAGATATATGCAAAGTAAATCTTGGCAAAAGGAAGTAAACAATTCAGAGTCCCTCCGATTAGCATCTGTGCCTTCGTTACTCTTACTCTTTGCTACTCTTATATTTTAGGGGTGGAAAAAGGCCACACAACTGACATTGCTTTCCAACAAGTTCTTGAACAAGGTCTTGTGAGTTGACCTTATGCTCAGAAGTGTGGTAAAATCAAATAGAATAGAATACCAGAGTTGGAAAGGACCTTGTAAATCATCTAGTCCTTGTAAATCATCTAGTCCTTATTCCTGCCCAAGCAGGAGACCCTACATCAGGTCTGATAGATGGTAGTCCAGTCTCTTCGGGAAAGCTTCCAATGATGAAGCTCCCTCAACTTCTGAAGGCAACTTCTGTTCCACTGCCTGATAGTTCTCACTGTCGGAATATTTCTCCTTACTTCTAAATCGAATCTCTCCTTGGTCAGTTTCCATCCATTATTCCTTGTCTGGCTTTTGGGTGCCTTGGAAAAATAGGTTGATCCCCTCCTCTCTGTGGCAGCCCCTCAATATAATCAACAAATCAATAAACCAAGTCATCATTATTTCAGTTAGTAAGAGAAAAGATGCATTAGAGTGGCATTTATTTATTTATTTATTTATTTATTTATTTATTTATTTATTTTGTTAACAGATGTTTTAAAAAATAGGGATGACTTGCCCATCTTAGGGAGACTCCTATCCTGCAAAGTTCTCTGTCTAGAGCTTATTTGTCCATGAAGCATCATCAAGTTTGAACATACACATGTAGAATTCAAATGTACAGCCACTTGTCTGACATGGTAATTGGTCTCATGCTTGAGAAGGGGATTGGACTAGGAGACCTCCAAGGTCCCTTCCAACTCTCTCTCTCTCTCTCTCTCATTCTCCTTATCATCATCATCATCATCATCATCATCATCATCATCACTTTAGCCACTGCATGATGAAGGCCTCTTCTGCATGTTCCCAACCAATTTTTGGTTTTGTTAATTGGGCCTGCAATACTTGCTGATGTCATCGATCCATCTTGTTCTAGTCCTCTTTCATGGAGGCTTTTGATCAAGTGGGATCCATTCTAGGACTGCCTTGGTCCACCTGCCATCAGTTCTTCTTGCTATGTGACCAGTCCATTTTCACTGCGGTTCTTTTACTCTTTTGATGGCAACATATGCTTTTGGTTGTTCTCTAATCCATGTGAAGGTCTTTCTGTCTTGTCTGGTGATGCCGAGCATGTAACTTTCCATGACTCTCTGTGACACTCGTAGTTTTTGTATCAATTATGAGGTTAGTGTCCATGTTTCACTGGCATAGGTTAGAACAGTAGCAAACACTGATTGAAAACTTTTCTCTTCAGGCATAAGGAGAGGTTTTACACTCTTCTTCTTCTTCTTCTTCTCTTCTTCCTCCTCTTCTTCCTCTTCCTCTTTTTCCTCTTTTTCTTTTTTTAAAATTTGATTTATATGCCACCCTTCTCCGGAGACTCAGGGCGGCTTACAATGCGTTAAGCAATAGCCTTCATACTTTTGTATATATTTATACAAAGTCAGCTTATTGCCCCCACAAACTGGGTCCTCAATTTACCCACCTTAGAAAGGATGGAAGGCTGAGTCGACCTTGAGCCTGGCTAGGATTGAACTCGCAGAATTGCAGGCAGCTGGATGTTAATTGCTGCCTTTAGTAGGAGGCATTAGCCCCCTACGCTACTCAGGCTCTTCTACTCTTCTTCCTCTTCCTCTTCTCTTTTAAAATTGTAAGTTCCAGAGCTCGCAGGATGTCTGCTTCTTTCTATACACACACACACACACACACACACACACACACACACACACACACACACTGTATGTGGATTGCAACTAATTCTGGGCTGCATTTAAGATACGTAGATAAAGCTTCAAATTAATTTTGCAAAAGGCATGTTCAATAAGTTGCTTGCACTGCAGCAGAAGTAATCAGTCGAGATGCTATCCCCCTTGCTGTTATGAAGCTGCTTGGATTTTCCTTTCCTATGAACACACGATAAAGGAATTAACTGAATCTGAGAGCATTGCTGACTATTGGATAAGTCACAGTCATGATCACTTGCGAGTGACTCCAGAAATGTGTGATACTAATCTTAGAGGATCTCCAAGCAAATTGTGAAGAGCAAACTGTATGGAAATAAAAGGGCTAATTGATTTCAATAGATAGTTGCAGAGCAGATGTATTGTATTCCAATAAGCTCCCTGCAGTTCAGAGCCTCAGCTTTGTGGAGATGTGGCCATAGGATATGGTGAGCTCAATATTATTTCAGGAAGAAGTATTGCTATTCTTGTTAGGGGAAAAAAAGGCTCAGCAGTGGCAAGATTATGGAAGATTATTGCTTGCAAGAATTTTATAGTGATCGCATCAAATTCTCAGGGAGGTGTATTGAATCAAATTTTAATAAGCATTACACATCTGAGACATAATAATGGGAATAAAACATATTACCTTGAAACTAGATGATAAGGTATAAGGAACCCCCCTCCCCCCTTGGAAGCTGACATTTATGGAACTGAATTTTTGGAGGCTATGTTCTCAACCTTTTTTCATACCCTGGCCATTAGGTATTTTACTGGATAGAATAGAATAGAATAGAATAGAATAGAATAGAATAGAATAGAATAGAATAGAATAGAATAGAATAGAATAGAATAGAATAGAATAGAATAGAATAGAATTTTGTATTGGCCAAGTGTGATTATACACCCAAAGAATTTGTCTTGGTGAATATGCTCTCAGCATACATAAAAGAAAGATACCTTCATCAAGAATCATAAGGTACAACACTTAATGATAGTCATAGGGTACAAATAAGCAATCAGGACACAATAGCAGTATAAACCGTAAGGATACCAGCAACAAAGTTACAGTCATACAGTCATAAGTGGGAGGAGATGGGTGATAGGAACGATGAGATTAATAGTAGTGCAGACTTAATGAATAGTTTGACAGTGTTGAGGAAATTATTTGTTTAGCAGAGTGATGGCGTTCGCGAAAAAATTGTCCTTGTGACTAGTTGTTCTGGTGTTGTTTTGGTTTTGAGCATGCACATACCTGGTTGGGGATAAAAAAACAGCTCCTAAAGCACAGCTGATCATCGGAGAGAGAAGCAATGAGAAAAGCGTGGAAGATCGCTTCACTCGCTAACGCCTCATTAGGGCTGAAAAAAAGCTTCTAAAGCACAGCTGATCATCAGAGGGAGCAGCAATGAGAAAAGCAGGCGAAGCGCGGAAGATCGCTTCACTCACTAGCACCTCATTAGGGCTGGAAAAAAGCTTCGAAAAAAACTATATTTAGACGCACCTAAATTTTCAGCCACTTTTAGGGGGTGGGGGTGGGAAGTGTGTCTTCTACTCCGAAAAATATGGTAGTTTCCATCTATTGCTTTTTATCTCACCTTCAGGTTGGAGAATAGTTTGACTCCCTCTTCTTTGTGGCATCCCCTCAAATATTGGAAGACTGCTACCATGTCACCCCTAGTCCTTCTCTTCATTAAACTAGGCATACCCAGTTCTGGCAATCATTCCTCATATGTTCTCCAGTCATCCTATCTATCATTCTTCATATTCTCCAGTCCCCTAATCATTTTGGTTGCTCTTCTCTGCACTATTTCTAGAGTCTCGGCATCTTTTCTTATATCAGAGTGACCACAACTGGATGCAATATTCCACGTTGCTCCAAAATTCCAATATTCCAAGCTATACTTAATATATTTTAGAGTTACGTACCAGCAACACCTGCTTCCTGAATTCGGACTGTAATAGAGTGTTTTTGGTTCACTCAATGGGGAAAAAAATGGCTACCTTTCTGTGCCTTGCTTCTTGAATTTCAAAAGCTCAGTAGGCTGCATTGAAAGGGATTCACTGGGCTATTAAAACAGGGAAAGTTATGCATTTGGCATTCGTAAGTTAAAATTGCTTGGTTGGAAAAGCAATTGATGGGTTAATGCTCAAATCGGTGTGAGATTTGTAGTTAGGCTGCCACCGATATCTTCAGCGAAGGGATGGAGAGCAAACTGGTGAGATTCTAAATGTTGGCTCCTCTATTACTCTCTTCAACCCCGTTTTGGAATCTGCTAGAGATTTTTCTGCAATATTATCTACCTCATTGGAAAACAGCTGGTAATGCTGGCTGAGACTGAAAAAGAAAAAAAAGCTAGGCCAAGTTAGTACTCCAATGGAGGAAATCCAAGTGCTGTGTGGGATGAGAAACGAAAGAAGAAGAAAAAGAATGATTTTGACAAAAGCGTTGACAAACTGCGAGCTCAAGGGATCGAGTTGAATTGAAGATCTTAGTTAACATCTAAGTAGGTTTAGGACTATATATATATATATATATATATATGTATGTATGTATGTATGTATGTATGTATGTATGTATGTATGTATGTATATGTGTGTGTGTGTGTAAATTCTCACGGGTATATATGTATGTACAGGTAATATCTCAGGTTTCTTCCCGTGTAATTGTAAACATATCTTTAGAAGGATTGCAGCGACGTTTTGATGAAATCACATTCATCATCTTCTGGCTGATGTTCTCGGTTTGGTGCTTATGGGCAAACTGTGTGATCTTAACTGACATTTTTCTTTGAAAAGAGCCAAAGGTGTATTCTGATTGGTTGACAGTGTTGTTTTATTCTGATTGGCTAATGATGTAGTTGTATTTTGATTGGATGGAAGCACTGTTGCTGGGTTGTGGGTTGATGGATAAGATATGTTGGAAATGGTGGCAACACAGGTTTCTTGATGAACCTTTGATCTATGGTTTATATTTTGTCTTAAGATTCGTCTATTTATGAGAGCAGGTTTCCAAATAGAAGGCAGACAGGAGGTGTCATCACGTTTATTCATACAATATGGTCTTTTCTCTATTTCAATGGCCTCTCTGATTATTCTGCCATTGAGATGTTCTATTTTTGCAACTGTTTTTGTGTTATAAAAGTTAATATTATGTCCTGTGGCATTTATGTGTTGTACTAATGATGGTGTTCTTTCTTCTGTACTGAGTGTTTATGTTCCTCGATGTGCACACTCATTCTTCTGTTGGTCTGTCCAATATATGTTGAGGGGCAAGAAGCACACGGGATTTCATATATGCCTTAATGTGATTTCATCGAAACGTCACTGCAATCCTTCTAAAGATACGTTTGCAACTACATGGGAAGAAACCCAAGATATTAACTGTACACACACACACACACACACACACACACACACACACACATTGAAACTGTAAGTTAATATTTTATATCTTGATCATCTCCTGTTGGTCATTCCTTTTTAGACTACTCCACTTACAACAGTTTGTTTAATGATCATTCAGAGTTACAATGGCATTGAAAAATGTGACTTATAACCAGCAGTGGATTTCACATAGTCTTACCACCGGTTTGTTGTGCGCACATGCCTTCCACATATGTACTTTGCTCGTGCATGTGCCCTCCGAGCATGTACCTGGCCTTGAAAACATGGCTAAATAGAATGGCATTATGCCGTTGGGACCATTCGCAGTCGCCGCTACCAGTTCGCCTGAATCAGTCCAAAACGGTCCTGGTCCCATCTCTGCCTCCGATGTAGAGCCCTTGTCCAAGCCTTCCCCAGACTCCAGGACTGGCCCATGTTCCTCCCCAGCCTCCTCACTGTCTGACTCTGCTTCCACCAGTGGACTACAACACACATATAATAATCACTTAACTCCCTTGGGCAAAGTTATTAGATCTTAGTTGCAAAATAAGATAACAGTTAACTCATTCCTCAATGCCTTTGACTTTCCTAGTCCATAATAGTTTTGTATATTGCACTTACCATAGGAGTAGTTGAAAAATCTAGTCTTTGTAGTTGTGATGAAAGTTTGAGCTGAGATGCCAGGTTTTCTGGGCTATTTTTTTTTTGTGATGCTTTTTTTTTTTTTGGCAATTAACAAATTATGCCTTTTTTTTTTTTTGAAAGGAAAAAAGAACTAATGGTAAAATCTGTCTCTTGAGAAAGCTACAAATTGAACGATATCAAAGCAATATTTAAATTCGTATTTTTAATTGCAGATCAGGACAGAAATAGAATGAACGATGAGTTTCTAAAGAATCGCACTCTTCTTCGACTGGGAAAGATTAAAAAAACTGCATTCAGTAATACCCGAGGAAAAAGAATCACTTGAAGATGTCTTGTTGAGGAAAATCCTTACAATACTTTCATTAGATGTATTTAAAAATCTTGATATTTCAATGATTATGATTATGATGATTCACTATAACGGCTATCGTTTATCATGGCACTGATTCCTTTACCAGCAATCCTGAATAAAACAAGCTATAGTTACTAAAGATCAAAAATGTCTGCCAATTTGTATAAGATGTTTCACAGGTAGCACTTATCCCCATTGAGAATCGCTAGAATGTTCCAGAATAAATCGGAGAAGTGCTGGAAATGTCATCAGACCCCAGGAGCCTATTACCACATGTGGTGGACATGCCTAGAAGCAAGGAGATATTGGTCTAAGATACACATGTGGTTGGAAACAACGACCAAAAGACACATAGACTTTAAACCAGAGATATTTTTAATTAGGGATTTTACCAGAAATATATAACAAAGAATTGCAGTATTTAATTGTGAATCTTCTCAAAGGCAGCTAGAACTGTATTTGCTAAAAATTGGAAAGAAGAAATGATACCTTCGGATGAAGAAATTATTAGGAAAATGTTTGGACTGTGCCGAAATGAGCAAATTGACATTTGAAATAAGAGAGCAGGAAGAAAAAAAATATTATTTGATATGGGATTTATTCTACCACTGGGTAGATAACAAAAAATGGTGATATGTAAGGAAATATCGAAATACTTAAATGATGATACAACTGATATATTTTTTGTAAGATTAAATTTTGGATATGTAGTAATATTATGAAAAGAGGAGAGGGCACTAGGGATGCAAACCGACAAATGTACTGTCTGTACTTGATTGAATGAATGATGTCTTATTTTTTATTTTATTTTATTTTTTACTTTTTTTAAAATAAAAAAAATGATTTGGGGAAAAAAAAATGTCTGCCAGGCTATCTTACCTCCTTTGCATGAATGATCTGAAGCGGTATGGAAAAGCATGTTCTGAAATAGAAATTCTGCTCAACACAGTCCATATAGACAGCTTAGATTTTGCAAAGGAGAAATGGACGAATGTGCCATGCTCACCATCAAATGGGGGGAAAAAATAGTGGAAATGGAAGGAAAGCAAGATGCCCTATGGCGGTGACTCCCAACCTTTTGGGTACCTGGGATTGGTTCTGTGCACGGCTGGTATGTACTTACTTTCCCTACCCGTTTGCAAATGTGAGTGCTCGCTTTGCTCGCCACGCCCCATCCACACATGTGATTGGCCTTCTGTGCATGTGCTTTGCTGACAAACACACCTTCTGCACTTGCGCCCAGCCTCAGAAATATGCCTAAATAGGATGGCATAGAGCAGGGGTCTGCAACCTTAAATACTTAAGGAGCCATTTGGACCCGTTTCCCACAGAAAAAAAAACACTGGGGGTTACAAAACCTGGGTGGGTGTGGCCAACTCAATGCCACTCACTTCCACCAGTCACATGACCCTAGCCACGCCTACCCAGCTGGTCATTAGGGCAGAGAACCAGTTGTTAAAAAACACCGGGAACCACAAAATCATTTTGACATCTCTCTCTCTCCCCTCCCCCCTCTCTCCCTCTCTCTCTCTCTCTCTGTCTCTCTCTGTATCTCTCTATGTCTCTCTCTCCCCCCCTCATTCTGTATCTCTCTGTCTCTGCCTTGGCTGCTTGTCCATTCCCTGCCGTCACCCTTACCTTCTCAGGCCAGGTGAGGAGTGACTGGGAGGGGAAGGTGAGAGGTGGGGCCAGCCAATGGTGGGATCATCTGACAGGGAGCCACAGCAGAGAGCCCAAAAAAATGCACGTGGCTCCGGAGCCACAGGTTGCTGATCCCTGGCATAGAGCCTGGAGGGGTGGTCGGACCCACCCATGAGTTCTGCTACCGGTTTGGTCTGAACCGGCTGAATACAACCCGTGGTTCCATGGAGAGAGGTTTTTCCACGGACTGGGGGGACCGTGGCTTCGTGTACTGCCTGTATCCCACAGATGGGGCTTTGCTAGTTTGCACAGCCCAGTTTCTGGCATGTTGAGTACCAATGCCAGTCCATGGACCAGGGGTTGAGGTTGGGGACCCCTGCTGTATGGAAATAAACTCAAGACCCTAGATGAAGACAATCCCTAGAAATATCTGTGCATCCTTCAAGCTGGCAAAATCAAGCACACTGAAGTGAAGGAGAGTCAGAAGTGAGTGTCAGGCCTGGAAGCCATCTTTGACATTGAGCCTTCAGGACTGCCACATTTAGTGCTGTGGGAAACTGGAGGTGTTGTGACCTAGGCTTCCTGAATCATTAAAACACAGGAGTATTCCCAAAAACCTGTTTTATTGCAACAGCTGTGAATTCTGTTCATTCACAGATGAGTCCCAAATAGTTGTAAAGAGTCCTTCGGGATAAGGCTGATAATCACTCACCTTTATCTCTCTTGACAAGCTGCCAAAGACCTAATTGGCAAAGTCACATGGAGTCCAGAATCAAACAGAGCTTCAGACTTTAAACTGCACAGAATTAACAATGTTGCTTCCTGCAAAGGCTCATGTGCCTTTGCTCCTCTTTTAAGTCTTATGGGAGGGGCCAATCAGCTTCAGGCCCTACTCCTGAGTCATCCCTTTTGTTTTAATTGTTCTTGCCTTCTGACAGCTCTGCGCCTGCACGCACTGGGAATAGGCTCCCTCTGTTCCTCTGCCTCGCTGAGATCCAAATCTGGAGGCTCTGGAGGCAGCATACATCTCCCAGATGGCCCTTTCTCTGCCTCCAATGCAGAGCCCTCATCTGAGCCTTCCCCAGACTCCAGGACTGGCCCATGTTCCTCCCCAGTCTCCTCACTGTCCAACTCCACTGCCAGCTCTGCAGGCCTCCGGCGAACCACAACAAAGGGATTGTATGGAGCCAGGGTGATACATAGTCATAATAACATTCCTTTCTCGGAGTCAAGGACATCTTGCCCTACAGCTGAACAGATGAACCTGGGAGGCATCTCCAGTTGGGACGGTGCTTTGATTGGAACATGTGATGGACATATGGGGTGTTGGGCAGGGACTTGAATTTTCCTTTGGGCGGGGAAAACCTGGAAGCTTTCAGATTCAGGTTTTCCCAGATGTGCTGATATGACATCTGTAATAAAATAGAACTTTGAGGAAACTCAAGCCTCAGAGTTTTCTTTCTTTGGGGGTGTTACTTGGAACCCTGACATTAACCCGAGTATATGAGACTGAAGAAGATTTTGAAGTCCAAACTCAGTGGAGGAAATCCCATCAAGGCAAGCAACGCCTGAGCAATTCCAGTCATTAGATACACAGCTGGAACAGTGGATTGGACTCATGCAGAACTGAAAGCCCTGGATAGAAAGACCAGAATAATAATGACAATGATACCTTTCATCCACACTGATAAGAAAGACAAAATAATCTGGATAATGGATATCGCAATACCTGAAAACAACAAAAACTGCTGGGGGGAAAAACTCACAAAATGTAAAGACCTGCAAATAGAAATCGAATAACGGTGGCAAAAGAAAGCAAAGATAATTCCAAGATCCAAAGGCACCTTGGATGCAATTCTAAAACTACTTGAAAATCAGCAGCGTTGACAAAATCACCAGTCAATTGCAAATGGCTGCTTTACTTAGCAATAGCACTTAGACTTATATACCACTTCATAGAGCTTTACAGCCCTCTCTAAGCAATTTACAGAGTCAACCTCTTGCCCCCAACAATCTGGGTCCTCATTTTACTGACCTCGGAAGAATGGAAGACTGAGTCAGGATCGAACTCCTGGCAGTCAGCAGTGAGTTAGCCTGCAATATTGCATTCTAACCACTGTGCCACCACGGCTCTTAAAACATTCTGTGATAATACTTTACCACCTTCAAATAACAACATCTGCCACTCTAAACATCTGGTTAACTCCATAGAACAAACCCCAATAATATTAATCAATTGAAAGAAGCAGGTTGGAAAAATTAGAGGTACCAACGTGAAGAATGGAAGGAGAGGTAAATGTTAGGTTTTGTTCATCCTTAGCTCAGCTAAGAAAAGTCACTTTGTATTTTACTTTGGACAATATTTAATGCTTTCTCTAATCAAGTTCAAGTGATGAAATAGCATTTGATGGGCATGTGTTTGTAGAATCATCTCTAATTGACCTCCGTAGGTCAATATATATCTTTTGAGGGTAATGATGCCTCACTGATGATTCAACATTGTATTTCTCAATTAGCACAAAGTGGATGTCTTTATTTGTGTTCAAATGGACACACAGCTTTATTTCTCTATGTGATGTTTAATATTCAGCTTCCACTCATTGATAATTAAGAATTAGTTAAGTCTTCTTTAGAATTGGCAGGGCAGGTACAGTAAAATGTATTGCCTCCAGTGTATTCGTTGATAACACTTTTCATTGAGGTTGCTCTTGAATAGATCAACTCTCTGGTAAAGTGGGCCCTAAAATACTAATGATCAGGATTTGCAGCTTGATAATATTTCTTCTTTGTTATATGCCTAATTTAATACATTGGAGAAAAGACTCAAAGTGGTCTCCCAGGTTTTATGCATGAAAGTTTATTCATTGTTTGAGAACTCTCTAAGGAGATTTCTAGTATATTGTGGTTGTTTTTCACTTGAACTCTGCTATACAGGGAGGGAGGGAGAGAAGGAAGGAAGGAATCTAGTTGTATGGAAAGAAGAAAGGGAAGGTGATAGGGAGGGAGGAAATCTAGTTGGAAGGAAAGAAGGAAGGAGGGAGGGAGGGAAGGAGAGAAGGAAAGAAGGAGAGAGGGAGGGAAGGAAGGAAGTAATCTATGGAAGGGAGGGAAGGAGGGAAGGTGGGAGGGAGGCAGGAAATCTAATTGGAAGTAAGGTTAAAAGAAAGGAGGGAGGAGGGAGGGAGGGAGGGAGAGAAGGAAGGAAGGAAGGAAGGAAGGAAGGAAGGAAGGAAGGAAGGAAGGAAGGAAGGAAGGAAGGAAGGAAGGAATCTAGTTGTATGCAAGGAAGAAAGAGAGGGAGGGAGGAAATCTAGTTGGAAAGAAGGAAGGAAGGAAGGAAGGAAGGAAGGAAGGAAGGAAGGAAGGAAGGAAGGAAGGAAGGAAGGAAGGAAGGAAGGAAGTCTATTTCTCATGGTTCTTTGCTTCCAATAATTACTTTGAATTTTCTATTCCTGTCAAGGTGAGTCAGAGCTATTATTAAATATTGCTGAAACAAGATTTGCCTAGAAACATCCAATCTCCAGGCTTCTGAAAGTGCCTATTTACAGGCATTGTATACAACCCAATAAACTACTGACTACTGTGCCTGAAGTGGACATAAATGGAATTTAGGTCTCTTGTCCATCTTAAATATTAGTTTTAATTAATCTTTACAACAGCTTGCTAAAATTACTGCTTGGTATCCCATTTTACCCATAATTGAAAGATATTAAGGTATATTGTGTTTCCCATAAAAAGTGAGGGAAGCGTGGAAATAACGTTTGATACTGAATCAACTTGATAGAACTCTCTTCTGGCACAAGCAATTACCTAGATACTGATATGATTCAACGGAAGGCAGCTGATATAATCCAATGCTAGCAGAAACTGTAAAGCGAGACACTTTTAGAAAAGCAAGTGGAGCATTCCTCCATAAAGTAAAGTCAGTTGGAAACCAAAATAAATTGCACGTACAGAATTGCAGGTAAATAGAACTTGCTTTAAGTAGCCAAAGATGTCAGGAGAGCCAAAAGGTTTGGTATATAGACTTAGCACTCAGACTAAACATGAAATGAATATTGGAATGAAATAGAGTAATAGCTCTATAGCCCTTAGACTTATATACCATTTCAGGGTATATTACAGTCCTCTCTAAGCAGTTTACAGAGTCAGACTCTTGCTTTCAACAGTTTGGGTCCTCATTTTACTGACCTCGGAAGGATGAAGGATGAATCAACCTTGAGCCGGTCAGGATTGAACTGCTGGCAGTCGGCAGAGTTAGCCTGCAATACTGCATTCTAACCACAAGGAAGGAAGGAAGGAAGGAAGGAAGGAAGGAAGGAAGGAAGGAAGGAAGGAAGGAAGGAAGGAAGGAAGGAAGGAAGGAAGGAATAGTACTTAGACTTAATTATCACTTTACAGTGCCCTCTCTAAGTGGTTTACAGAGTTAGCATCTTCCCCCCAACACTCTGGATCTACATTTTACTAACCTCAGAAGATCCAATCTGGGTTGGTCAGTGGGAGCATTTATGTGGCACTATCCTATTGGTTGATTGGTGTGTTCTTAGGTCGGTAAAATGTTCACATAAAAAAGAAAAAGAGGAGGAGGGAAAAAAAGGAAAATTAAAAATATAAGAAAGAAAGAAAGAAAGAAAGAAAGAAAGAAAGAAAGAAAGAAAGAAAGAAAGAAAGAAAGAAAGAAAGAAAGAAAGAAAGTGTAAAGATGTACTAACCCTTATCACAAGTAAAGTAAATGTTTGTCCGTCCATTCATCCATCTATCCATCTATCCATCTATCCATCTATCTACTATTGTCTATCTCTATCCATCCATCACCCATCATCCATCCATCCATCCATCCATCCATCCATCCATCCATCCATCCATCCATCTCTCCATCTAGCCATCAAGCCATCTATCCATCTATCCATCCATCTGCTATTGTCTATCTCTATCCATCCATCATCAATCCATCCATCCATCCATCTATCCATCTATCTGTCTCTATCCATCCATTATCCATCCATCCATCCATCCATCCATCCATCCATCCATCCATCTATCTGTCTTCTGTCTGTAGGTCTGTCTATCTATCTATCTATCTATCTATCTATCTATCTATCTATCTATCTATCTATCTATCTATCTATCTATCTATCTATCTATTTTTCCTATTTGGAAAAAAGAATATATGCAATTAAGTGGAAAAGGATCTCAATAGTTCCTTATAGTGATTGGGAGCTGCTCAGAGTTTGATTTAAGTTAGGCAGATATATATATTAAAATACATACATACATACATACATACACACACACACACACACACACACACACACACACATGTATATGTATGTGTGTGTGTGTATATATATATACACAAATAAAGAAGAAAAGACCATAAATATTATAGTATGTTAACGGTAATGTATTTTATTCTCCCTGGTTTAAATTTCTTAACAAGAGCATCATGATCATTTACCATCCAATTCAAGGTTCCTAGGTCATTTAATTAAATAAGATAACATATACACCGCATTTATGTTTTCTTTTCTTTTTTTAAAAAAAATAGATTTATATGCCACCTTTCTCCGGAGACTCAGGGTGGCTTACAATGCGTTAAGAAATAGCCTTCATACTTCTGTATATTTATACAAAGTCAGCTTATTGCCCCCACAAACTGGGTCCTCAATTTACCTACCTTAGAAAGGATGGAAGGCTGAGTCAACCTTGAGCCTGGGGAGATTCGAACTTACAGTAATTGCAGACAGCTGAATGTTAATAACAGGCTTTTTTTAGTCTGTTGAGCTATCTAGGCTCTTTCTTCACTGTATTATTAATAAAAATTAACGTTAAAGAAAGAGCACTAAAAACAGGAAACACTTTGAAAACACTTCTCCTAAAAAAAAATATGAATGAATGAATGAAAAAATCAAAACTTTGTAGCAGAACTGTATTATTTTCCTGAAAGGAAATATTATTATACAATAATTTTGTATTTGTTCGGTATATATCAACATGTTACAAACATATCCGAGTGACAGGAAGAGAAATTTCACTCGATACTTGTTTTATATTATTCAAAATATGGTTGTGTAGAGCAAAATAGATTAGCCACAACATTTTTCTCCCCCTGGAATTTCTTAACATTATTCATTTTTTTTGCCAACCCTGAGACAGAGAGTTTAATATCTGTATCATGACAAAAAAAATCTGTTTGCTGGAATAGATCAACTCTAAGTGTTTCTATGGATTAATAACAGCCAGGCAGCCTCACAGATTACTTGCAGTGTTCGTTGTAATCGTGCTTTTAAAGCAATAAGAAAAATGGGAGACTAAATTAATATACCATCTCAGAGAAGAGTTACAGATTAATAACTAATACCAGAGGCCAGATTAATAATACAGGAGTTATTTCAGAATGAAAAATTGTAGGATTGTTGTCTTTTTAATAAAGAAGAATATTTGTAGCTCAGAGCTGAAATGTGAAGTCCTTGGTCTTCTCTGAGCTTGGTGCAGATGTATTTGCTGTAAATGTATCGCTACCCAAACTTGGTAAAATTTTCAGTGGTAGTTACGGAACTGATCCAGTTTTGGTCACCACACTATAAAAAGGATGTTGAGACTCTAGAAAAAGTGCAGAGAAGAGCAACCAGGATGATTAGGGGACTGGAGGCTAAAACATATGAAGAACGGTTGCAGGAACTGGGCCAATGGTGGTTCTCTTAGTAATAGTGATGGTGTAGTAATGGTGATGGTGATGGTAGTAATGGTGTTACTACCAGTTCTCTTCGCACACACGCTTTGTGTGCAATCACAAAAACCTTGAAGATGAAAACAGATACAACACAGAACGTAGCATAATAGAGATGGAAGGGACTTAGAGGTTCTTCTACTCCAACTCCTTGCTTGAGCAGGGGATCCTATACCATTTTAGGCAAATGGTTGCCCAGACTCATTTTGAAAGCCTTCAGCGATGGCTCATCCACAGCTTCTGAAGGCAACTTCTGTTCCACTGGTTGATTGCTCTATTAGGAAATTTCTCCTTAGTTCTAGGCTGCTTCTCTCCTTGGTTAGTTTCCATCTGTTGTTTCTTGTTTTGCCTTTTGGTGCTTTGGAAAATAGTTTGACCCCCTCATGTTGGTAGGAGCGGATAAAATATAGGAACACTGCTATCATGTCTCTCCTAATCCTTCTTTTAATTAGACTAGACATACCCAATTCCTGTAACCGTTCTTTGTATAATTTAGTGTCGAGCCACCTGATTATTTTTGTTGCTCTTCTCCGCACTCTTTCTAGGTCTCAAAATCTTCTCTCTTTTTTTATCGTGGTGACTGTAGGAAGTTAGCACCCACCCCTTTCCTAGAGGAAAGAAATATTTTAGGAAATATTAAAAAGGCAGAATATTATGTTTCCCTGGGATGAGAAATGGAGAAGCATGTTTTAAAGAAGAAGCAGCTCACATCTTCCTGCCCCCACCTTTTGTCAATGGGCCAGAGGCAGAAACTCAATCTTTGTCAATGGACCATCACCTGCAACACAATAGGATCCATCTAGAAACAGAAACTCACCACACGGCACCTGGGAAGATTACATCAGCCAGCAAGGCTAGCTAAGACCCCCTCCCCCTGGGAGTCTGACAACCAATCAGGATACTTTTTTCTTGGCCCCAGGAAGTTCAAAGCCAGAGAGGGCATAAAACCCGGGGACTCACTGCGTCTCAGCCCCTTTTCTGTTCAGGATCTCAAACCATGTGATCCTGTCCACCATTAAACCATCTTTCCAAGCAATCTCAATGTTTCCAGTATATTTTTCCCCACTTGGAGCTGAATCCAGAAGGATATTTCTTTCTACATGACCAAAACTGGATGCAGTATGCCAAGTGTGGTCTTACCAAAACCTCATAAAGCAGTACTAACACTTCTCATGATCTTGATTCTATCCCTCTAGTAATGCAGCCTAGAATTGTGTTGACTGTTTTGGGCTGCTGACGACAACTGTTGGCTCACATAACATAAGAAATAACAGGTTTGCACTTAAGACTTGTGCTTCTAACAGTCTCCTGACCAGTTTTTCACTTCTATTTACTGATTAAATTCCAAATAAACCAAAATCATTGTTCTTGTAAAAATTGGGGTGTTTGTTGTTGTTTTTTTCCATTAAGAACTGCAAGTATAACAACTTATTGAGCATATTTATTTACCAGTAAGATTAGGACTCTCAATTTTGAGAGCTCATCGAAATATTTTCAAACGAGTGGGCTTATCTGTAGAAATACAATTCTTATAAATTCATGAAATCCTTATAATAGATACCATATTTTTTAGAGTACAAGACACACTTTTTCCCCTTCAAAAAGAGGCTGAAAATTTGGGGGTGTCTTATACTCCGAATGTAGCTTTTTCGAAGCTTTTTTCCAGCCCTAAGGAGGTGCTAGTGAGTGAAGCGATCTGCTCCCTCCGACTCTCAGATGTGCTTTCGAAGCTTTTTTTCAGTGAAGTGATCTCCATGCTTTGCCTGCTCTCTCCGACTCTCAGCTGTGCTTTAGAAGCTTTTTTTCAGTGAAGTGATCTCCGTGCTTTGCCTGCTCCCTCCGACTCTCAGCTGTGCTTTAGAAGCTTTTTTTCAGTGAAGCAATCTTCCATGCTTTGCCTGCTCCCTCCGACTCTCAGCTGTGCTTTAGAAGCTTTTTTTCAGTGAAGTGATCTCTGTGCTTTGCCTGCTCTCTCCAATTCTCAGCTGTGCTTTAGAAGCTTTTTTTCAGTGATGCAATCTCCATGCTTTGCCTGCTCCCTCTGACTCTCAGCTATGAAGGTTTTTTTTTTCAGCCCTAACGAGGTGCTAGTGAGTGAAGCGATGATGTCCGTGGTTTGCCTACTTTTCTCATTGCTTCTCTCTCCAAAGTGCTTTAGAAGTTGATTTTTTTATCCCCAAGCAGAGGATAAAAAAATCAGCAAACTAATGTGCTGAAATTGACCAGATTAAGGACTTTAGCCAGATGAATACCTGGTAGGCAGACTTTCCCCCCCCTATTTTCCTCCCCAAAAACTAAGCTGTGTCTTATACTCCAAAAAATACGGTAATAAATTCAGTGAGTGTAAGTCAAGGAAAGAAGAAGATAGGAATAGCTGATGTGAATTCTCTAAAGGTCTTTCTCTCTCCCTCTCTCCCTCCCTCCCTCCCTCCCTCTCTCTCTCTCTCTGAGAAATGACAAGGTAAGAAATGACAAGGCCACTTTGAACCAACTTTTCAGAAATCCATTGTGTTTGACTGTCAAATGTCACCCCCGCTTAACACTGTTTCAGGAATGGTGAAACAATCTCGTGTGAGGCTTTTTTTAATGGCTTCAGCAGAATTTAACTGCTCACCTTGGAAAGCTGGTGCTTTGAAATACGTTCCCTATCACTTTGGGTAGCTTTTAATTAAGATGTGGCTTAGCCAACCTCTTGAGGATAGCTGCCAAAAGTTGCTTTTAAAATCAAGACACATGCATGGGAAAGTTTAAAAAAAACCAGTGGTAGGTGAGCTGCTGCCAGTTCAGATTGGTTCGGGCGAACCGATAGTTCCAACGATCAGCTGGCCCCGTACATCCACTCCCACCCTATCCTGTTCTATATTTCCTTCTTTCTGGCTCAGCTAATTCATGTGGCAGAGGTGATTTCCGTGCTCCACTATTCTACTTACTGGGGCTGCCTTAGAAGGTAAGCAGCTGAGCTTCAAATTGCTGTGTTTTGAACACTGCACGCAAGTGTGTTAGGGGCGCATGCATGCGTGAAGCCTGCTCTCACAGAACCAGTTGTTAAACTGTTGTAGCCCACCACTGTAAGAAACACTTTAAAGGTCCAAAGAAGAGCTAAAACACGAAGTCACCAGGTACCAAAGAGAGGAAAGAGGGAGAACTTCCCATCAAGGTCATGAACAGGATTTTGTAGAATCGTAAACAATGAAGAGCTCGGAGAAACGTTGTGAGGATATTTAACCCAATCCAAGTCAAATCTAGAACCTCATGAACTACGAAAGCATATACGCCCATTGAAAATAACTCAGCTTTTTTTCCCCCAGGGACAACAAAAAATCCTTTGTTATGGCTATCCCGTTCAGGGAATGATGAAGGATTAGCCATTTTGGTCTAGTGGTCTAGTGGTAGATAGATAGATGATAGATAGATAGATAGATAGATAGATAGATAGATAGATAGATAGATAGATAGATAGATAGATAGATAGATAGATAGATATGGATGGATGGATGGATGGATGGATGGATGGATGGATGGATGGATGGATGCAAAGCTATAGATAGATGAGCCACGGTGGTGCAGTGGTTAGAGTGCAGTACTGCAGGCTACTTCTGCTGATTGCCGGCTGCCTGCAATTTGGCAGATGGAATCTCACCAGGCTCAAGGTTGACTCAGCTTTCCATCCTTCCGAGGTGGGTAAAATGAGGACCCAAATTGTTGGGGGCAAGAGGCTGACTCTGTAAACCACTTAGAGAGGGCTATAAAGTACTGTGAAGTGGTATACAACTTTAAGTGCTACTGTTATTGCTAGACGATAGATAGATGATAGAGAGAGAGAGAGAGAGAGAGAGAGAGATATGATAGATAGACAGACAGACAGATGATGGGTGGATGGGTAGGCGGGTGGATGGGTGGGTGGGTGGATGACAGACAGTTTCGGGAATTTACTGTAGTCTGGGTGAATAATTAAATATGCAATACAGTCAAGTTCAGTTGAAAGCCAAAAAGAAGTTCAAAGCATTTCTCAAATCAAAATATTTAATCCAATGTCTCCATGTACTTGTCCGAATTTTGGATAGTCTCTATTCTTTGCATGAACTTTCCTTTAATTCTATCGAGAAGGGAAAACTACTTAACTACTTGAGTGGATTCCCATTTAAAATCAGTGGCTATTTAGATTTAGGGCTGGATTTTGACATGGATTTTACAATCAAGGACCTTCCAAGCCATCAAAAGTTTAATTAATTACGTTATGAATGCTTGAACTTTATATTTTAGCCATATGGCTTTTGTGTGTGTGTGTGTGTGTGTTAATTGCCTTAGCAGCATGGTTAGGGTCCTAAGTTTAACTGAGAACTGGTATCTATTGGTATCTGCCTGTATCTATGTGCCTAAAACACAATCTTGATATTCCTAAATGTAAAATGTGTATATAAAATTGTCCCTTAATTCTAAGGCAAAATGGAATTGTGTGGCGTTGTGACTCCCATTTCAAAACAGATCCGAACATTGATGGGGCTGACAAAATTAACGTTCCTAACTAAATAGTGACAAATTTCAATGACATCCCTAGATATGAAATATTCCCATGGGGAATAATATATGAGGAATAAACAAACACAGTTGCAAATGTTCTAATAATGCAATATTTTTTCCTTAGATTTTTCAGCTAGTGTATTATTTTTGTTAGATCTTTAGCAATGTTACGAAATGGAGAGAGACCAAAAATAGTGTACAGCAAAAAGAATATACAATAAAGACTACAGTATCTTAAATTAAATAATGCATTTTACAGACTGAAAACAAAATGATTACATAGGTTATGCCTGAAAAGAATACAATTAACAGATGGAAAATGATAAATTATCTACTTTATAGATTGCTCATATGCACCTCCAGTACCTATTAACCACTGAATTAGCAAGTAATTAGCTATTAGCTAATAACCACTGAATAGTAAGTGACTCTCCTAAGCATTTTTGGTTTCAAAAATGCATTCATAAATTCCAGATCTTTGAAATATAGATGCTTTGGGGAAGTGGGGGTAGAATTCCATGCTTGGCAGAGACTTCTTCGAAAGATTTCTTGAGGTTATTCCTGAGTGAAATCAATGCAGGATAATTTAATCATTCTGAGATGGGTTTCATTTTTGACCCTGTGTACATAATCATTTAATCTCAGGATCAAAAGCAGGGCTTACATGAAGATGTTGAACGTACATAAATTACAGTGAAAACAATGATACCTCCGATGCAGAAGTGATACAATTTTCTGGGGTGAGATTAAATAATGGTATTATACAGCTGCCCGCCGAGTCTTATTATGTAACCAGCTACCAACCCTTGTTAATAATTCATCAGAGGGTACTTGTTTACTCGTTTGGGGTTAATCAGATTCCATGTCATGCTCACCCCTCAGAAAAAAAAAGTAATTTGAAGTCTTTCCATTTGTAAATTCTGTGCTGCAGGTATTAAGTAATATATTAAGCTTAAGAGTGGACAATCTGATTAAACATGCTTGTCTTTGAAACTCTCCCCAAATCCTAAAACTTCCTCTTCAAGGAAGAATGAATATTAAAAAAATAGACTAGAGTAGAGGAGAATAGAATAGAATAGAATAGAATAGAATAGAATAGAATAGAATAGAATAGAATAGAATAGAATAGAATAGAATAGAATAGAATAGAATAATGGAATGAAGAATAGAATAGAATAGAATAGAATAGAATAGAATAGAATAGAATAGAATAGAATAGAATAGAATAGAATAGAATAGAATAGAATAGAATAGAATAGAATAGAATAATATCGGAAAATAGAATAGAATAGAATAGAATAGAATAGAATAGAATAGAATAGAATAGAATAGAATAGAACAGAACAGAACAGAACAGAACAGAACAGAACAGAATAGAATAGAATAGAATAGAATAGAATAGAATAGAGATCGCTAACCTTTTTGCCAACGCGTGTCAAAAATGGGGGGGAGCACGAGGGGGGGTCGTGCACATGCCCAAACCAATAATTCAATGGGCCCTTCCCCCCCATGCATGCGCTTGTGATCCCCCCATGCCCCCCCTGTGTTTGGCATGCGATGGCACGGTGGGCCAGATAGGCCTGTTTTTCCAAGAAAGCCTCTGGAGTCTGGGGAGGGCAAAAACGGCCTTCCCCACCCCCTCCGAGACCCTCTAGAGCCCAGAAATAGCCCATTTCCCAACTTCCATTGGGCTTCGAAAGCCCAAAAATCAGCTGGCCAGTGCATGCATGCCCTCTGGAGCTTAGCTAGGGCAACACTTGCATGCCCACAGATAGGGCTCCGCATGCCACCTGTGGCACATGTGCCACAGGTTCACCATCACGGGAATAGAATGACAGAGTAGGAAGGAACCATGGAGGTCTTCTAGTCCAACCCCCTGCTTTGGCAGGAAACCCTACACCACATCAGACAAATGGTTATCCAACCTCTTCTTCAAAACTTCCAACGTTGGAGCATTCACAACTTCTGGAGGCAAGTCGTTCCACGGATTAATGGTTCTCGCTGTCAGGAAATTTCTCCTCAGTTCTAAGTTGCTTCTCTCCTTAATGAGTTTCCACCCGTTGCTTCTTGTCAGGTGATTTGGAGAATAGCTTGACCCCCTCTTCTTTGTGGCAGCCCCTGACGGAGGCAGTTTAATTTGTAAATTGGGAAAACGCCATTAAACTGCCTCCATTTTTAAAATTGATCGAGAGCGTTCATACCATTAGGGCCATCAACGTATGAAAAGAATTACCTGCCTTAAAGTCTTTTGCAGTCAGGCTGCATCTCATTCTTGCTGCCCGCACTGTATCTCTCTTTCCAGGGGACGCTTAACAAGGTACTGCATGTTGCTGTTGTATATTTCCAGCTTCTTTGACCTGCTGATGTCGTGAAACTTGACAGTTTAACAGCAGCTTAAATGCGGTTCTCATCTAATGGAAAGGATGTGGGGGGTGGGGGGAGGAAAAGAAAACCCACAGAGTTAGAATTTAGACCAGATGCTTTGAGGCTATAATGCAAAGTAAACGTCTCCTAAAATGTATAATTCGCCATTTCCCAAATGGTTCGTTTCTATGGGTTTTTTATTACTTTCGTATATATTTTATCTAAAGCGTCGTCTGGGATCGGAATGGATTTATGTACCGATCAGCCAACCTGTACCATCACAAAGCAGAAGCCGCGGCAAACATGAAAGTGAATCCTTTCTCCAGGAATGGCTTTATCTCCTAATAAACGTTACTCCGAGTGTCCTCTTCTCTCCTCCTCTGACAGAATGGAGAGTCTGAAAATATCCAGTTATACTTTCCCATATGGCATGGTCCAAAATCAATCTAACCAAGTTGAGCTTAGAGGTGATATTCAGCTGGTTCGGACCAGTTCGGGGTGAACCGGTAACTCCGATGATCAATTGGCTCCGCTTACTCACCCCCGCTCTATCCTGTCCTTTATTTTCTGCTTTGTAGCTCATCTCAGTCAAGGAGCACAGCTGATTCTCCCCCTTGCTGTTCTACTTAGCGTTGCTGATTTGGAAGGTAAGCAGCTGAGCTTCTAAATGTTCCATTTTTAGCGCTGTGTACAAGCGCCTTACACGTGCGTGTACGCAAAGCGTCCACGTGTGAGTGAAGTGCATGTTCACCGAACTGGTTTTTAAACCAGCAGCATCCCACCACTGGTTGAGGTACTTGCAAAAGCTGAAGTATTTTTTTTTTAAATTTGATTTATATGCCGCCCTTCTCCGGAGACTCAGGGCGGCTTACAATGCGTTAAGCAATAGCCTTCATATTTTTGTATATTTATATGTATACAAAGTCAGCTTATTGCCCCCAACAAACTGGGTCCTCAATTTACCCACCTGATAAAGGATGGAAGGCTGAGTCGACCTTGAGCCTGGCTGGGATTGAACTCGCAAATAATTGTAGGCAGCTGGATCTTAAATGCTGCCTTTGTAGGAGGCATTACCCCCCTATGCTACTCAGGCTCTTTTTCATTTCACTCTGAAGAGTAAAATGTAGGAGAGGAAGTGAGAAGAAGATGCTCCTTCGTATCTTTCAGGACATACTTCTCCTCAGATCCCTGTCTCGAATTCATTTTAAACGCTGTAAGACTCTAAAAAGGGAACGTTGATGGATACCCTTCAGTTATCGCCAGCTCAGTTCTACGCCAACTCAGAATGCTCAGGCTGCCCAAGAAGCTACTGATAATAGTTCTACAGAGCAGTGGTGAAATCCTCCGTGGGTTCACTGCCCATGAATGCATGGTGCATGCCAAGTGTGGGCTGTGCATGAATGGTATGTACCAAGTGTGCACTGTGCATGCCTGGTGCGCACCAAGTGTGTGCTGCGGGTGCATGGTGTGTGCCAAGTCTGTGCTGTGCGTGTGCGGTGCATACCAAGTGTGCGCTGTGCGTGCATGATGCACACCAAGTGTGTGTTATACACGCACAGGGTGTCCCAAACACTGTCAAACATGTACGCGCTGCACGTGTACATGTGTAGCACACGCCAAACATATGCTTCACGCGGAAAAAGAAGACTTCACTAGGTAAGTAGAACAGTGAGGGTGGGGGGAACAGCTGTGCCGCACGATTTAGCTTTGCTACAAAGCAGGATTTCCTGCTTTCTAGCGAATATAAAGCATGCGGCACAGCTGATCATTGGAAATACCAGTTCGAACGAACTGGTAGCTTTTTTTTTTTTTAACTACCGATTCCCCCGAACTGGTAGTTTTTATCACTACCGGTTCGCCCGAATAGCATTTCACCCCTGCTACAGAGGAATTATTGAGTCTGTCATCTGAACCTCCATAACTGTCTGGTTTGGCTCTGCAACCCAACAAGACAGACACAGACTTCAACGGATAGTTAGAACAGCAGAAGAAACCATGGTTACCAACCTGCCTCCCATGGAGGACCTGTACACTGCACGAGTCAAAAAGAGGGCTGTGCAAATATTTACAGACCTCTCACATCTTGGATATATACTGTTTCAACTTCTACCCTCAAAACGACACTATGGAGCACTGCACACCAGAACAACGAGACACAAGAACATTATTTGCCCATATGCCATCACTCTGCTAAACAACTAATTTCCACAACACTGTCAAACTATTTAGTAAGACTGTATTACTATTCTTCTTCTCATCCTTCCAATTACCTCTCTCCTTTTTCGATGATTCCTGTAACCCAGTTACAGTTCCTGTAACCGTTCTTCATTCCACTGAATGCTCAATGTGGATCATAAACATTGAATAATGCACCTAATATAACATGACTTTAAAAACCAGGGGTGATAACAGCATGATATGGCATGTACTATAAAGCAAATAAGTAGGAAGCTGATAACGGGACACATGCACAATTGCTGTATTTCCTTAAAATAATGACATATGTGGCCAACTCTCTGTGGCTTTGACTGCCTAGTCTTCGATAAATGTATGCTTTTAAATTTTAAGCCCTCTTGTGTATGATTATTGCTGGTGAAGTAAAAAAAAAAATGCTGGACAGACTTTAAAATAAATTTCCCCTCCTATTCTCGAAAGAAGATTGTGCTCCTCTAAGAAAGTGCACTTATTAAAAAAAAAAGAAGAAGGAGGAAGGGGGGAATGCATGACAAATGATGAGAAAAGAAAATCATTTTTATTGGGGGGCAGGGCAGGAACCAGAAATAATGTATTCTATATATTTTTAAAGATGCTTAAGAAGAAGGAGACGGATAGGGAAACACACTATATGTAGCATGAGCTTAACCTTCACCTAGATTACTTTAAGTATAAAACCACTCAGCTTTAGCATTAATCTTCTTTGCATTCTTTGCATTTATTTTTATTTGCACACATGTTTGCTAGGCAAAAATAGCATGAAGAGAGTCCAGTGGAATGCAGTAAAATATTGCATCCTCCTCCTCCTCCTCCTCCTTCTCTCCTCCTCCTCCTCCTACTCACCCACCCCCTCCTCTCCTCCTCCTCTATAATGATTACAGAAAGAACACTTCTCTCAAGAAAAGAAGGAGAAAAACCAGAAGGAGGAGGAGAAAGGGAAGAAGGAAGAAGAGGAAAAGGAGAAGAACATTACAGGAGGAGGGGAAGTGATGGTGGAGGAGGAGAGGAGAAGGAACAATGGTGGAGCAGAAGATGGAGAAGAAGGAGAGGGAGGAGGAGGAGTGGAGGAGGAGGAGGAGGAGGAGGAGGAGGAGGAGGAGGAGGAGGAGGAGGAGAGAAGAAGAAGAAGAAGAAGAAGAAGAAGAAGAAGAAGAAGAAGAAGAAGAAGAAGAAGAAGAAGAAGAAGAAGAAGAAGAAGAAGAAGAAGAAGAAGAAGAAGCACTGCGGAACTAACGTGAAGAGTACAATGATGCATGATGCATATGGTTTATTCAACATATCACACGTGTATTTGCATTCAAGAGCTTCTTATACCCATCATGTTTGACAAGGACACGTGTGCTCTTCTCTAACTTTCCAACTGGGTTTTCTTCTACGTTTTCACACTGCTATATCAGGCCATTTGATTACACTCGACCTAATGTCTTGAGTCATTGAACTAAAACTTAGATGGGATCATTTTATATCGGGGCAGGAAATTGTAGCCTCCAGCTGTTTTCTGGGAATGAAAGCCAGATGGGGACATTGATTCAAAACATGTGAAAAGCAGCAGGTTTCATATACAGTATCTCTGCAATATATAACAGCTATATATATTTCACTAAGTCAAAGTTTGTTTTATGGAATCTGCCACAAAGGCTAGATTTATAAAACACAATAAGGTTAAATTACATTAACGAAGAAAAGGACTAGGGATGAAACGAGAGCTGCCATAAAGTGGTTGAGGGATTGTCACAAGTACAAGGGGCGGTTTTGACCTATTCTCTAAAGCAGAGGTCTCCAACCTTATCAACTTTAAGACTTATGGACATCAACTCCCAGAATTCCCCAGTCAGCCATTTTTAGCTGGGGAATTCTGGGAGATGAAGTCTACAAGTCTTAAAGTTGCCAAGGTTGGACCCCCCCTCCCCGCTCTAAAGCACCTGAGGGTTGAACAGGAACTAATGCAGTGGTGAAATTCAAAATGAGTGTGGGTGTGGCTTGGTGGGCAGGGTGTGGCTTGGTGGGCGTGGCTTGGTGGGCATGGCAGAGGAAGGATACTCAAAATCCCCATTCCCACTCCACTCCAGGGGAAGGATACTGCAAAATCCCCATTCCCTCCCACTCCAGGGGAAGGATACTGCAAAATCTCCATTCCTACCCCACTCTGGGACCAGTCAGAGGTGGTATTTGCTGGTTCTCCGAACTACTCAAAATTTCCGCTACCGGTTCTCCAGAACCTGATGGATTTCACCCCTGAAGTAACGGGTGAATGATTATTAAAGAGTTTCAATTTGAAACTGAGGGTAAATTTACTAATTTTGAGAACTATTAATCAATGAAACACCTGCCTTCTTAGAATTCTGAATGTCCATCACTGGAGGCTTTCAAGAAAAGTTCTGGACATCCATTTTTGGGGGATGGTATAAAGCCGTCTGCCTTAAGCAGAGAGTTGGACTAGAAGGCCTCCATACAATTCTATTTTTCTTTGTTTCTAATCTGATGCATGGATCCTTCCACCGTAATTTGATTTTTAGGATGTCAATCTTGACTATTCCTATGGGAGTCCAAGTGAGTTTACAAGACTAACATTAAATTTTTATTTAGAGAGCTTCAGGTTACTTTTATGTGAATTAATTTAGCATTATTAATAATATAAAGGGGAATGCTATTATTCTCTTTTAAAAAATATTTATTTATTCATTGTATTTCCCCACTATCTGGTATGTTTCCCCCCTCCTCACCCTCCCGAAAGCAGATGGTAAGAAAAGAGCTATGGAATTTTTATTCATAAATGTATTTTATGACTCTCATAGTGTTTTTTTTTTTAAGGAAAAGGAATTTAAAAATGATTCAACAATGAATTATACCACAAATCACATAGTAATACTTTTGACACCTTGATAACTAATTTGTTCATAATGATTACATTTCTTACAATAGAGGCCTTGAATGAAGGAAGGAATAAATTAAGGAATGAATATATGTATATATGTCTATATAAATGTTTCTGTATGTGTGTATCTCTCTCTTTCTTTCTGTGTGTGTGCGGGCACGCGCTTGTGTGCATGCATAATCTTTAACTGATCTAATGTGTTAATTCTTCAGCGAAAGGGACTATTAGAATAGAATAACAGAATCGGAAGGGACCTCGGAGGTCTTCTAGTCCACCCTCCTGCTTAGGCAGGAAACCGTACACCACTTCAGACACATGGTTATCCAACATCTTCTTAAAAACTTCCAGTGTTGGAGCATTCACAACTTCTGGAGGCAAGTTGTTCCACCGATCAATTGTTCTGTCAGGAAATTTCTCCTTAGTTCTAAGTTGCTTCCATCCATGATTAGTTTCCACCCATTGCTTCTTGTCCTGCCCTCAGGTGCTTTGGAGAATAGCTTGACTCCCTCTTTTTTGGGGCAGCCCCTGAGATATCGGAACACTGCTATCATGTCTCTCCTAGTCCTTCTTTTCATTAAACTAGACCTACCCAGTTCCTGCAACTGTTCTTCATATGTTTTAGCCTCCAGTCCCTTAATCCTCTCTGTTGCTCTTCTCTGCACTCTTTCTAGAGTCTCCACATCTTTTTTACATCGTGGTGACCAAAACTGGATGCAGTTTTCCAAGTGTGGCCTTACCAAGGCATTATAAAGTGGTTTTAGCACTTCATGTGATCTTGATTCTATCCGTCTGTTTCTGCAGCCTAGAACTGTGTTGGCTTTTTTGGCAGCTGTTGTACAAGGCTAGCTCATATTTAAATGGTTGTCCACTAGGACTATTAGTCCATGGAATTTTTTAAAAATAAAATGCAATACTTATCAAGGACCTGGATTTGTCAGATTATTCTGACAGAGCACTGTGGATCCCAAACAAGGATATGAAAATTAGAAGACTCATAAAACGCTCATCAGACCAGAAAAAACATCTTCCAATGTTGTAAAGTCTCCCTTAGAAGAAGCTCATGTGAATGGGACTGGAGAAAAAGTCGAATCAGAGATTTCATAAAAGGACTTCATAAGTAGAATCTAATCCCTTTGAATCGATTTGAATTATTTGGACCTTTGTAGAAATTCATCAGCTTCCCTTTTTCTTTAGACAAATAAATCGAGAGAAACTGTTCATTCACCAGCTGTTGTTTTCCTTAAATGTCTGTGGAGATTCTCAGTCATCCAGGTCATAATTGTCTCTGGTAGTGGAAATTCTGAGTAGTGCAGAGAACTGGCAAATACCACCTCAGGTGGGCCCTCACTCTGCCCCTTCCAGGAGCCCCCCCCCTGCCCCCCATTTTGGCTCCCAGGTAAGTGCAGGGAGGCCCACTATGCTCAAAAGGGGGCACTGGGGGGGTGCAGTGTGCCCCCCTGCAGTCCATTTTTGCTCCCAGGAGGCTGCAGGGAGATCCACTAGGCCCAAAACAGGGTATGGGGCAACATGCCCCCTTGACCCGCAGCCTGTTTTTGCTCCCAGGGGCCTGCAGGGAGGCCTAGTCTGTAAGGCTGGGGCACTCAATTGATCTATTCGCTGCCTCCCAGCTGATCGGCGTGGTCGGTCTATTGCTGCCCCCCAGCTGATTGGCTGGGTTTTCTTTTGTTGCCCTGCATAGGAGAATGGAGCTGGAAAGCAGGTTAGTGGGGTGGGGAGGGAATGGGGATTTTGCAGTATCCTTCTCCTGCCACGCCCTCCAAGCCATGCCCACAGAACTGGTAGCAAAAAAAATTTGAATCTCACCACTGCGTTGGCTCCTCCTTCTTTGTGGCAGCCCCTGGGATATTGGAAAATCACATCATCCCTAGTGTTTCTTTTCGAAGTAGTTCAGCTTTGCATTAAGTCATTATTATTCAAAATGTCCTTTTCCTATCAGAAATCAGTGAAAGGGGAACTCGTTTTCTCTAGGACCTTTAGTTAAAGTGTGGCGGCAGCCAAAAAAGCCAATGCAATCCTAAATTGCATTAATCAAGGTCAAGTAAAGCCTTAGTGAGACCATACCTAGAATCCTGCATCCAGCTTTGCTCACCACACTATAAAAAAGATGTTGAGACTCTAGAAAGAGTGCAGAGAAGAGCAACCAGGCTGATGAGGGACTGGAGGCTAAAACATACAATGAACAGTTACAGGAACCAGACATGGCTAGTCTAGTGAAGAGAAGGACCAGGGGACACATCATAGCAGTCTTCCAATACTTGAAGGGTTGCCACAGAGACGAGGAGGTCAAGCTATTTTCCAAAGCACCTGAAGTCTAAGCAAAGAATAATGGATGAAAACTGATCAAGGAAAGATTCAACCTGGAAATAAGGAGAAATTTTCTGACACAGAGAACAATCAACCAGTGGAACAGAAGTTGCCTTCAGAAGCTGTGGGAGCTTCATCCCTGGAAGCTTTCAAGGGGAAACTGGATTTCCATCTATCTATCTACCTATCTACCTATCCACCTATCCACCTATCCACCTATCCACCTATCCACCTATCTATCCATCCATCCATCCATCCATCCATCCATCCATCCATCCATCCATCCATCCATCTATCATCCATCTATCCATCCATCCATCCATCCATCCATCCTTTCTATCTATCTATCTATCTATCTATCTATCTATCTATCTATCTATCTATCTATCTATCATCTATCAATCAATCAATCTATCTATCTATCATCCTATCTACCTACCTACTTACCTACCTACCTATCTACCATCCTATCTATCTATCTATCTATCTATCTATCTATCTATCTATCTATCTATCTATCTATCTATCTATCTATCATCTATCTATCTATCTATCCATCCACCCACCCACCCACCCTTCCCTCCCTCCCTCCCTCCCTCCCTCCCTCCCCCCCTCTCTCAACAGCACTCAGAAAAGGTCAAGAATAATGTCCCCATGCATAACTCTTGAAGATGACCATAAATGACAAAGAGAGTTCAAAGCATTGTAGCAAGCTAGGAATGTGAAAATCTTTAGTGTGCCTTCCTTCCAACTGCTGTCATTGAACGCCACTTGTTTTTTAAGCAATAAAAAGGAAGAGGCTACACCAGCGACCCACCCACCCTTGGGAATGCCAATTAGTTGCATGTCACATAAAGAGGAAATTCAAAGGAAATTTGGACAAACTTGCTCAGGGAGAATATGTATACGTTCTGTTGGAAATTAAAAAGAATTTGGAAAACATATCCCTGGGCAAAAGGAGATGTTAAGCTCTGATTAAATGTGTACAATAAACAACACACACATTTGGAAGCCGCAGCTCAGTTGCAACATCTGTCGATTTTTCTTCTTCACAGCCAGTTCTGAGCGTGTTCAAAACAATCGTGCAAAGTTTTCCTTAAAAGTATTGCAATATTTACATTTGGACTTGCTGAAAAGGACGACTGACTTTCCATGACAAACCCAGTAGACTAAGAACGGCCAATTTCTTTACAGGTAGTCCTTGACTTACCATAGTTCACTCAGTGACAATTCAAAGTAAAATGACCCTGAAAAAAGTGACTTATGACCGTTTTTCACACTTTGCAGAATTCCCATGGACACTTTCTTGGGGTCACGTGATCCCCTTTTGCAACATTCTGACAAGCAAAGGCAGGGGGGGGATGCCAAATTCACATAACAACCAGAAGTGGTATACAGCCGGTTCGTACCAGTTTGCTCGAACCGGTAGTGGAAATTGTGGGTGGGCCCACTCCCTGGCTCTACGTCATCCTGTTTAGGCACGTTTTTTAGCCGCACACATGCGTGCAAGCCATACGTGTGAGCAAAACGCATGCACGGAAGGCCGTGTGCATATGTGGATGAGGCATGTGCGAGTGAAGTGAGCATGCATGCGCGCACACTCACATTTGCCTACCGGTAGGGAAAGGAAGTGAATATCACCCCGATAACAACCGTGCTGCTAACTTACCAACCAAACCCTTGCAGTGATTCACTTAACAACTGTGGCAAGAAAGGTTGTACAATGGTGCAAAATTCACTGAACAAATGTCTCACTTAGTAACAGAGATGTTGGACTCCATTGTGGTCATAATGTTCTGTCCCCGTCTCTCTCACACACAGAGACAAACAGCGGGGGGTTAAATAAACTGGCAGACAACCAATTCTTCCGATAAGACACTTGGCAGCCACCCAGTAGCTGCTTGCCAAGAACTTTTACTCAATAAACAAAATACCCACAGTCAAGAGTTGTCCAGTTCGTAAAATAAATCCAAGGCCGATAATGTTGTTTCCAAAGATGCAATGTGACTCGATAATCGTTAGTTTTGTCCGTCACAGAGTCTGAATGGCCACCTCACCCATTTTTATACCCTGTGGGGTGTGGTCCAGTGACTCAGCCTAATCTCTGGCACGCCTTTTCTTCTGTTGTGCGTGCTTATACCTGTGACGCTGCTGAGGATCCAGCCAAGACTCATTACTCTTATCACTGTCCCCCTGTGGCTGTGTGGACATACTTGGCTCTGGGCCTATCTCTTGCCCTTCGGTGTCCTCCGGAGGCATTGCCAGAGAGGAGGGTCCTGGAGAGGGAGGCCTTGCCAACTCCTCTCCTTCACTCTTGGAGTCCTCTTCTGCCGATGACACAGGCTCAGGCAATGGAGCCACAACACATAAGTCCAGGACTACTGGTATTATCTTACTTTTGATTTTGTTTTTCTCTCAGTGGATATTTTTTATGGTTACCATTTTTAGCTGAGGGGAAAATTCTCTAATAAGATCCCAATCTGACATTTGGGTTCCTATGGGAATTAGAATATATATATATATAAATGGCTGTCTGTGTGTGTGTCTGTTCCAGTATAACTCTGGAACGCCTCAAGCAATTTCAACCAAACTTGGTACACAGATGACTTACTCTCTGGAAAGAAGTACTGTGGGGGTAAGACACCCCTAACACCCCTCAGGGTGTGTTTTCTGTTAAAATACAGCCTGTTGTGCCGTAAAATGGCTTCTACTGGACTGCCTTAAAATGGCTTCTACTGTGCAGCACAGTGGTATTGCCTTGGTAACGGCTTCACAGTACTCCACAAGGGGGCTCCCTCTGGTAAGAGGGAAAATCCAACATTAGAAATTACGTTTGGTCCGGACATTTTCTACAATTGATTATTCTTGAGGACAAATGTATGGCCATGATGAATAAAACATTACTGCAACTTGGCCTGCCTGCACCACTATGAGACCGACACGACATACGTCACACAGATTACATACGAGAAAAGAACATCGAACAGCTTAGCGCAGATATCGCGGAGGACAAGAAACCACTTCTAAATCAAAATCAGCAAAAAGACATACCAAATAATCATGAATCAGCTAGCAAAACAACAAGGTGGTATCTGGAAGCAAAGGAAAAACATTTTTAACTAATTTAATTCTCACCAAAATCAGGACTCAGGGTGAAGTTGCTCTTCCTGTCTAATATAGGATTGGGATAAATAAATACCTGGGCAATGCCAGGTTATCAGCTAGTATGTTATAAAATAAATTTTAAAAATGTATATATATATATATATATATATATATAAAATTCTTGTTCTCCAGGAACATTTTTACTCAAACCAACGCAGACACAAGGAGTTATAGAATGAAACTCCGGCCTCTCTTTTCTTCCAGGAATGAAGGTATCATTCTGAGTTTCTGCTGATTAGGACAGTGGCTCCCCCCCCCCCCCCCAGCCTTCTAATGACTTTTGGGTCGAAGTGAAGGTATCATTTCCCTTCTGTGTGCTTTTCTTTCCTGCACTGTACTCCTTTTCATGCTGACTGTCTTTTATTTTTTATTTTTTTTCCTCCCCGGATTCACTTCTGACAGCTTTCTTGTCTTCAGAGCAGCGGGCTCTGCAGATTTGAAGAGACCAAGTCCATAAACAGCAGGGCTAATGGAGATGTGAAACAGGCCGAAAAAGACTCGGAAGAAATAGAGCAAAGTTTATGGCAAAAGATCCAAAGCTAACCTCAGGCTTTGGCACCGCTTTTTCTGAAGGTAGATGAACCTCAGAATAGTTATTTCCAACCCTCTTTTTCAACTGTTCTTATTCAGTTTTCTACAAAGCACTCTGAAAGAGTTTGGCTTGCATTCTTTAAGCTCTTCGCAGAAAGGTAAATTCTGCAGGAACTCGATTTTGAAAAGAAAGGTGTACTGTTGGTTGCTTTAGATCAGCAGATGTTCAAAGCTGCACAATATATATATATATTTTGTGTGTGACTGTGCATCTCATGTGGCTTGTACTGTTGTCAGTTAAATCGTTGTCTTTTTTTTCTTGCCCTATTTCAGAACAAAATTACAGAGTTTGAAGGGATCGAAGTTGACTCAGCCTTCCGTCCTTCCGAGGTGGGTAAAATAAGAACCCAGATTGTTGGGGACAATATCCTTCTCTGTAAACCACTTAGAGGGGACTGTAAAGCACCAAGAAGCAGTATATTAGCATAAGTGTTATTTCAAATGCTATAGCTTCCTTCCTTCCTTCCTTCCTTCCTTCCTTCCTTCCTTCCTTCCTTCCTTCCTTCCTTCCTTCCTTCCTTCCTTCCTTCCTTCCTTCCTCCCTCCCTCCCTCCCTCCCTCCCTCCCTCCCTTCCCTTCCCTTCCCTTCCCTTCCCTTCCCTTCCCTTCCCAGAGATTAGAATGCAGTATTGCAGGCTAACTCTGCCAACTGCCACCAGTTCAATCCTGACCAGCTCAGGATTGACTCAGCCTTCCATCCTTCCCAGGTCAGTAAAATGAGGACCCAAATTGTTGGGGGTAATAGGCTGATTGTGTAAACTGCTTAGAGAGGGCTGTAAAGCGGTATATACTATAAGTCTAAATGCTATTGCTATTGCTATCTTTGAGGTCTTCTACTCCAACCTCCTACTCAGACAGGAAACCCTATATCATTTCAGACAAATGATTGTCCAATCTCATCCTTAAAACCTCCAATGTTGGAGCACCTACAGCTTCTAGATGCGAGTTGTCCCACTGATTAATTCTTTTATCGGTCAGGGAATTTCTCTTTAGTTCTAGGTTGAATCTCTCCTTGATTATTTTCCATCTATTGCTTCTTGTCTTGCCTTCAGCTGCTTTGGAGAATTCATTGCCCCCACCCCTTTCTTCTTTGTGGCAGCCCCTTAAATATTGGGACATTCAGGGGTGGGCTTCAGCCAGTTCGAACAGGTTCAGGCAACCGGTAGTACTGGCCAGCAGCTGGGCCCACCCAACTGTCTCAGTGCTATCCCGTTTTATACAATCACCATGTTTTGATGCAGTGGCCACTAGATGGGGCTAGAGAGCAACAAGAGAATATACAAGTTATATGCTGGGGCATAACATTCAAAAGTATCAGAGGTGCTTTTATTTCTTCGAAAGGAATAAATCCTCAGCGGGAATGCTGAAGTAGTCCACAGTTTGAGATGTGCTGGGATGGTCTAACCTCGCAGGATTTTTATGAAAGCATGACCACTAGCATTTTAATCCACCAATCATTATTTTTTTTCCTTGATCAAAAATCAATCAAAGCGGGGTGATGATCAATGCCTACTTCTCAGGAGGCCTGGATGCACATAATATTGTTTGGACTTGAAATAATATTTTTATTCTTAAATGGATATCAATATTTAGACAAAATCTCCACCTGTCGTGAGATTATGGGGTAAATGGCTACTAATGTATACATACACAAACTCATATACCACCTTGCTCTAGGGTATTAACAATAAATTGGAGAGCATAGAAGATGAGCCGGCTCAGCCCGAGGGTGGCGTTAAATGCGTCATCAGTTTGGAATTGCTGCACAGACAAAAGAGACCCAAGTCCAGTGTTGCATGAATTCCATTCATAAGTTTATTTATTTCATAAGTTTATTTTGTCAAGCATATATAAGATAACAGGTAAAAGTATAGGCATAATTTGAATACACAAAAAGAGTAAGTAAAAAGGGACACTAGGAAGAGACGGTAGGCACACTGGTGCATTTATGCACGCCCCTTACAGACCTCTTAGGAATGGGGTGAGGTCAACAGTAGACAGTTTAAGGTTAAAATTTTGGGGGTTTGGAGAACAAACCACAGAGTCAGGTAGTGCATTCCAGGCATTGACCACTCTGTTACTGAAGTCATATTTTCTGCAGTCGAGTTTGGAGCGGTTTACCTTGAGTTTGTATCTATTATTTGCTCGTGTATTGTTGTGGTTGAAGCTGAAGTAGTCGTTGTCAGGAAGGACATTGTGGCAGATAATTTTATGTACTATGCTTAGGTCAGACTGAAGTCGGCGTAGTTCTAAGTTGTCTAAGCCCAAAATTTGGAGTCTGGTGGCGTAAGGTCTTTTATTGTGGTTAGAGGAATGGAGGACTTTTCTTATAAAATATCTCTGGACTCTCTCAATTGTATTTATGTCCGATATGCAGTGCAGGTTCCAGACAGATGAGCTCTATTCAAGAACTGGTCTAGCAAATGTTTTGTATGCTCTAGTTAGTAGTACAACATTACCAGAGAAGAAGCTACGCAAGATTAGGTTAACAACTCTGAATGCCTTTTTGTCAATGTTGTTACAGTAGGCTCTGGCATTGACACTTATCTAGCACCAGTTTGGGTTGACCATTAGTAGACCAGATTCTTGTGTATACGTAGCGTGTTCAGTAGGCTAATGGTTAAGATTCTGGGCTTGTCAATTGAAAGATTGGCAGGTCAAGATCTAAGCACCACGTGATGGGGTGAGTTTCTATTCCTGCCCTGCCTCCTGCCAACCTGGGGTTAACATAGAAAAATAGAGTTGGGAGGAACCTCAGAGATCTTCTAATCCAACCCTCTGCTCGAGCCTATACCATTTCAAATAAATTTATTGTCCTGTCTCCTTTTGATGGAGCACCCACAAATTCTGAACGCAAGTTGTTCCATTGGTTGATTGCTCTCAGCATTAGGAAACTTCTCCTTAGTTCTCTCCTTGGTTAGTTTCTATCCATTGTTTCTCAACTTGCCTTTTGGTGCTTTGGAAAATAGTTGGACCCTCTCGTCTTTGTAGGAATCCCTCAAATATTGGAAGACTGCTATCATGTCTCCTCTAGTCCTTCTTTTCATTAAACTAGACATACCCACTTCCTGCAACTGTTCTTCATATGTTTTAGCCTCCAGTTCCTGAATCATCTTTGTCACTCTTCTCTGCACTCTTTCTAGAGTCCCAGCATCTTTTTTTACATTGTGGCGACCGAAACTGGATGCAGGATTCCAAATGTGGCTTTACCAAGGCTTTATAAAGTGGTATTAACACTCCATGTGATTAGATAAATAGGTACCACTTTGGCTGGGAAGGTAACAGAATTCCATGAGCTTTGGTATATAGACATGCCAGTCACATGAGCATAGAAGCATCTTTAGACAATGTTGGCTCCCTCAGGGAACACAACTGCAAAGAGAAAACCTTCACCTTTTTAATACATTTTTAGTTAGAATAGAATAGAATAACAGGGTTAGAAGGGACCTTGGAGGTCTTCTAGTCCAACCCCCTGCTTAGGCAGGAAACCCTACACCACTTCAGACAAATGGCTATCCAATATCTTCTCAAAAACTTCCAGTGTTGGACAGGGGTAAAATGTAGAATTTGTTACTACTGGTTCTGTGGGCGTGGCTTGGTGGTGGGGGGTAACGTGACTGGGTGGGCGTAGCCAACTTTTTTTTAAAAAAAAGTTTTCAAAGCATTTTTTCTAATGCTTTGAAAAGCCTCTGCCATCAGGCAACTCAGCTGGGATCATCAGAAAGGCTTTTAAAAAAAATACCTCTCTGCCGATCAGGCAACTCAAGTGGGATCGTCAGAGACTTTTCAAAGCATTTTTTTTAAACCACCTCTTTGGCCAAGAGGTTGCAGAACAAAATGCTTTGAAAAGCCTCTGAGGATCCCAGCTTAGCCGCGCGATCATCAGAGGCTTTTTTTTTTTTTACTTATAAAAGTATTTTTTCGTCGGAAGAGGTTGTAGAAAAAGTGCTTCTAAAAGTAAAAAGCCTCTGATGATCGTGCAGCTCAGCTGGGCGTTGGGGTGGGGGGGGCAGGGATTTTTGCTACCAGTTCTCTGAACCACCTGCTGTCATCACTATCGGATCAGGCGATCCAGTCTGAACCGGGAGCATTTCACCCCTGGTGTTGGATCATTCAGAACTTTTGGAAGCAAGCTGTTCCACTGATTAATTGTTCTGTCAGGAAATGTCTCCTTAGTTCTAAATTGCTTCTCTCCTTGATGAGTTTCCACCCGTTGCTTCTTGTCCTACCCTCAGGTGCTTTGGAGAATAGTTTGACTCCCTCTTCTTTGGGGCAGCCCCTGAGATATTGGAACACTGCTATCATGTCTCCTCTAGTCCTCCTTTTCATTAAAGTAGACATACTCAGTTCCTGCAACCGTTCTTCATATGTTTTAGCCTCCAGTCCCCTAATCATCTTGGTTGATTTTCTCTGCACTCTTTCGAGAGTCTCCACATCTTTGAATGTTCCTGGCTACATAGGCGTGACCGACAGATTATAAGCAGTATGCACTTTTGTAATATAATATAAAATTCCTTAGTTCCTTTATCTGACAGATATGTCAAACCATCTCTCCCAATTGCCTTGCCTCTGATAACTTTATTAGAAACAAGCCGCAAAGGGTAAGCATTCTCCCAATTATTTTCATCTTTATCCAAAGCCTGCATGCTAAAACAAAACTTTACATGATCTAACACATTAAGGAACTAACATACAAATGTATATAATTTGTACCATCTGTGTGGTTGGGAGGAATGGCAGTGGGAATCTAGGACTTCTTATCACCCTCGCTGATTCCGTCTTTCCACCATCTGGCTCCATACAGTAATATTAATGATTAGCTATTAATTATCACCTTGTGTTGAAAATTTAAGTAGGGATATAGTGTAAATCGTACACTGCAGAAATGAAAACACAACAGGACCAATGGTGGGTTGTTCACGGTTTGCCCCGGTACGCAAGAACCGGTAGTAAAAATTTCTAATAGTTCGGAGAACCAATAATAACATTGGCTGGCCATGCCCCCGAACCGGTCCCCAGCCCGGTCACTGCTCGCTTACCCCACCCACCTCATCAGAAGCTTTTTTTTAAAAAAAACTTTTAAAAGCATTTTTTTCTACAACCTTTTTGGCCGAAGAGACTGTAGGAATAAAAATGCCTTTAGAAGCCTCTGGCGATCCCAGCTGAGTTGCCTGATCATCAGAGGCTTCTAAAAGCATTTTTTTTCTGCAACCTCTTAAGGTTGTAGTTAAAATACTTTTAAAAGTAAAAAAAAAAAGTTGGTCACACCCTCCCAGTCACATTACCCTCCACCAAGCCATGCCCACAAAATAAGCCACACCCACATAACCGGTAGTAAAAAATTTTAGAACCCACCCCTGAACAGTACCTCTGCTGCACCATCAAAAATCTGCTTTTCAGAACTGTCTATTTGGACAGCACAGATTACTAGTCCTATTTTTAATTTGAGATTAACCACTGACGATATTCACCACGTCAAACTTCCATGTACAGGGAGCCCTCAATTTATGACCCATAATTGAGCCCAACATTTCTGTTCTTAAGTGAGGCGTTTGCTAAGTGAGTTTTTCCCCATTTTATGACCTTTCCTGCCATAGTTGTTAAGCGAATGTGTGAAGTACGTCATGGCAGTCTTGTAGTGGTGCAGGCAGGCCGAGTTGCACTAATGTTTTATTGATCGTGGCCATACATTTGTCCTCAAGAATAATCAAAGCCTTGTTGAAAATGTCCGGACCAAAAGTAATTTCGAATGTTGGATTTTCCCCCTTACCAGAGGGAGCCCCCTTATGGAGTACTGTGAAGCCATTGCCATGGCAACTCCACTGTGCTGTACAGTAGAAGCCATTAACAGAGCACACACCCTGAGGGGGTTAAGGGTGTCTCACCCCCACAGTATTTCTTTCCAGAGAGTAAGTCATCTGTGTACCAAGTTTGGTTGAAATTGCTTGAGGCGTTCCAGAGTTATGCTGGAACATACACACACATAGCCATTTATATATATATAGATTGCTATGAGATTTTAAGGCAAACTATTGTGGCAATAGCTCCAAGGAGGTTTATATTGAGGGCAGCCATTGTACCATAACAAAATCAGCTGTTTTACCCTTTGCTAGCACATTAAGGTTCTTAAGAGACGTTTCACTTTTTTTTTTTTGGCCCCATGCCACATTTCTTCCTCCAGTGTAAGGGGAAAAAAAATCATACATATTTAACAGCTGATCTTCTGTATAACTTCCCAGACAAATGTAACTCTGTGTCTTTTGCTGTTTTGCCAGCAAGTTATTTAACCTCGTCAGCCTTGCTGTAAATTTCTAAACACCCACCGAGACTGAATTGAATTCAATCTTTTATGCATCTTGGGACATGTCCAAACATTTCCGATTTCCCCCCTCAAATCTCTCTGACTTGGAGCAGGTGTGCCTTAAAATGATAGCAACTCATCAAGACTCAATTGTTATCATTCTGACTGTGCTTTTTTAACCGCTTCCTGTTGTGCACACCTGGCCCTAGAGGGAATCTTGCATTCATTGGAACAGACAACAGCCAATCTCGGAGTGGATTTTTCTTTTCTTAAATACTGTCAGTGAAAACATGAAAGACTCGTTGAGGCAGCAGGTGGTGAAATGGGGAGGAATAGAATTAAACCTGGATGAGAGATAGAAACGGACTTGATTGTATTTGCAGAAAATGTTATGCAGTTGCGTGTTTCTGGCACTAAGGGGTGAATATTTGCATTGGCGTTAGCTTGCAACTATTCTCTTTCTATTCCATCAGTAAAGAAAAGCATCTGAATCAGAGCTGACCTACTTTAAAAAAAAATACCATCCTAAATTGTTGCAGTTTAATGACTTGACGTGAATATTTGGGGGAAAATATTCCATAATAGACCTGACTATTTCGGATTCTCTCTGCCGGAGAGGCAGAAGAAGCAATGGAACTACAACTTTTATGTTCATCTCAAAGGCCAGAACTTAAAAGTATAATAACCTACTTGAAATTTGCAGTAGACATATCCCAATGAATGGCATTGAGCCGAGATGGCACAGCGGTTAGAGTGCAGCACTGCAGGCTACTTCAGCTGACTGTTAGCTGCAGTTCGGCAGTTCAAATCTCACCGGCCCAAGGTTATATTCATACTCTCTGATACTAAAGAGCTAGACGTTCTATACCCCCTCCCAACCTGAAAAGAACTCTGTCCCAACTGTCAGTTGCTTTATATTAACACGCTCTGATGCTACCCTTCGCTAATCCAGGCATGGCCAGCACATGTCTCATCCGGCCTGTGGGCTGGGACATTCTACTCCCATCCCTCTCTGTTCCAACTACCAGTTGCCTTATATTAACACACTCTGATGCTATGGAGTTACACATTCTACATTAAGTTTCAGACTGTAAGTGTCAATTTATCATGCCCAATCACATAGTTTCGTAGCAAACCACAGGCATCCAGCTAGTTTACAGTATGACAAAGGAGGAACAGATGGATATTTCTCTCTTATCAGTAAAGCAAGGCTATCAGTCCATCAGTTTGGGAATCTTTGAGAAAGAAATCCAACAAATTCACAGAGACCCTGCTGTAATACTGCTCTTCTAAGCAGTATCACTTTGTTTAGGGGGGGGGGGGGGTCCTGTTGTTTTGCAAGAATTTTCTGGTAGTGAAGCTAACGATGAATGATGCAACTAGGAGATATTGTCCATCCACAGTGTTGCATAGCTTAATGCTGATTTGAACTGAGGGGGAGTGACCGGCCAGAGTTACCCAGCTGACTCAGAACAGAACAGAACAGAACAGAACAGAACAGAACAGAACAGAACAGAACAAGAGTTAGAAGGCCCCTTGGAGGTCTTCTAGTCCAACCCCCTGCCCAGGCAGGAAACCCTACACCACTTTAGACAAATGGTTATCCAACACCTTCTTAAAAATTTCCAGTGTTGGAGCATTCACAACTTCTGCAAAAAACAAGAAAGTCCAGTTGTCTCCTGAAAAAGTACTTTTGGGATATTTCTAGACCAGCTTTGACAAGACTTGGTAGTGGAGACAGTGCTAAATATGCCACCCTAGTTCTGTCTTATCTCAACAATAATTAGAGTCATGAGGAAGATAGTCATTTCTTCCTCTGCTTTGTATGGATGGAGGAGCTCTCATGTTGGAGTTTGTCATCCCATAGATGGGGAAAAAATAATCCATTTTTTACCCCCTCAGTTAGAAGAAAATGAATGAATTTTAATTTTATATAACCCTATTCAGGGTTGGGTTATAAGTGTTAATGGAATTTAGATGAATGTACCTTTTACAATGCTTCCCTCGCAGATAAAATACAAGCAGGGTGAGGGGACGGGGTTGGGAAGCCAAGATTATGAACTCTATTGCTATATTTGAATTTGTCATAGAAATCCTTCAAAGGACAGGTCCATTGTTCCATGACCTTCTCATTAAATGAACACAAATTGATTTAAAGTTCAGTTGGATTGATTTCTCCCCACTGTTTTCCCCCATTCCCTATCTGGAAGTAAATAGCATTAAAATTAATGATACCATGTAAAGAGCTTTCCGACTCGGAAGCCAAAATATTTTGCCACCTCTTGCTTAATTTCGGATTGGAAGCCATCAATGCAGACGGCTTTAACATTTAGAAGTGTTGTACGCCCCACGGCTCAGTGGAAATGCTGTGGTGCTGTGGCATATGGTCCCAGGTGCCCATGGTGCTATCCAGAAGCTTATGAAATGCTCACAGTAGTCTCAGGTCTGTCCAAATCTAAAAAGAATGATTGTTTTACTTCACTGTGTTTATTTCTGATGGCTGCAGCAGAAGGAAAAATAGAGCATGGAAAGAAATATATATATATATGTATGTATGTATGTATGTATGTATGTATGTATGTATGTATGTGTGTGTGTATATATACACACATACATACACACACACACACACGTGTGTGTGTGTGAGTAAGTGAGTGAGTGTGTAAAAAATTGGATTTTACCACTGGCTTACACACAAACCAGTGGTAAAATCTATTTTTTTTACTACCAGTTCTGTGGGCGTCGCTTGGTGGGCATGGCAGGGAAAGGATACTGTAAAATCTCCATTCCCACCCCACTCCTGGGGGAAGAATACTGCAAAATCCCCATTCCCTCCCCACCCTTGGGGGAAGGATATTGTAATCTCCATTTCCACCCCACTCCAGGGAAAGGATACTGCAAAATCCCCATTCCCTCCCCACTCCTGGGGGGAAGGATACTGCAAAATCTCCATTCCCACCCCACTCCAGGGATAGGGATAAGGATAATTTTATTTCTATACTGCACCTCTCCTGAAGGACTCGAGGCGGTGTACAGCCAGGTAAAAACACCATACAAATATCACAGTTTAAATTTAAACATTCTTAAAAGTATTACGTTTAAGGCCAAAATTAGTTAAAAACCCAAAAATTTAAGAACTCCAAATTTAAAACTAATTACAACGCTAACCCTGCCTTAAGAGCACAGCGGAAAACTCGGAGGTCAGAGATCGTGCGTATTTCCGGGGGCAGTTCATTCCAAAGGGAAGGGGCTCCCACAGAGAAGGCTCTCCCCCTGCGTGTCACCAGCTGACATAATTTGGCCGACGGCAACCTGAGGAGTCCCTCTCTGTGGGAGCGAACTGGTCGGTAGGAGACTATCGGTGGCAGAAGGCAATCTCGTAAGTACCCAGGTCCTGAGCCATGGAGCACTTTAAAGGTGATAACCAACACCTTGAATCGCACCCAGAAGACTACTGGGAGCCAGTGCAGCTCACACATGGACGCAACAAGTTGCTCCCATAATCACCCACGCGGCTGCATTCTGGACCAGTGGGAGCCTCCGAGTGCTCTTTCCAGGGGACCCCCATGTAGAGAGCATTGCAGTAGTCCAGCCGGGAGGGGAAGGATACTGCAAAATTCCCATTCCCTCCCCACTCCTGGAGAAAGGATATTGCAATCCCCATTCCCTCCTCACTCCTGGGGGAAGGATATTATAATCTCCATTCCCACCCCACTCTGGAGACAGCCAGAGGTGGCATTTGCCAGTTCTCCAAACTACTCAAAATTTCTGCTACTGGTTCTCCGAGCTGCTCAAAATTTTCACTACCAGTTCTCCAGAACCTGCTGGATTTCAACCCTGATAGAAGCTCAGTTCAGAGCTACTTCATAGGTGGATTAATGCCAATGTACCCTGTAACATCAACCAAATTTCGAGAGAGAGAGAGAGAGAGAGAGAGAGAGAGAGAGAGAGAGAGAGAGAGAGAGAGAGACTGTTTTTCTTGTCAATCGCTTTACAGAATAATAGACTTGGAAAGGACCTTGGACCTTGGAGGCCTTCTAATCCAACCCCCTGTAAAGTCCCTGAAAAGGCTCATGTGCCTTTGCTCCTCCTTTATGTTTTATGGGAGGGGCCAATCATCTCCAAGCCCTACCCCCAAGTCGCCCCTTTTGTTTTAACTGTCCTTGCCTTCTGGCAGCTCTGCGCATGCACACACTGGGAACAGGCTCCCCCTGCTCCTCTGCCTTGCTGAGGTTTGAATCTGGAGGCGCTGGAGTCTGCACATAACTCCCAGATGGCCCTGGCCCCCTCTCTGCCTCTGATACAGACCCCTTGTCTGAGCCTTCCCCAGACTTCAGAACTGGCCCATGTTCCTCCCCAACTTCCTCACTGTCCGACTCTGTTGCCAGTTCCTCAGGCATTTGGTGGACCACAACATAGACTTATGTCATGGAGATGGCTCTAGATGCAAGTTAAGAGGAGGAGGAAGAGGAGGAGGAGGAGGAGGAGGAGGAGGAGGAGGAGGAGGAGGAGGAGGAGGAGCAGGAGGAGCAGGAGGAGGAGGAGGAGGAGGAGGAGGAGGAGGAGGAGGAGGTGGTGGTGGTCCTGGCACCTCTGGAGAAGTGACTTTTTAAAGACCTCTTTAGAGCAGAGATGAACTACTGTTGCTTAATTTCAAAAGCCCTCTGAACATGGAGTTTCTTAAGAGACAAGTGGTATCATGTGCACTGTGGTGTCCCTGAGCAAATGATGCCAATTATGCAATTTACATGATGATGTCATGATTCTGGGTCTGCTTCAGGGGTCCGGTGAGGAGGGGTACAACCCATTTTCCAAAACACCCGAAGGCCAGACAAGGAACTGATCAAGGAGAGATTCAACCTAGAAATAAGGAGAAATTTTTTGACAGTGAGAACAATCAACCCATGGAACAGAATTTGCCTTCGGAAATTGTTGGAGCTTCATCACTGAGGATTTCAAGAAGAGATTAGACTGCCATTTATCAGAAATGGTGTAGGGTTCTCCTGCTTGGGCAAGGGTTGGACTAGATGACCTACAAGATCCCTTATCCCTTATGTAGGTTATTTAGTTAATTGCAAGCACAACCCCCCCCCCCCTCATCTAATGAGACCATGAAATCAAAGATAGGAACACAGCTCTCTAAGTTGCCTGTTACTTACATTTGTGTCAGTCTTATATCTGGCCCCAGCAAAAGAGTAGAGTGTAATTTATCTGAAATTGCTAGGATCATTGTTCTCAACCCATTAAGCCCCATTTGGGAAGGGGGAATAATCTGATTGTCCAACGAATAATAAGTAAACAGTGTTTGTTGAACAATGCATTCCCTGGTAATGAAATAGATAATTATGGTTCTTTCGTGCCTCAATAAATGGGTATATCTTATTGCCTCTCCTGTTCCATGCTAATTCTAGGTTTCAAATTTACGAATAGTCAAAGGTTGGGGTGAGAGAGAGAGAGAGAGAGACAGAGAGAGAGAGAGCGGGCTGGGGCGCCAAATCAAAAACATTAGATTATTCCCGTGATGGTGAACCTATGGCACATGTGCCACAGGTGGCAAGTGGACCCATATCTGTGGGCATGTGAGCGTTGCCTTAGCTCAACTCCAGCATGAATGCATATGTCAGCCAGCTGATTTTTGGCCCTTTTGGGCCCACTGGAAATCGGCAAACGGGCCATTTCTGGCCTCCAGGGGGTTGAGGAAGGCCGTTTTCGCCCTCCCCAGGCTCCTAGGAAGCCTCTTGGGCCTGGGAAGGGCAAAAACAGGCCTACCAGGCCACCGGGCCATCCAAAAGCAGTGGGAGCATGGGGGGTCATGCATACATGCATGGGAGTGGGTCACATTGAATAATGGGTGTGGGCACATGCATGCTCAACCCCCCGCACTCCCCCCCCCGCTTTTGGCACACAATGGCAAAAAGGTTAGCCATCACTGGATTATTCCATTCACCCCCTTCCTTCTTTTTCCCACACCGCACCATGATTTCAACACAAACAATAAAATTAAACGGAAAAGGCACTCAATTACAATGGAGCCAGGAAGCCACAGTTATTTATTTAATGAGATTTGTATGCCGCCCTATCTCCAGCCGGACTCAGGGCGGCTCACAACAGTAAAAAAAAAAACATCTAATGAAAAAGTTAAAAAGAAATTAAATCCAAATCTCATAATTTAACAATTAAAAGTGCAATTAAGACTAACAAATTTAAAATTCAAACCCCATCCGTCCAGGCCAGCCAAACGAAACAGCCATGTTTTCAGGTCACGATGGAAACAGCGGAGGTCGGGGGCCACCCGGAGCTCCAGGGGCAGTTGATTCCAAAGGGTAGGTGCACCCACAGAGAAAGCTCTCCCCCTGGGGGTCGCCAGCCAACACTGTCTGGCCGACGGCACCCTGAGAAGATCCTCTCTGTGGGAACGCACCGGGCGATGGGCAGCTGTTGCCGGCTGCAGATGGCCCCCCAAATATCCTGGGCATAAGCCATATAGGAGCCTGAGGAGCCTGTGTAGCATAGGGGGCTAATGCCTCCTACTAAAGGCAGCAATTAACACCAGCTGCCTGTAATTTCTGTGAGTTCAATCCTAGCCAGGCTCAAGGTTGACTCAGCCTTCCATCCTTTCTAAGGTGGGTAAATTGAGGACCCAGTTTGTTGGGGGCAATAAGCTGACTTCGTATAAATATACAAAAGTATGAAGGCTATTGCTCAACACATTGTAATCCACCCTGAGTCTCTGGAGAAGGGCGGCATATAAATCAAATTAAAAATAAAAATAAAATAAATATAGGGCCTTATAGGTAATCACCAGCACCTTGAATCTCACTCGGTGGGCAACCGGCAACCAATGCAAGTCGCCAAATTATCCATTTTGTTCCTGAAATATTCTTCAAAGGAATCCTGGAAAAATACCTGGTGCTGTGAAGAAATCTGATTCTTCGGAGCCTCTGCTGTTCCTCAGCAGAATCGTGCTGAAAACAGCAGAGGTCAAAGGACCAGGAAACGAAAATTGTATTCAGATTTATTTAAGAATCCAGCAATAGATTCAGGAGCTCCACGAACAAGGCTGTTCTTTTGTGTGTTAGAGGAATTTGTCACTACGACCATGGTAACAGCTGCAAGATTAAATAGGGTTGGAAACCATTTAAACATGTTTTCCTGATAAAGCCAGCAAAGCAGCTTCCATATTAGATTAGAGACTAGGTACCTCTGGATGTTGAATGCAAAGGATAACATCTCTATTACAGCCGTATCTTGTACAGGTGCTTTCCGTTCAACCTACCTTCCCACGATTGACAACTGCATGAATTATTATGTAGAGGTGGGTGTGATCCAGCAAACATGCTCATATATAAAATAGCTTTTATATTTACGGGTATATTCTAAGCAAAAAAAGAGGAGACGAAGAATTCAGAGAAATGATAAGTTTTCTTCTTTGTTTAAAAGCAATATTAACGTTCCTTAAAATTGTACAGTGGCATTATTAGTATTTTTAAGGAAAAACATAGAAAAATAGATCGTGCAGGTCTGCCTTTTGATAGAAACAATGAAAGGAAAACAGAGCAGACAGTAACAGAGTAAGAAAGGAGATCATCTAGTCCAATCTCCTACTTGCACAAGTGATCTGTACTAGGGATTTGAACCGTCAAACTGCCGACAAGCTCAGTGTCTTAGCCAGTCCTGGCTGGTTAAAACAATGCGAGGAAGGAAATTAATGGGCTATTAAATCAGATTCGGAAGGAAATTCCAAAATTTCTTAGGAGTCTTTTTTTAAAAACAAAACAAAACAAAACAATTCTATTAAATATTAATTTTACAATTGTATAATTGCAATTGTATACAAACTAAAAGAAAGAAAAGCAGAAAGGAAGAACAAAAAGTGTAAAAGAAAAGAAGAAGAAACAAAAATAATAGGCAGAAGGAAAAAAAGAAAAGAAAGAATACAATAAGTTTAACAGAAACATATAGAAAAGTGACCTTCATTACCAGTATAAACAATTTTAATAACTTTTAACCTGCTCTTAATTTGTAAACAGTAATATCTACGTTGCATATATCTCATCTCTTATTTATAAACCAATTTATGAAACATCACCATTTCAGTCCTAGGATCAGCAAAACTTTCAGTAAACTTTATCAGAAACAATAACTTATGTATTTTAATCTTAAACCAATTTAAATTCTTTTCTTTAAATTCTAAAATATCACCTTTATTCCATTGAAATAATCATAAATTTGATTTCATATTTCACTTCTCACAGGATTCATTCAAACTTTAACAAATCTCTTTAATAAATTTAGACAAAAGAATTCTTCAGGGTATTCTATAAGTTTATCATTTGTAATTCCCTTTTGATTTTTAAAGTATCAACCAATTTTTTTCAGATGTCCAATGAAGTGTTTTTCCATGCCATTCTTGTAGCCTGTTATTTATAATTCCATCTCTTCTATATCTGTTTATCTATCTATCTATCTATCTATCTATCTATCTATCTATCTATCTATCTATCTATCTATCTATCTATCATCTATATTGATCATCCAACCATCCGTCCGTCCGTCCGACTGTCTATATCTATCTATCTATCTATCTATCTATCTATCTATCTATCTATCTATCTATCTATCTATCTATCTATCTATCTATCATCTATCATCTATCTATCTATCATCTATCTTGATCATCCATCCATCATATCTCTCTCTCTCTCTCTCTCTCTCTCTCTCTCTCTCTCTCTCTCTCTCTCTCTCTCTCTCTCTCTCTCTCTCTCCACACATACACACACACACACACACACACACATTCCCAGAGAAAAATTGCAGACTACAGGAACCAGGAGTGCTACTCAGGTGACCCTGAGAACACTGATAAACCTCCAAAGCCTGGAGGAACATTGTCCATAGGGTCACGATGGGTTGGACATGACTTCGCAATTAACAACAAAAAAGTCTGAAATAGTACAAGGTCTCCTGGTTGAGCAGGAAGTTTTGCTAGGAGACCTCCAAGGCTCCTTCCAACTCTGATATTCTGATATGGAGAAGTTGAAACTCTCAGCCTCCTGAAGGTTTTCCATAAGCATCAGTTCAACAGTGTGGGAAATAGAAGTGAAAAGAACTGGACAAGCAAGGACTCTACGTTGAGAAGCAGCAACCCAACTGAAAGACACTTGAATCACAAAATTAGGCAACTGGAACAGGCTATTTAGACCACAGAATAGAACCTCCTTGCAGAAGGGAAGGGAAGGGAAGGGAAGGGAAGGGAAGGGAAGGGAAGGGAAGGGAAGGGAAGGGAAGGGAAGAGAAGAGAAGAGAAGAGAAGAGAAGAGAAGAGAAGAGAAGAGAAGAGAAGAGAAGAGAAGAGAAGAGAAGAGAAGAGAAGAGAAGAGAAGAGAAGAGAAGAGAAGTTCATTTAAGCTCACACCAACTGCTTCAGTGACTCCATCTAGCCATCTCGTTCTCTATCGTCCCCTTCTTCTTTTGTCCTCCATTAACATTCAATATTGATGGGTTTGCATTTGCAATACTCCATATGGGCCGTCCTTTAGCCCTTCTGATGACCAAGCCAGATTATCCATGTGTGATTCCCCTAGAAGGCCTTGTATATTTTGCAAGCCCCAAAATCGATATACACGTGTGTGTGTGTGTGTGTGTGTGTGTGTATAGTGACATTCAAGAAGCATGGGTATGTGTCACTTTATTTCACAGCACACTAGTTTAGGACAGTTTCCTGTAAATTACTGTGCAAATCTGTGCACATAAAATGCTGTAAAGGATTATATATTATGAATGAGGAACCAGAAATTCAATTAAAAACATCGCTCCATAAAACGCAACCGTATCAAAATGGGCGGAGGGGAAATACACTAAAAAATTCAAGAATGGCTAGGTGAACAGTCATATTCGTTCAGATAAAAATCATGCTTAGAATTTTTTTTTTGAAAAAAAGGGGGGGAGAAGTGCCATAAATCATGAATAAAATTAGCAATTCGATTTCGGCATATGCATATTGGTGCTATTCTCCCGGCTCTTATCTGTCTCAGATAATCACAGAATACCTTGGAGATGGTCTTTTGCCTCTCTTTAGTTCGTAAGGATTACATTAAGGCTAGCCGAGGTGATGAATTGTATGCTGGAATTATTGTAGAGCATTTGTCGGTAAGTCGTATTAGATCCAACGACTCGTAATTCCACCAGGTAGACTCAAAGGTGATTAATCATGTCTTCTTATTTTAGTTTAGTGACTAATTTGCATTTGATGTAAAAGAGCATCCAAGATTTATAGCTCACCATCTGACACGTGACGGAGAGGCTCCTGGACGATGTACTGCTGTATTTTACAGTACAATGAATTGTGGTGGTTTTTTTTTTTTCTCCCTACATCTGGCCGCCTTCAAGAAAACCCACAGGAGCTTGTTAAGTGAGCCTCCCTTCCATTCAATCAATTATTAGAGAAAAATTGGGATTTGTGGGTGAGCTTTATGCCTGTGTATGCATTGTAAGCCTCCTCTAAAACACGAATTCTCCCCAGTTGCTGGAAAACAAAAAAATCTTGAAATAAAACAAAGCCTGAAAAAAAAATATGAACCAACCAGTGTCTTATGTTACATATTTGGGAAACATCTAACTTGCATATTGATTGCTCAGTTGGGATTTTGAAAAAAAAACATGATTAGAAAGCAATAAGATTTAGATTTATATACCTCTTCACAGTGCTTTATAGCCCTCTCTAAGCTGTTTACTGATTTAGCATCTTGCCCCCCATGATCTGGGTCTTCATTTTACTGACGTTGGAAACAGTGGTGGAATTCAAATATTTTTACTACTGATTCTGTGGGCATGGCTTGGTAGGCTTGGTGTGGCTTGGTGGGTGTGGCAGGGGAAAGATACTGCAAAATCTCCATTCCCACCCCACTCTGGGGCCAGCCAGAGGTGGTGTTTTCCGGTTCTCTGAACTACTCAAAATTTCCGCTACCGGTTCTCCAGAACCTGTCACATCCTGCTGCATTTCACCCCTACTTGGAAGGATGGAAGAATGAATCAACCTTGAGTTGGTCAGGATCGAACTCTGCAAATACTGCATTCTAACCATTGCACCAACATAGAAGGAAGGAAGAATTCCTTCCTTCCTTCCTTCCTTCCTTCCTTCCTTCCTTCCTTCCTTCCTTCCTTCCTTCCTTCCTTCCTTCCTTCCTTCCTTCCTTCCTATCTTCCTTCCTCCTTCCCTCCCTCTGTAATATTTCAAAGTTCTCCTGAAAGTCACCAATAATATCATCTATGGTAAAATTGAACTGTGTAGAATTGCCCTAGTGTCATGAGTGAGCCAGAAAGAAAACAAGTTTTAGGGTGAAGTTTTGATTAAAAAAGTACTCTAGTTTGTCTGACTATTAAAAAAAAAATAGAAGAATTTCAAGAAGCAGGTGCTAAGTTAAATGACATGGATAGAAAACAATTAGGAGTATGTCATGTTTAGGTCCTAATGAATAAAATGTGTTATCTAAGGCACTTCAAACAACTTCAGATATTAACAGGCACATAACTCAGCATGAAAACCCTTTGAAGGATTTTGTACTGTTAATAGGAAGTTACTCTAAGAGTTGATCCCAACCAGAAGATTAAATGTTTAGCACTAAGACCCAATAGTCTCTTTGTTTCCTAGATTCATTTATTTAAAGTATTGCATTGCTTTGATGTTAAAAATTAACACTATTCATTTCCAAGCTTTGGGCCTATGTCTTTTACCCCTCCTCTTAATGATGCTAATAATAGTAGAAATATATATATATAAATTTAGCATTACTTTTCTCGTTTAGTACTTAGGCATGTAATAAATCATTAAGATACACCCAGCTCTTTCTGGAGCATAATATAAATTGTAACCATTTATAAATAATGAAAGAGAAGAGAAGAGGCTCAAAAGTTCAAATATAATTCTCCAAGATATCTTTCCTTGTTATTTGATGGTCATTGAACCTCAGGAAATACTGCATAATTGTCTCCACAATGATGCCTCCGGAGGAGAACTCAAAAGTCACTATGTGTTGTGGTCCGCCAGCAGCCTGAAGAGCTAGCAGCTGAGTCGGACAGCGAGGAGGCTGGGAAGGAACATGGGCCAGTCCTGGAGTCTGGGGAAGGCCCAGATGAGGGCTCTGTGTCGTGGGCAGAGATGGGGCCAGGGCCATCTGGGAGTGATATGTGGACTCCGAAGCCTCCAGAGTCGGACAGCAGAGAGACAGAGGAACAGGAGGAGCCTGATCTTAGTGCACGCATGCGCAGAGCTGACAGAAGGCACAAACAGTTAAAATAAAAGGAGCCTGTGTAGCGTAGAGGGCTAATGCCTCCTACTAAAGGCAGCAATTAACAGCAGCTGCCTGTAATTTCTCTGAGTTCAATCCTAGCCAGGCTCAAGGTCGACTCAGCCTTCCATCCTTTCTAAGGTGGGTTAATTGAGGACCCAGTTTGTGGGGGCAATAAGCTGATTTTGTATAAATATACAAAAGTATGAAGGCTGTTGCTTAACGCATTATAAGCCGCCCTGAGTCTCCGGAGAAGGGCGGCATATAAATCAAATTAAAAAAAAAAAAAGGGACAACTTGGGAGTAAGGCCTAGAGATGATTGGCCCCTCCCATAAGGCTTAAAAGAGGAGCAAAGGCATATGGGCACTTCACAGGAAAGCAATGTTGTTAATTCCGTTCCCAGTCGGCATCACTGTTTGATTCTGGACTCCATGTGGCTTTGCCAAGTAAGTCTTTGGGAGAGTGTCAAAGGAGAAAAAGGCTGGTGATTATCCCAAAGGACTTCTCCCAAAGGACTTTTGGCAACCAATTGGGACTCAGCTGTGAATGAACGTAATTCACAGCTGTTGCAATAAAAGAGGTTTTTGGGACTACTCGTGCTTTAATGACTCAGGAAGCCCTTGAATTTGACACTCCTGGGTTCGCTCTTCTTGATATTTATATTTATTTTGTTCTGCAGTCTTACATGTGCCTAGCAAATATTTACTTGGGTCTCTTATTTCAGGTTACTTTGAAAAAAGTAAAGGTCAAACTTTTGCAATTTATCTTAGAAATGAATGTTTTGGCTGGACATAAAATTCCTAGGTAAGTAGGTAGGGGACATGGTGGCTCAGTGGTTAAGATGCTGAGCTTGTCAATCAAAAGGTCAGCACTTCAGCAGTTCAAATCCCTAGTGCCATGTAACGGGGTAAGCTCCCGTTACTTGTCCCAGCTTCTGCCAGCCTAGCAGTTCAAAAGCACATAAAAAATGCAAGTAGAAAAATAGGGACCACCTTTGGTGGGAAGGTAACAGCGTTCCAATCACCTTTGGTGTTTAGTCATGCTGGCCAGATGACCACAGAGATGTCTTCGGATAGCAGTGGCTCTTTGGCTTGAAAATGAAGATGAGCACCACCCCCTAGAGTCAGGAACCACTAACACATATGTGCGAGGGCAGTGGTGAAATCCAATTTTTTTTACTCCCGGTTCTGTGGGCGTGGCTTGGTGGACGTGGCAGAGGAAGGATACTGCAAAATCCTCATTCTCTCCCCACTCCTGGGGGAAGGATATTGCAAAATCTCCATTCCCACCCCACTCTGGGACCATCCAGAGGTGGTATTTGCCGGTTCTCCGAACTACTCAAAATTTCCGCTTCCGGTTCTCCAGAACCTGTCAGAACCTGCTGGATTTCAAACCTGCTCAGAAGGATGGAAGGCTGAATCAACCTTGAGCTGGTCAGGATCGAACTCCCGGCTGTGAGCAGAGTTTGCCTGCAATACAGCATTCTAACCACTGTACCAACATAGAAGGAAAGAAGAATTCCTTCCTTCCTTCCTTCCTTCCTTCCTTCCTTCCTTCCTTCCTTCCTTCCTTCCTTCCTTCCTTCCTTCCTTCCCTCCCTCCCTCCCTCCCTCCCTCCCTCCTCCTCCCTGTGTGAGGGGAACCTTTACCTTAAAAGTTCCTTAAGGTTTTGTGAATGAAGAATCTTCATGCCGTGAAGTTATGGATTTCTATTTTGTATAGCGGAATGTCTATAGTTGTTAGCTTTTTTCTTTTCTTTTTTTCCCCTTTTTTTCCTTTTTTTCCTTTTTTTTTTTTTTTTGGTGGTGACAGAAAAACCTCTTCCCTTCTATTACTTGTGACTGGATATTAGCTTAATATACACTACTTGACCTTCAACTTTCGCACAGCAGTTGTACGGTCCCGATGACAGCAGGCTTTTGATTGTTTTTCTCTATCCAGTGTTTTAACAGTTTTCTACCACTGACAGCTTTCAATGGTATAAATAAAAGTTAGGGCTGCCCTGATTATTTTTTTAATCTCAGAGTGTCCTTCAAAAACAAGGCATCGCAGCAGAAATCAGTGGACATGTATTAGGACCCCTGTAGTCTCTTAAATTTCTCTGAGCTATTGATGGTTAAATTGCAGTGGATGGGGCACTCCACCAATTTTTTATTTTTTATTTTTCTACAGAAGGAAGAATGTTTCCAACAATCGGCTCAGGATTAATAATACAAGAGATGGTGGATCTAAGATATGTCTTCTATTTAGGCTAGGAATCAAAACGGATTTCTCATTCCAAATCAATTTTGATTGCATTCAAGACCAATCAAGGTATTCTGGCATCTGTGAACCACCTATACAAAACACACACAATAATAGCTAATAACGCAACGCCACTCTTTTTTTCCGCCCCACGATTGTCAATGTTGTTTTCTTGAGAGAGGAGACTGATGCTTTCTCTGTGCTTAAAGAAGAATGGAATGGTATCTGTTGGGCATTTGTAAGGGCTAAGGTAAACTAAAATCGGGAACATTTTTTAAAATTTATTTCATTTTAATTTTATATATATGCCGCCCTTCTCCAGAGACTCAGGGCGGCTTACAATGCGTTAAGCAATAGCCTTCATACTTTTGTATATTTATACAAAGTCAGCTTATTGCCCCCACAAACTGGGTCCTCAGTTTACCTACCTTAGAAAGGATGGAAGGCTGAGTCAACCTTGAGCCTGGGGAGATTCGAACTAGCAGTAATTGCAGACAGCTGGGTTTTAATTACAGTGCTTAGTCTGCTGAGCTATCCAGGCTCCTTTTTTGGAATTAACATCTGGAATTAAGGCTACTATTGGCATGGGGTTTCTATTGGAAGACTTAGAATTTTAGGATTGGAAGAGATCATGGAGTCTTCTAGTTGAACCTTCTGCCCAGAGCAGGTTGTACTTATTTCATCCTGAACAAATCATTGTCCAAAGTCTTTCAAAGGATAGAATAGAGTGGAGTGGAGTGGAGTGGAGTGGAGTGGAATGGAATGGAATGGAATGGAATGGAATGGAATGGAATGGAATGGAATGGAATAGACTAGACTAGACTAGACTAGACTAGACTAGACTAGACTAGACTAGAATAGAATAGAATAGAATAGAATAGAATAGAATAGAATAGAATAGAATAGAATAGAATAGAATAGAATAACAGAGTTGGAAGGGACCTTGGAGGTCTTCTAGTCCAACCCCCTGCTTAGGCAGGAAACCCTACACCACTTCAGACAAAGGGTTATCCAACATCTTCTTAAAAACTTCCAGTGTTGGAGCATTTACAACTTCTGGAGGCAAGTTGTTCCACTGATTAATTGTTCTCACTCTTGGGAAATTTCTCCTTAGTTCTAAGTTGCTTCTCTCCTTGATTAGTTTCCACCCATTGCTTCTTGTCCTGCCCTCAGGTGCTTTGGAGAATAGCTTGACTCCCTCTTCTTTGTGGCAACCCCTGAGATATCGGAACACTGCTATCATGTCACCCCTAGTCCTTCTTTTCATTAAACTGGACATACCCAGTTCCAGCAACTATTCTTTATATGTTTTAGCCTCCAGTCCCCTAATCATTTTTGTTACTCTTCTCTGCACTCTTTCTAGAGTCTCCACATCTTTTTTACATTGTGGCGACCAAAACTGGATGCAGTATTCCAAATGTGGCCGTACCAAGGCCTTATAAAATGGTATAAATACCATTTGATCTTGATTCTATCCTTCTGTTAATGCAGCCTAGAACTGTGTTGGCTTTTTCGGCAGCCTGCAGCACATAGCTGGCTCATATATAAGCGATTGTCCCATTGTGGCAAGAAATGGAGCGATTTTAATTTAACAGCTCTCTCACCTAGCAACAGAAAGCTTGTTGGTCAATTGTGGTCATAAGTCAAGGACTTCCTATACGTATATATTATTTTATATCTATTTTTTATTATGCTAAGCTGTCTAGAGTTACTCTGGGACAGCCAGCTGAGCAGCATATAAATGTTCTTTTCCTTCGTGTCTACATTTCTAAAGAATCAAGGAAGGACAGAGAAAGCTCTAGATTACTGTGAAAACACAGTGAAGTTTTTATACCTTCCTTCCTTCCTTTTCAAGGAATGATAAGTATTACCACTTAGCTGAGTCTAATATGATTTGGGGTGGTCACGAAAAGTATGTATTTCAGAATAACGGATGCTATTTTCTAGGGCCCAGCAAGATTTCTTCGTAGTGCCAGAAAAAGACTTTGCACCTTAAAGTCTTGCAAACAGTCCCTGCATCTCTATTTTTGGTCTTCTTTAAATAGCTCTTTCAAACCGAATACAAGATATTGCTATTGTCAACCCTGGTGTTATCTTTCATCACATGCCTGCACACACACACACACACCACACACACACACACACACACACACAGAATGCAGGTGAAAATTATATAAAGCAAAATAGTTTTTAAAACATGGCACAAATCGAGGCAACAAGAAAATTATGGCCTTTAACTAATGTCTCAGTATCAGATGCAAGGAACATCTGATATGACATAGGTAAATCACAATATTTGCAGTGTAAGGTCATGTATACATTTTAATAGTTCCTTCCCTCCCTCCTTCCTTCCTTCCCTCCCCCTTCACTTCCTTCCTTCCCTCCACTTCCTTCTTTCCCTCCCTCCCTCCACTTCCTATCCCTCCCTCTTTCCCTCCTTCCTTCCTTTCTTCCTTCCTCCATCTTCCCCTCCCTGCCTGCTACTTCCTCTTTCCTCCCTCCCTCCTTCCTTCATTCATTCCTCCCTCCCTCCTTTCTTATTTCTTTCCTTCCTGTCCCTAACTTTTTTCTCTCCCTCCCTCCTTCCTTCTTTCCCTCTCTTCCTCCCTTCAGTTCCTTCCCTCCCTACCTCCTTCCATCCCTCCCTCTTTCTTTCTTCCTCATCCCTCCCTTCCTCCATCCTTCTTTCCCTGCCTTCCTGCCTCCTTCCTCCTTTCCTCCTTCCTTCCCTCCTTCCCTCCCTCCTTCCTTCCTCCCACCCTCCCTCCTCCCTCCCTCCCTCCCTCCTTCCTTCCTTCCTTCCTTCCTTCCTTCCTTCCATAGTCTTATGTAGCAACATAAATTCTGGGCTCAATTGTGGTTGCAAATCAACAACTACCTGTGCATACCATCAAGACAGACATTATGTATACATATATGTATATGCAAGTTTTGGTGTATTCGGGTTTTTTCCCATGTAAGATTGAGAGTAATTTGGTGAGGTTTCGATGAGGTCCCACTCATCATCTTCAGGCTGGTGTCCTCGGCTTCGTGCTTGTGTGAGGAAAGCATGATCGGAGCTGCCGTCTCCTATAAATACTGGTGGGGAGGGGTGGGGTGCTGGCTGTGTTGCTGTGAGCGGGTTGGTTGCCTGTGTTGTTACATCTTGATTAGTTGATGGAGTTGATGTTTGCAGATTTGTCAGCTGTTTCATAACATCCTTGTGGGTGAGGTCCCGATATGTTCCCAATAGTCTTCCGTGTTCCAACAACCCAGGTAATGGGCTGTGTGTTAACATCCTGAGTTCTAGTATTGTGATATCCTGAGTTTTTTGATGTAATGTCCTGAACAGATTGCTGTGATGCCACATCCCAGGCTTTGGTCAGGTTTCCGAACCTGAAGTCCCCGCCATGTGTTCATGGCGTGTGTCAGTCTGCTTTGTGTAGGGATTGGAGGGGTGAGTGTAGCAGCTGGTGATGCCGCCATGGTCTGGCTTCTGGATAGTGGGTTGTATTTCGTCTATGGGATGGGGTTTGGGTTTGAATCTGGTGAGGATGATTGGTGGTGATGTCATGTGTTATCTTGGGTCTGGTGTTTTCTGAGACAAACTTCCTCCCTTTTCCACCACCTTAAACAACAGGACACGAAATTGACTTTGAAGGAACCAAATTAATCTCCAAAACTGAACACTTCAACAAGAGAATAATCATGGAAGCCATTGAAATAGAGAAACACCCCCATAGCATGAATAATATGCGACTCCTGATAACATAATCTGTGATGGTTGGATAAGGATTTTAGAACAGAATTTCCAAAAACTCAGATCTTGTTTGTAAATTTTTGTTAGCACGGATGGTGCAAGAGGTCAAAGATTGAAAAGACATGGCAATTTAGCACAAATTAAACCATGAATATGTATGCAAAACAGGGCTTATTATTAAGAGTGTAGGAATGAGTCACGTGTCTTTCGATTCATATTGAAATAAGATGAAAACTACTTCAACACAAAATACAAATTGCGTCAACTGTAGTTTGGAAAGACAAAGAAAAAAAAATAAGGATGTTCAAAGTTTTCAAGATAAAGTGTCCCTTTTTTGTTGAGAACTTTGAACATACTTATGAATAAGAATTGCCGATGTGAAAGATGTGCCCGTATTTTCTCTACTATGAGTAAAGAATGAATGAGCAAAGAGGACTTAAAATAAGACAGATGTTGTATCTTGACTGAAGGCGGCTAAGAGAAAAGGAAATCGGTAACAGATGTTCATTCTGTGTTTGATTGTGGTTTGTAATTGGGATCAAAATTAACCAACATTTATCTAATTTGGGGGGAATTACTTAATTGATTCCAAACAAATGTACAACTTAGGGTAGATTTTCTTACAGCACATTGTAAGTAGCTTGAATTCAGCCCGAATGGTAATTTCTTTTATATGTTTTTTTTTAATACAAAGACAATGAAGTTTACAATGCAGCCAAGACTTCAAAAATCAAATAAGAGCAAAACAAATCAACAATATAACCCAAAAGAAACAAAAGAATTAAGTACAAAAGAATTTAACAAGGCTGCATTTGTTTTCTTGTTTTATTTTTTAAGTTACACACCAAAGCTGCAATTGTATATCATTTATTGGCTGTAATTCCCAATGAGCATTCGACTGCATTGCTAAAACTACTCTGAATTGATTACATTATATGGTATCATTAATATATTCCATAACATGTTATGCACTTACCAAGAGCATGGCAGAAATAATAAATTCTATCCTGTATAAATAATAAATTATAGGGAACTGAAAATATAGTAAACAATACGGTAACAATGGTAAACAATATGGTAAACAAAACAACTTATGCCACAACTGAGCCAAAATTGATTGACTATACAATGACTGTATAGTCATGGATGCCATTTGGACCTTTTGACTCTCTAACATGGTTGTTCAGAGGTCTGAAAATGGCAAATGCTACAATGCATTGTTATGCTGCCACATGGCCGACTCACCATGGCCAACTCTCTATGGCAACTCATCACAGACAACTCGCTATGGCCAACTCACTATGGCCAACTCTCTATGGCCAACTCTCCATGGCCAACTTGCCATGACCAACTCACCATGGCCAACTCTCTCTGGCAACTCATCACGGACAACTCTCTATGGCCAACTCACTATGGTCATGTTGTGGCCCCGTCCTCTGAGCCTATCCCTTTGGAGAAGGAAGCTCTGAGCAGGAAGAAGAGGAGCCAGCCAGATCTCCCAGCCCCCCCCCTCCGGCACCGGCTCAGGTGCCAGCTGAAAGAGAGCCAAGTAGTGGGGAAACAGGTGTCTCAGATGAGAGTGAGGAGAGACGGTCATTCCTGGACGCACGCCAAAGAAGGCGAGACAAAAGAGTACTGCAGCTGCGGCGTATGAGGAAATAGTCCTGAGTCACTGATTGGAGTCATGGGATCAGTGAGTCACTGGACCACACCCAGAAGCCTGTCTATATAAGACAGGCCAGTGAGTCACGAAGTTCGTGACGAACAAAGCTAAACAAACGGAGCAACCTCGTAGTCTTGAAGCTAGATGAACGGCAAAGCTACGTAGGTGATTTTCTTGTTTGTGTAAACCAATAAAGTCCTTGGCAGACGGTGTGCATATCGCTGCCAAGGTTGAGATAAGAACTGCGGAGTGTGCCAAGTGATTCTTAACCCTCGGCTGGCTGTGTTTTTGTGGGTCTCTGAAGGGGGGGACAGATCAGGTCAGCTCTCTATGGCCAACTCTCCATGGCCAACTCGCTATGGCCAACTCACCATGGCAAACTCTCTATGGCCAACTCACTGAGTGACTGCTTGCCGTGGAACAAGAGTTAAACTAACATCAAAGAAATTGTGGAATAGATTCATTAAAGAAAAGATACCAAAAGAAGGGAAAAATGAAATGTGAATGACAAAAATTAAAATATATATTTAACTGTTTTAAATAAATAAATTTAGTTTTTGAATTGTCCCACAGCGAGTTGTCCTGTGCGAGTTGACCATAACTTGTTGGCCATGGTAAGTTGTCTCAATCCCTTCCCCATCTTGAATAGGAGTGCAATATGTGCACTGCATGTAGTAGAAAGGGGGCAGGGGCAGGGGTGAAATCTAGCAGGTTCTGACAGGTTCTGGAGAACCGGTAACAGAAATTTTGAGCAGTTCGGAGAACCGGTAGCGGGAATTTGAGTAGTTGGGAGAACCCTGCAAGTACCACCTCTGGCTGGCCCCAGAGTGGGGTGGGAATGGAGATTTTGCAATATCCTTCTCCCAGGAGTGAGGAGGGGAATGGGATTTTGCAGGATCCTTCCCCTGGAGTGGGGAGGGAATGGGGATTTTGCAGGATCCTTCCCTGGAGTGGGGTGGGAATGCAGGTTTTGCAGGATCCTTCCCCTGCCACACCCGCCAAGCCACTCCCACAGAACCAGTAGTAAAGAAATTTGGATTTCACCACTGAGCAGGGGTCACGTTGCCCCAACATCATACTCCATTGTCAAGCTGTCCCATTTAATTCACACTGCGAAGGTTGCTAGTGACACATTGAGAGTCCCAAGCTGTTCATCTGCAATAGACTGAGCAGTGAACACCAGAACAACTACAGAGTTACTATCATCTGTAGGTTTATTAGAAAGCAAGTCCCTTTTTTATTGTTGCAGTTCACCAAAGTTTGCCACCGAGTTAACGTACCTTCTCCCATTTATTTTCTGTATGTTAATCCTCCTGCATACTTGGTAGAAGACAGATGGGATGTGCCTTACGGAGTATCACTTTAATCCACTTGGCTCAGCTGGGGAGCTATAAGGCAGGAAGTTGAAAAAAATTGCCCTCCTGTTCTTTTTCTACACTGCAATGCTGGAGTATTCAAACATAGGATATGCTGAAAATTCATTTTGCTTTTTGCTGGGAGTAGAGGAAATTTTTAGAAAGACAGGGAGTTTTTTTTTTTTTAAAAAAAAAAAAAGTAAAGTAAAGTAAAGTAAAAGCCCTGGGGGGTGGGGAAACCCAATAAAAGCTTAAAAGCTTTTTACCCACCTCGGAAAGATGAAAGGCTGAGTCAACCTTGAGCAGGTCAGGATCAAACTCTTGGCTGTGAGCAGAGTTAGGCTGGCTTCTAGTCACTGCGGGGAGGGAGGGAGAGAGAGAGAGAGAGAGATGAGAGATGAGAGGGGGAAAGAGAGAGAGAGAGATGAGAGGGGGAGAGAGAGAGAGAGGTGAGAGATGAGAGGGGCAGAGAGAGAGAGAGATGAGAGGGGGAGAGAGAGAGCGATGAGAGATGAGAGGGGGGAGAGAGAGGTGAGAGAAATGAGAGATGAGAGGGGGAGAGAGAGATGAGAGTTGAGATGGGAGAGAGACAGAGATGAGAGATGAGAGGGAGGGAGGGAGAGAGAGAGAGATGAGAGGGAAGAGGGGAGAGGGGAGAGGAGAGGAGAGGGAGAGGGAGGGAGGGAGGGAG
>CM075965.1:78929182-79079292 GCA_038048745.1 Coluber constrictor foxii | reverse complement strand
TCTGATGCTAACCGAGTTTTATCTGCATTTTCTATACTAATATGTGTGGTATGGAAATCTCATTCCTCTGAGCACAGTAGTTCGATTTGACAGCTCCCATCTGGATAAAATGCATTCGGAAAAATCAAGTTAAAAGAACTTTTAAAAAGTGTTGTGTGTGGGGGGTGCAGTTTGTCAATGATAGCAATAGCACTTATCAATCGCACTTAGACTTATATACTGCTTATGATTGATCAGAAAAGAACTATGAATAAGGATATGGAAATAGAATAGATAGAGAATAGATGGGAGAAAACAATTAGAAAAAATAAATATCCAGAGGATGTCAAATAAAAGGAGAAAGGGGAGGGGGGGGGGTAAAAGGGAAAAAAGTGAGATATTATAAAAAGGTACGCAAATGATGAAATAAAAATAAATAATAATTGAATAAGAAATTATTCAATTTCTTGAATAGGAGCCTGAGTAGGGTAGGGGGCTAATGCCTCCTACTAAAGGCAGCAATTAACATCCAGCTGCCTGTAATTCTGCGAGTTCAGTCCTAGCCAGGCTCAAGGTCGACTCAGCCTTCCATCCTTTCTAAGGGGGGTAAATTGAGGACCCAGTTTGTGGGGGGCAATAAGCTGACTTTGTATTAATATATATACAAAAGTATGAAGGCTATTGTTTAATTCACTGTAAGCTGCCCTGAGTCTCCGGAGAAGGGCGGCATATAAATCAATTTTTTTAAAAAAACTGAAATGAGAATAAAGATAATTAGAAAATTGGGGCTGCTTGATTGAACTGAAAAGGAAAACAACAGGAGAGACGGGAAGGAGTAGAGAGAGGAAGGGAGAAGAGAGGAGAGGAGAGAAAAGGAGAAAGAAGAAAGGGAAAAGAAGAGGGAAGAAAAGGGAGGGGAAAGAGGAGCAGAGGAGAAGGTTAGAAGTGGGGGAAGAGAAGCGGAAGTCGGAAAGAAAGGAGAGAAAGAACGAAGGAAGTAGGAGAAGAGAGAGGAAGGAAGAGAAGGGGAGGAGCAGAAGAAAGGTTGGAGTAAAGGTGAAGGGTAAAAGAGCAGCCCCGAAAAAGTAAAAATGAAAACTGAAAGTTAAAAGAAAAGATGAATGAAAAATGATGGAAATGACTGTCCATGTAAATGTGTTTATGAGAAATAAAAATTAAAAAAATATTTTTTTTTTTAAAAAAAAAGTCTTATATACCGCTCCACGGTGCTTTTCCAGCCCTCTCTAAGCAGTTTACAAAGTCAAACAATCTGGCTCCTCATTTGACCCACCTTGGAAGGATGGAAGGCTGAGTCAACCTTGAGCCTGGTGAGACTCAAACTGCTGAATTAGAGGCAGCTGGCAGTCAGCAGAAATAACCTGTAGTACTGCACTCTAACCACTGTATCAGTGGTGCGTTGCTACTGTTTCACTCTGGTTCGGGGCAAACCCGTAGCGGCGGCAGTGGGAGGCTCCGCCTCCCTGCCCGGACATCTCTGCACGCGCACAGAAGCTTCTGCACATGTGCAGAAACATTGCAAGAGAGAGAGCGCAGGCGCGCCTATAAGCAGACCCGATAGTGACGGGATTTGAATCCCACTGCATCACCACGGCTCTTTCAATTATATGCTTCCAGAGAGGAAGACAAGGGGAAGACAGATGACATCATGGCCTGTCACGGCACCATGGCAAGAATTAAGAGAAACCCATAATTTGTATCAGTCTTACCATGTGACTGATGCCCATTCCATAATTCACATTAATGACCTGATTGCTGGCTCCTGCAATAAATGGTTAAATAGCCAGCCATATTTGCCCAAAAGAAAGAATCCTTATTTGGCAATGTTATTGTGAGGAGGAGGAGGAGGAGGAGGAGGAGGAGGAGGAGGAGGAGGAGGAGGAGGAGGAGGAGGAGGAGGAGGAGGAAGAGGATTGGAAAAGACTCATGGGGTGGAAGTTATATCCGGAAAGGAGATGGCTTTTTCCCAAGTTTCAATCATAAAGAACAATACTTGCAAAATTGTATTAGCTAGCATGTTAAAATAATGCCATACCCTGGCTTCATTTTTATAAACCTTTTTGTTCTTAATATGAAATTTGAATGCCTTAATGAGCTTTCTGAAGTCTAAGGAAGACCACTGTTTTAATTCTGTCTATATATTCACTTGTATTCAGATGCAACAGTCATTTTACTGTTCAAAATTGTTCCTTTCCTTTCCTTTCCTTTCCTTTCCTTTCCTTTCCTTTCCTTTCCTTTCCTTTCCTTTCCTTTCCTTTCCTTTCTTTCCTCTCCTTTCCTTTCCTTTCCTTTCCTTTTCTTCCTTCTTCCCTTCCCCTTTCCCTTCCCTTCCCTTCCCTTCCCTTCCCTTCCCTTCCCTTCCCTTCCCTTCCTTTCCTTCCTTTCCTTTCCTTCCCTTCCCTTCCCTTCCCTTCCCTTCCCTTCCCTTCCCTTCCCTTCCCTTTCCTTTCCTTTCCTTTCCTTTCCTTTCCTTTCCTTCCCTTCCCTTCCCTTCCCTTCCCTTCCCTTCCCTTCCCATCCCATCCCTCTTCAAAGGATAACTATTATATTTTTGAGACAGTAATTAAAATTTCCAAAGAATCATTTGGAGATATTTCCAAAGAATCATTTGGAGATTAAAGATAATGACAGAAAACAATATTTCTGAGCAACTTCTGGATGAACATATTGTGGAACATATGCATAAATGCCTCTGTAGAACATTTACTTTCAAAATGGAAGGAGGAAGTCTTTTCATGGATGCTGATATTTTACAACATGAAATGAAAATTGGTCCAAATGGAGTAGAAGCTCTTGCAAGTTAACGCAAAACAGCAGAAAGTTGAATACAACTAGATGGTTTCATTTGTACAATAAATTTTAATTAAAAATAGTGTCACATGTTGTTTTCAGTTACCCAACCACTTTGCAATCACGAGGCAGATTCCCAAGTAATGCCAACAATCTGGGCAATGTGTGGCTCAGTAGCTAAAACACTGAGCTTGTCGATCAGAAAAGTCAGAAGTTTGGCGGTTCGAATCCCTAGTTCAGGTCTCCTGCGTGAGCAGGGAGTGGACTAAATGACCTCCAAGGTCCCTTCCAACTCTGTTACTGTTAAGTTAAGAAACGGAATTGTTATTGTTTTTATGATTTTTACCTTTTGCTCACCTATGTGCATTCACATGTATGTATGTATGTGTGTGTATATATATGTATGCACACACACACACACACACAGGGGTGGGTTCTAAATTTTTTAACTACTGGTTCTGTGGGCGTGGCTTATTTTGTGGGCGTGGCTTGATGGTCATGTGATAATTCTTTAGGATTTAGCAGAGGTACTGGTCTGACAGGCTTTTAACTGCTTGCAGAGCTGTACCGGTAGCGTTCCGGACTACCCATTTGTATTTGGAGGCACCGGCCTACCCATTTGTATTTGGAGGCACCGGCCTACCATTTGTATTTGGAGGCACCGGCCTACCCATTTGTTTTTTGAGCGCACTGGTCTACCACCACACTGCCTTTTAACACTGATCAGCTGTAGGGCGGCCCTTTGAAGCCCCGTGGCAAGAGTTTAATAATCTTTTTCCTTCTAGCCAATCAGCTGGGACTTGGGAGGCAGCGAATAGATTGGGGGCGGCCGGGGCCAAATAAAAGGTAAGAATAACATGGAGGGGGGGTGGGAGGGCCCAGCTCCTGAACAAAGAGAACCAGTTCAGTGACGTCATATCATCACCGCTACCGGCTCGGCCAAACCGGGCCGAACCGGGAGGAACCCACCACTGCACACACATCATTTTTCATCACATAAACAGCAGGCTCAAGCTTACATCTACAATTATTTCAAATATGCAAAAGGGAACCCAATTTTTCAACAGAATAAAAGGCAATTGCAAACTTGTGTGCTCTGAAAGTGGATTAATACAGCTGATTTTAGCATGCACGTTCTAACAACTGTCTCATAAATTCAAAATTAAGTCTTTTTCTAAGGAGGAGCATGTTTCAAATGGTGGAAGGAGTACATTGCAGAAGGATATGATGAAATGCAAGCAGATGTCCATGGAAAATTATGGAAAACTTCCTAACAGAAAGACTGAACTTCCTAACAGAAGCCCTGGAGGTGCAGTGGTTAAAATGCAGTATTGCAGGCTAACTCTTCCTGCAGTCTGGAGTTCAATCCTGACCAGCTCAAAGTTGACTCATCCTTCCAAGGTCGGTAAAAACAAACATTGTTGGAGGCTTTAGGCTGACATTGTCAACTTCTCAGAGAGTGCTGTAAAGCGCTATGAAGTGGTATATAAGTAAGTCCTATTGCTAACAACTAAATCAATAGTTTAAAGAGGTAGAGAGGAGTAATGGTTCAGTGGTTAAAGGTCCTGAGCCTGGAAAGCTGGCAGTCCAAGTTAGAGACTTGAGAGCTGTGCAATGGAGTGAGTCCCTTTATTTGTCTCAGCTCCTGCCCACCTACCAGTTTGAAAGCATGCAAATGCAAGTAGATAAATAGGTACCACTTTGGTGGGAAGGTAACCACATTCTGTGCACCTCATCATATAGTCATTCTGGCCACAAGACCATGGAAATGTCATCAGACAACACTGGCTCCCTCAGCTAAGAAATTGAGATGAGCATCTCCCCCTTCAGTTAGACTTGACTGGACAAGAGAAGCCTTTACTTTGACCTTTAGCGAAGCAGAAGGCTCTCTTCCTGAGACATGGTCTAGTAAAGGATCAATATCTGGCCAACTTTAACTTGGATCTTTGCATGAAAAAGGAGATTGGAATTATGAACCCTCTTCAACTCTATAATTATTGAAGGTAATTATAAGTTTGCTTTCCAAACTTTTTACCTAAAAAAAAAAAGTGGGGGAAGAATCAGATAAAGCAATTTAATGAAAAGAAACACTAGGGGAGACTGTGAAAAAGTCTCTCCTAGTGCTTTTAATGAAAAGAAGCACTAGGGGAGATATTGTGGCAGCCCAATATCTCAGGGATGCCACAAAAAAGAGGGGGTCCAGCTATTCTCCAAAGGACCTGAGGGCAGGACAAGAAGCAATGGGTGAAACTCATCAAGGAGAGAAGCAACTTAGAACTAAGAAGAAATTTCTGACGGTAAGAACAATTAATCAGTGGAACAACTTGCCTGTTGTGGCTCCGTTGCCTGAGCCTGCGTCATCAGCAGGGAGGACTCTGAGAGTGAGGGAGAGGAGTTGGCAAGGCCTCCTTCTCCAGGACTCTCCTCTCTGGCAATGCCTCCGGAGGACACCGAAGAGCAGGAGATAGGCCCAGAGCCAAGCTCGTCCTGCAGCCACAGGAGGACATTGATGAGGGAGTGAGTTTGGTTGGATCCTCGCCAGCATCGGAGAGACAGGAGAGCCCAGCAGAGGAAAGGTGTGGTCATGATTAGCTGGTGGACCACACCATCACAGGCTATAAAAGAGAGGGATTGCAGCCTGTATCTTTGTGACGAACAAAACAAAGATTCATGGATCCCGGTTTCGAATCGGCCCTGCGTCTCAACTCTGGACATTTGGTGGTGTGTATTTGACTGAACTATAATAAAGACGTTGGCAAGCAGCTGCGGGATTGCTGCCAAGCTTTGTTATCAGCTTACTTGGTTGCCTGCCAGTTCATTAGACTCTGACTGTCTGGGGGGGGGGGGTATTCCTGGAACGGGGCCAGAACATCGCCTCCAGAAGTTGTGAATGCTCCAACACTGGAAGTTTTTAAGAAGATGTTGGATAACCACTTGTCTGAAGTGGTGTAGGGTTTCTGCCTAAGCAAGGGGTTGGCCTAGAAGACCTCCAAGGTCCCTTCCAACTCTTCTATTCCATTCTATTCCATTCCATTCCATTCCATTCTATTCTATTCTGCTTCATTTTTTGGTCCTGAATATCCGGAGTTTTACAATTTATAGGGCTGAGGGCTGGTGAAGTGAGAAGCAGGAGATCACAAGCTAAGAGATAACCTTCAGCTTTGGAATCAAGACCTTAATAAGGTCTAGTAAGGTGTTTGGAGAATATCAGCTGTGAGGAGTCCTGTCTGAGTTTGCTTGTTTTCTTGCAGATGTTTCATTATTCAAATTAGATATTTGGGTCTGTGACAAAACAAGCAAGCTCAGAGAGCACCAAATGTCAGGGAAGACTCCAAGGCTTGAATTTTCCTCAAAGTTACATTTTATTAGAGATGTCATATTGGCACATCTGAGAAAACCCAAATCTGAAAGTTTCCAGGTTTTCTCCAGCCAAGTGAAAATTCAAGTCCCCTCCCAGCACCCATGTACTGTATTCATTACATGGTCCAACCATCCACCATCAAACTGGAGATACCTCCCAAACATCCAATTCCAGGTGGCAGGGCAAGACATCCTTGACTCTCTGAGAAAGGAATGTTATTTTGACTACATATCACCCATACACTATGCAATCCTCCCTCCCATTTTCCCACAGTAGAAAATGTGACAGGCTTAAAGGCCCAAATGTAAAAGATGGCTTCCAGGTCTGACACCAAGGATCTCTCATTTCAACCCCAAGCTACAAATATTCTCCTTTATTGGTAATCTCAGCTGTGTATGCATACAAAATATAAATATTCCTTCTGAGCTCTAGTCTTGATTTACTTGATTTACCCCTAGAGTTGTGATGGTGAACCTATGGCACGTGTGCCAGAGATGGCACACAGAGCATATCTGTGGGCACATGAGCATTGCACTAGCTCAGCTCCAGCGCACATGTGCGCTTCAGCCAGCTGATTTTCTGTCCTTCCAGGCCCACCAGAAGATGGGAAACGCCATTTCCAGCCTCTGAAAGGCCTCAGGGGAGGGGAGGGGAAGGCTGTTTTCACTCTCCCCATGCTCCAAGAAAGCCTCTGGAGCCTGGGGAGAACCATTTCCAGCCTCTGAAAGGCCTCAGGGGAGGGACGGGGAAGGCTGTTTTCACTCTCCCATGCTCCAAGAAAGCCTCTGGAGCCTGGGGAGAACAAAAAACAGGCCTATTGTGCCATTGCGTGCCAAAAGCAGAGGGAGCACACATGCATGGGGGGGAGAGGGGCCATTGAATTATGGGTGTGGGCACGTGTGCAGTGACACCACCCCGCTCTCCCTGCTTTTGGCATACAACAGCAAAAAGGATAGCCATCACAGCCCTAAGGTTTACTGGTGTGAACCCTGAGAATCAGAATCAAATATCTTTGTTATATCTTTTCTCACTCCTTCAATTTTGGGTCAACTTAATTTATCCCTATTACTCTGCACCCAAATTCCCATGTTTGAAATTTAGAGAGTCTATAACATCACATTTGTTCCTCTGTGTGTTGAGAAGGGAGAAAGATAACAATCCCATTCAAAATGGTTTAAACATCTTGAGATCTCCTGTAGATAACAGGAGTAGATGGTGTACTAGTACAAATCCCAAGAAATAAGTTTGCTGACAGCTCAATTTTGGAACAGTTGCATGCAATCTTATATTTGAATCTGTAACTGACATCGTTGCCATATTGGACTGAAGAGGGTCCAATTTTCAGAAGCAATTCAAGAGAAAGCTGCAAGCAATCTGTTCTCCACTTCCAAGTTTATTCCTCGTATATATCAATTCTTATGGTAGGAACTTGTCCCTAATTGAAAAGGAAAAAAAAAAACCCGCACATAATCTCTTTTCAAATATAGTATTTTAGCTATCGAAAATATTCTATTACACCTGTCAGACTATTAACGTGTTCTCTTTTAAGCAACATGTGCCACAATCTTTAGAAAAAAGAAAAGACACTCTCCGCAAATGGCTTTGTGACCGAACAATAACTCATGCAAATCTTTTTTTATTTTTTTATTTTATGGAATTGGTTTGCCATTTGTCTTGGTCTGGGATTTTTCTCCCCAACTTCCCATCTTCCACATCCATGGAATTCAGAGGATGACTTTGAAATGTGCCTATGCTATTGCAACCATTTTTTTTGTGTCTCAACTTGCCATAGAGTAAGTGGGGAGGGAAAGGTTTGAAATGGTAGCCCAGACAACAACAAGAAATCACCCCTTGGGAACCAAGGTCATCTCACCAAATGTTTGCAGAGATTTGAAAGAGACTCCAGAACATCTGATTGGACAATGTGATCTGTACTAATGAGGGGAGAGAAAAATCTATTCTTTACTTATGCGAAAACCATGGGAGTTAAGTAGAGTTGGTTTTGCTTTCATGCATGCCAAAATGATGTACTCAATAAAGTTTTGCTTAAAGGGATCTGATCGTTTCGACTTGCTGGCTTGGTTGGGTTCATCAGTTAGGAACCTTGACAGACCCATCTACTATTGTTGTGGCCTGCTGGCCACCAGCCCCTCCAGCAGCTAAATCAGATGAGGAGGTGGCATGGAAGTCAGGATTGGCATCAAGGCAACCTGAGAGCTCCAAGGAGAAAGAGGGAATTGAGCTGTCACAGAGAGAGGGGGAGGGAGGGAAGGCTGGGAGAGAAAGAAAGGTAGAGCCTGGACCATCCATCAGCCTTCAGATGGAGAGTCAACAGCCCCCAGGTCTGGAGATGGCTGAAGAGGAAGAGGAAGAACATCTGGGTCCAATGCCTGATGTGTGGATGCACAGAAGGCAGAGGAGAGGAGAGCAGTGGAAATCTATGGGCTGGTCATTGGGATGGAAGAGCCACCATTGCTGTGGCTCTTCCATCCCAAGCAAAGCCATAAAGCTCTGGGATAAAAGGCAGGGGGGCAGAGATGAATAGATGTCTTCCGGCCAGATGAACTTGTTAGCCTATGGTGAGAGAGAAACTTTTTGCCAGGGATGCTGGTGCTCCTAAAAAGGAATCATTGCTTCACCTATGGAGGATTGGTCATGTTTGGGGAAGCTGAGTCAAAACAGGTATTAACCAAACCCTATAAAGTTTAGATTCAGAGATTAGGTAAAGTTGGTTATATGGTCTCTACAACCCATTATATATACCTGATGAAACTTTGGGGGGTTTTGTTCATTTGTTTGTTTACTGTGCTTTATTTGATATGCAAGTATATCACATAGTCATTAAACAACTTTCTGATTTTTCTTTGGATGCTCCTTCACTGTTCCACAATGTCTCATGTAGGAAGTTGCCGTGAATTTAATTGTGTTATTTTGAGCTCTTTCTTACTAGAGCTGAGCTTTGAAACTTATTCATATCTGCTTGGGCACCTTGTCAAGCACCGGGGAAATCAAGAAACTCAGTTAGTTTGAGTATAAAGATTTATTTGCAAGCTTAAGCTCTCTACAAGAATCTGACCAACTAGCTGTTAAGGGAAATGAGCGGGAGACAAGAAAGGCATTCAAGGTGGACTGAGCTCTTGCGGATGCGCAGGGACTCTTGACTTATGACGCATTTGACCCCTCCATTGGGCTCAACCTGGCCATCTCCTACACACCTTCACTGCACAAAGAAAACAACATTCTCCTGTAGACTGCAACACAGTTTATGGACCCTGATATATTATTGTAAATTGTCTGCCTTTGATTATATGGACTTCCAGTGCATTATATATTTTACGCAAAAAGACTGAAGATTGTCCCAATTTAGGAAAATGGTTTGTGGTAACTAAAGACCCAAAGAAAAATGTAGTCACATCCTTTCTGACTAAGAAATTTTACATGTGATGATCCAGGGCTTGGCACGAAGGCAACAAAGGTATAGAACCGGTATGAGTCCCTTTATTGGCAGCAACTTTGCCCCCAACGTCCCATTTACACTCCAGCCTGGAGAAAAACTCTCCTGCAAACCTGCAGCAGCTTCTGGCTGCAGATACTCCAGTCCAAAAGCTGTAAGCAGAATTACTGCAATCAATCATTCCAGCAGGGCAAAATAAGGAGTCCCAGATGGGAAGAATAATCCCAGCAAGACAAGATAGGCACACAATAGTATGACAGTAATTCAAACAGTCAGGAGGGAATGTCAGAAATGCAGGCCATAACTCTCAACACTAGATTAATTCAGTGTTTGCTCCCAACAAACACCCCTCCCAACTGCCTCTCCTTTAAACTCCATCCCCAGGTGTGCCTTGTGAAGGGAATCGGAGCCCTTTCCTTCCATGTAAGCTACACAACCCACATTGCTCTCTTCTGCGTTCTTCCCTGCGCGCCCTAGGATGAGGAGAGGGTAGGCCTTGGTCTTCATCTGAAACCCCTCTCCCTTCTACCTCTCCCCTACTCTGCCCAGCCTGACTTTGCCCTTCCCCAGTTTCCTCCATAGCCAACGGAGCCTCTCTCCTGCTCTCTCTCAGCTGTTCGTCTTCAATCTCAATCTCAGATTCAGACTCTGATGGGGGCATGACAAAGCATGTGCTTTCATTAAAAATGCCCACAAAAACATGTGCCATTTAATAAAATTTGTTAGACTGGAAAAGGTATTATCAGACTGCTTCAGATGGATGCAAGAAATATTTCGTTATCTTGGAATGAAATGTGCCCACTGTATTATTTGCTTAGGGACAAATTGTCCTATAATTGAAGCATTTCTGTCACAAAACACTTTACATCTTAGTTATAAAAGAGGTCTATTATGTCTTCTGGCAAAAAATTAAAAAAACAACAACCCACTGTTTCTTCTGAGAAGTGTAATCACAGAAGGTCATATCCCATTCTTTTGTGTAGTTCTCATAAACCTGAATAGCAATTAACAACTTAACTGCTTGTAATCTTTTACTTATGCTCTGTAAAATCAAGAAAATTGTAAATTAACACTTAACCGTTCCATATGAGCACAAAAGGATGGTTTTTTTTCCCCCCCAGTCTCTCACATTATGCCTTATAAATTTAAAAATATAGGGTTTTTCTATTTGGGCAGGCGGGTGTCTTTTAGTTCAAAACTACTCAAGGGAGCTAATTTCTGATAGAGAAAAAAAAAGATGAAATAACTTGCCGATAATTTCCATTGTACAGATTTTATAAATTTCAGTCTGATCAGAGGTGGCATTCAGCAGATTCTGGCCAGTTCTGGAGAACCAGTAGCGGAAATTTTGAGTAGTTTGGAGAACCAGCAAATACCACCTCTGACTGGCCCCACCCCCATCTATTCTCTGTGTCCCAAGTCCCAGATGATTGGGAGGGAATGGGGATTTTGCAGTAACCTTCCCTCGGAGTGGGGAGGCAATGGAGATTTTACAGCATCCTTCCCCCAGGAATGGGGAGGGAATGGGGATTTTGCAGCAACCTTCCCCTGGAGTGAGGAGGGAATGGAGATTTTACAGTATCCTTCCCCTGCCACACCCACCAAGCCATTTCCACCAAGCCACGCCCACAGAACCGGTAGTAAAAATGTTTTGAATCCCACCACTGAGTCTGATGTTTCGAATAATTTCCTGCACCACAGTAATAGTACGATGGAAGGAGAAACGGCTGGTTAGAAAGAAGGAAGATTTAATTTACGTATATGAACATTTACATTTAATTATGGATATGAACAGCCTAAAAATGTTTGAAGTTCTCAAGTTCAACTTTAACTGTCTGGTGACTTCAAAGATCTGATTTTTTTAATTTATTTATTTATTTATTTTTTTAAATGAAGTCCTTTGTCACACTTTCTTCCAGACTCCTTTTAGCTTGTTTAACCTCACAACCTGGTAGTTTTCTTGTGCTATAAGCCACAATATTGTTGCTAATCTTACTGAAATGTCTTCCTTCTTCCAATCGCTCAGAGGTATATTCATTACCATAGTCCTTTAGTTTAGATTGAGGTCACCCTTCATAGTTCCAAGACACGAAGCAGGCGAGGTGAAGATGACAACTGGGTGAAGCTATGTAGCATATATGGACAGCTTGAAATTTTTTTCTTCCTCCCTCTTTCCAGCATTGGTGAAAACTGGGTTTTCCTTGTTGTTTTAAGCTATGCTAAACATTTTTAGGTTTAGTTTTTGCACCCTTACCTCAAACACACATTCATTTTCAACAATCAGCAGGAATGAAGTTTCCTGAAATTTCAAAAAAGAAGAGGGGGAGTATAGGGAAAGGAGGAGGAGGAGGAGGAGGAGGAGGAGGAGGAGGAGGAGGAGGAGGAGGGGAAAAGGAAGGGGAAGGGGAAGGAGGAGAGGAAAAGGAGAAGGATAAAACGAAGAAGATGAAGATGAAGACGAAGACGAAGATGAAGACGAAGATGAAGAAGAAGAAGAAGAAGAGGAGGAGGAGGAGGAGGAGGAGGAGGAGGAGGAGGAGGAGGAGAAGACGAAGACGAAGAAGAAGAAGAAGAAGAGGAGGAGGAAGAAGAAGAGGAAGAAGGGGAAGGGGAAGGGGGAGGAGAAGAAGGAGAGGAAGAGGAGAAGGATAAGACGAAGAAGACGAAGAAGACGAAGAAGAAGAAGAAGAAGAAGAAGAAGGAGAAGGAGAAGGAGAGGGAGAGGGAGAGGGAGAGGGAGAGGGAGAGGGAGAGGGAGAGGGAGAGGGAGAGGGAGAGGAAGAGGAGAAGGATAAGACGAAGAAGACGGAGACGGAGACGGAGATGAAGAAGAAGAAGAAGAAGAAGAAGAAGAAGAAGAAGAAGAAGAAGAAGAAGAAGAAGAAGAAGAAGAAGAAGAAGAAGAAGAAGAAGAAGAAGAAGAAGAAGAAGAAGAAGAAAATTTAGATGCATTCAGAGACAATCTTTCTCTGCATTTTTTTTTTTTTTTTTAGAATGTAGAAAATTGAGCCTAATTCTTTTAATTAAATTAAACATTTCACTGGTGGGGGCAGTTTTGAGAATCCCTTTTTGCTTCAGTTTGTTTAAAAATTTGTTTCATTTTAATGATAGCCTGTCTGTTATAAAGTCCAGTCGATAGAGAAACAATGATTCCATCAAGAGCAATTGTAATCAGAACTTTTCTCAGTTCACAAAGGCATTCAGATTGCCCATCCTGATGTTCTACAGACAAACTCTTGCTGTGAATATTTTAGACTACCCATACAATTTTCTCTCTCTCTGACTTTTCAGTATAATCATAATACTACTTTATTGATTTATTGTGATTTCATATCAAAATACTCAAGACCTATAATAAGTCCAATGTATTCATAACAAAACCGAATGAAAGACAAAAGTAGAAAAATACAATTCATATTTCTGTATTGTCCTTACAATTTGTCAAATCAGATCCACAGATGTAATGTTTAACTGTAATGTCTAACTGTAATGTTTTATTCAAATAAAAGACCATCTTATCTGTAATATTTGGGTTATGGCCACACATAAAATATGTTCTTCTTATATATGGATCCCCAGGGGCTGTTTGTCTAATGTATGGTTCAAGGTAATAATCTATCTCTTTACTCTGCAGCTGGCATTAAAATAATATATGTGCTATGACCTCAATCTCCAGAGCATCACAAATACATGAACCTTCAGAATATAGAACTTGCGAAAAACTTCCATATATAATAATTGTATCCAACTGTTAAAATTTCATGACTAAATACCATCCTAAGATACTTGTTTGTTATTTTTATTTAGATTTATAGTAGCTTCTCCATTTCTATCTGGCAACCTTAGTGAGAATAGCTATGTCTTTTTGAACTTCTATATCCAAGTTCTTTTGGGCAGCTGTCCAGTTGTCCAGGGGGTGTGGTGGCTCAGTGGTTAAAATGCTGAGCTTGTCGATTGAAAGGTTGGCAGTTCAGCAGTTCGAATCCCTCTTGCTGCATAACAGAGTGAGCTCCCGTTACTCGTCTCAGCTTCTGCCAACCTAGCAGTTCGAAAGCACATAAAAAATGCAGAAAAATAAGGATCACTTTTGGTGGGAAGATAACAGTATTCCGTGGCCTTTGGCATTTAGTCATGCCGGCCACATGACCACGGAGACGTCTTCGGACAGGGCTGGCTCTTCAGCTTTGAAACGGAGATGAGCACCGCCCCCAAGATTTAGAAGCATCATGCTCCTACCCTGATACAATTTAGTCATCTTCAATAGCACATTCTACTGTGAATAAAAATTCATATTGTTTCCGCATCCTGCAAATTATAGCTTTTAACAGCTCTATCCACAGTTCTAACTTATCTCTAATACTTCAGTTTGGAGTTTGGAGAACTTCCTATCATTTAACCATCTGCCAATAAATCAAATGGTTATTATTATTATTTTTTTCTTAATGATGAGAAAGGGCAAACCATTTATCAAGTGAATAATATTCATAATTCCAAATGCCTATCAGGGAGATAATGAGGGAATTTACAAGAACTCATATGCAAAATTTAAAGGCAAACAAAAAGCGAAATTAAATGCACATTGCAGTCTTGATTAGTGATAGAATTAGGGAAGAGTGAATATTGTTTAAGAAAACAGGAAGTTTATTAAATTAGCTTTTTCATAATGTCACCCACTTTCTTTCTTTCTTTCTTTCTTTTTTTTTTTCAATAAAAGGATTTGTAATTAAAATTTCCTTTCAGGGGGATGATAAGAAACATTATGTTGCTTACCAAGTTATGCTCCAGCCCTTTTGTAAAAGGATCTGAAAAATAGATGCTGGAATTTCACTTCTCTTGATATCTGTTCTGACTTAGGTTTCCTTAGAAAGTATACAGCACAGCCCTGGCAAACCTTAGAAGTGGGAGGCACTGTTTTACGGTGGTTCTCCTCTTACCTCTCCAGTCATACGCAAGCGGTGTTGGCGGGGGGGGCAGAGGTCGACCATGAGGCCCCTCACTTGTGGGGTACCCCAGGGGTCGGTCCTCTTGCCTCTTCTGTTCAACATTTATATGAAGCCGCTGGGAGAGATTATCCGTGGTTTCGGGATGAGGTAACATCAGTATGCTGATGATACCCAACTTTTTATATCCACCCCGAACCAGCCCAGTGATGCCCTCGATGTGATGTCCCAGTGCCTGTAAGCAGTATGGGTCTGGATGGGGAGGAACAGGCTTCAGCTCAACCCTGCCAAGACCGAGTGGCTGTGGGTACTGGCATCTCGGGCCGATCAAGAGGTTCCATCTTTGGCTTTAGGGGGCGAGGTGTTACCCCCTGTAGATAGGGCATGCAACTTGGGTGTCCTCCTGGACTCATGGTTGAGCTTAGAAGATCATATAACAACCATGACCAGGGGGGGCATTTGCCCAGGTTCACCTGGTGCACCAATTGTGCCCCTATTTGGACTGGGATGCCCTACGCACAGTTACTCATGCGTTAGTCACCTCCCGTATTGACTACTGCAATGTTCTCTACTTGGGGCTGCCCTTGAAGACCACTCAGAGGCTTCAGCTGGTGCAGAATGCGGTCGCGCGGGTTGTGATGGGATGATCCTGATATGCCCATGTTACACCTTTCCTGCGCAACTTGCATTGGCTGCCGGTTGTCCTCCGTGCAAGATTCAAGGTGCTGGTTATGACTTACAAAGCCCTACATGGCTTAGGCCCAAGATATCTGTTGGACCATCTGCAATCAGCAACAGCTTCCCATCATCTGGTGCATTTTCACAGGGAAGGTCTACTCAGGGTGCCTTTGACTAGACAATGACGGCCGGCGACCCCCAGAGGTAGAGCCTTCTCTGTGGGTGCACCCACCCTTTGGAATTAACTTTGGCCCCTGATCTTCGCACTTTTCACCGCGAACTAAAAACATGTCTGTTTAAATTGCCCAGCCTGGACTGATGGGGTTTGGATTTTAATATATTTTAATATGTGTTTAACATGTATTTTAACATGTTTCTTACTTAGATTGAGATTGTATATCTTAATTGTTGAGAGTCGCCCTGAGTCCTATGGAGATAGGGCGGCATATAAATCTAATTTAAAAAAAAAAAACTCTTTTATTCATATGGCTGTGAATTATTGTCATTCCCAGACCGAAAGGCTTCTCAAACAGTCTTTCAGGGGAATATTTATAAACACCAACCTTATCTCCCTTGGAATGCTGCCAAAGAACTAATTGCCACACGCAGGACAAGGCCAAACTTAGCACAGAGTCAAACAGAGCTTTTACCGACCAGATGAACTAATTGCTTCCTGCAAAAGCTCACGTCCTGTTCACTTCTCTTCTATGTCTTATGGGAGGAGCCAATCATCTCCAAGCCTTACTCCCAAGTCGACCCTGTTTTTTTTAATTGTTCCTGTCTTCTGACAGCTCTGCTGATGCGAACACTGGGAACAGGCTCCCCCTGTTCTTTTGCCTCACTGATATCAGACTCTGGAGACTCCGGAGTCGGCAAAGAACTTCCAGATGGCCTTGGCCCCCTCTCTGCCTCTGACTCAGAGCCCTCATCCGAGCCTTCCCCAGACTCCAGAACTGGCCCACATTCCTTCCCAACCTCCTCACTGTCCAAATCTGCTGCCAGCTGACGGGCCACAACAATATCTCCTATTCTAATCCATTTTTGCCTTACATGCAAGAGGGAATGGGACCAGCTAACCTTTCAGCCTGTTTTCTTTGAGTTCTCTGGAGTTTCTAATGAGCATATACATTTGATAACCAGTCATTCATCGATTCGGGTATTATTATGCTGTCCTTTATTATTACATCGCCCTTTCTTTTGCCTGTCAGGCTGATGTTAAAAACATAAGATGAATTTGCTGGAGAGAAAAGATGCTTGAACAATTTCATTCTGTGAAATAGGAACTGAAAATGTATGCCTATCGCCCATATTCCCAGTGCACAAATCACCCATTAAAGTACTATTACAGATAAAACACATTCCTCTCTCTAAATTGTTCATGTTCGGCAGATGGTATCAATGTCTGTGTGGATGTGTGTGGGTGCCTACATATGTGTATTTTTCATGTAACCCAGGAGTGTTAAACTCAATTTCACCGAGGGCCCCAACAGGACTCTAGTTGACCTCTGGGAGCCGGGCAGGTGTGGCTGACTGGGTGGGTGTGGCCCACTAAGTGGGTGTGACCAGCTTAATACCACTCTCTGGGCATGGCCAAGTTAGTAGCATGGCCAACTTGACACCACTTCCCTAACTGTTAGCATGTTTCCTCCTCGCATTGGGTAGACCGGGCCAAAGCCATATTGGGTAGACTAGGCGAAAGTGACATGGTCCAGCCCCTTACACTTTCCAGGATTCCACATTGTGGGCTGGATCCAGCCCATGGACCTTGAGTTTGACACCCTTGATGTAACTCATAGCACAATAAAGTTTCTACATTTTCCAGAACCCTTCCTATCCTTTACAGGTGCTTCTTGGTTTACAATAACAACTGGGAGCAGAATTTCTGTGGCTAAGCAAGGCACTTATTAAATGCCTGATTTTACGACAACATTTGTCATGGTTGTTAAGCAAATCACTGAATTTGTTAAGTGAATTACACAGTTGTTTAGTGCTAGAAGGGAGTGGGGTTTGCCCAGTTACTACCGGTTCGTTGCCCACACGCATGCTTGCTTCATGAGCATATGCATCCAGTTTGCGCATGCGCCTGTTTTCTGCACCTGCACCCAGCCTTCCGTGCATGCACTTTGCTCACGTTTGCGCCCGGCCTTAAAAACATGCCTAAATAGGGTGGCATAGAGTCGGGGTGGGAGGGTGGGTGATTTCCGCTACCAGTTCGGGTGAATTGGTCCGAACCGGTTGAGTACCACCTCTGGGTTTGCCCTCTATTGAAACTCTACTCCCTTGTAGCAATGATGATGTTGCCTGGTTTGGTGATGAAATGTCTGGAAAAAAATCCCACAAGCTCAGAGACCCCCAAGGATCCCACATTTCAACCCCGAGTGACACATTTTCCATCTTGTATCAACATTGATAGAAAAGTCTTTGCTATCACTCGCCATCCTTTTGATTCCCGGATTTCGTGCAGTTCCAGAAAAATTGTGAGATAGAGCTACAGACATAGGCCATATTGCAATCCAGTCTGAAATACTTGTTCTGATCTATATCTGTAGTCTAAAACAGCATAATTGGTATGACTTTCAATGAAATTCTAAGCGTACACATCACTCAGATATTCCCCTGGGATCCATTTTTATGTAGGAGAGTTTTTGGCTTCCACATTTTATTTCTAAATAGTCTGATCATCTAAAAAATTGGAAATCAAAAGCCCGTTTAATCTGCATCTCTCATTGATTTTTTTTCCCTCCCCCAATTCCTTTTCTTCTTAGCTAGGCAATAGAACAAAAGCAACTCACATTGTTCTGGTTACCAAAGCATAATTCAGTAGATTTTCGTTTTGAAAGGCGACGTTGAAATACTTTTCAGCTGTTACATGCAACAGACCAAAGGAAACCACTTTGATCTAGACTTCCCAGAATTGCAAAGTCAGTGTCATTGCCCAGATTTTGCTATTAGCTCAAAAATTATTGATATCAAAACGTTAAGATAAAAGTGGGATAAAAATATGCTCCAATGCCAATTTAAATACGGATTTTTTTTCCCCCATGTAGATGTTTGAAATAGAAAGCCGCAAACCGCAGGTTTTCTAAGATTCTGGATTAAGACTGCAGAATGGATATTGATCAGAAATAGAAAGAGGTAATTCTTCATTACCTCTTTCTTAGGTGGCTCAGTGGCTAAGACACTGAGCTTGCCGATCAGAAAGGTTGGCAGTTCAGCGGTTCGAATCCCTAATACAGGTCTTAAGGAGCCCTAAGGAGCCCGGGCAGGCAGGCAAGGAGTGGCTGAGAGGGAACAAGGCACCCCTTGATGTGAGTGATATCAAGTTGGCCATGCCCACCTAGTCACATGACCACCTAGTCACATGACCACTTAGCCATGCCCACCCAGCCGGTCATTAAGCAGATCGTATTAGTGGTCCACAGGATTTAAAATTATGGTTTTTCATGGTTTATTATATTTATATACCACCCTTCTCCCGAAGGACTCGGGGCGGTGAACAGCCAGCAAATAAAATACAGAAAATACAAAATTTAAAACAGTATTAAAATCCAGTTCAATTAATTTGGCCCATAGTTAAAACCCCTATATTAAAACCCATAATTTTAGCAATTTAAGTTAAAAACAATTTAAAAGAGTAGGCCAGGTCAGCCCGGCTTGACGAAACAAAAACGTCTTTAAGGCAGTTCAGAAAGCGCACAGATCTGGGATCTGCCATATCTCCGGGGGCAACTCGTTCCAGAGGGAAGGTGCCCCCACAGAGAAAGCTCTCCCCCTGGGGGCAGCCAGCCAGCATTGTTTGGTCGACGGCATCCTGAGGAGGCCCTCTCTGTGGGAGCGTACTGGTCAGTGGGAGGCTACCGGTGGCAGAAGGCGGTCTTGTAAATACCCAGGTCCTAAACCATGGAGCATTCTAAAGGTGATAACCAATATCTTGAAGTGCACCCGGAAGACCACTGGGAGCCAGTGCAACTCGCACAGAAGAGGTGTTACATGGGAGCGCCGAGTTGCCCCCATAACCACCCATGCGGCCTCATTCTGGACCAGTTGGAGTCTCTGGGTGCTCCTCAAGAAGGAGGAGGAGGAGGAGGAGGAGGAGGAGGAGGAGGAGGAGGAGGGAGGGAGGGAGGGAGGGAGAGAGAGAGAGAGAGAGAGAGAGAGAGAGAGAGAGAGAGAGAGAGAGAGAGAGAGAGAGAGAGAGAGAGAGAGAGAGAATTGCAGTAGTCCAGGTGGGATGTGACGAGGGCATGAATTTATGAATTTAGTGGTCCCTTAGTTCCGAGAGGTTGGTGACCCCTGGTCTACAGTATTAGAGAGATCTGTAGAAAGTACTGAAGTTTGCAGATGATACAACAGTCATTGATCTCATTCGAGATGACGATGATGATGAGTCTGCATATAAGAGCTGAACACTCTTAAACCTGTAGAGATGATAGTAGATTTTAGAAGATACTGTCTTCTTACCAATATTGGGCAATATTACGCTATCAACAACAGTGACCTTCTAGGTTCTAAGAAACTGCCAAAGAGCCATCAGTAAACAGACAGGCAAGGGACCAGGATATAAACTGACAGTAAATAGGACTCCTTACTAGCACTGATGATGTTAACTAATTAGGGTAATGAAACATCTGAAGAAAACAAGCAAGCTCAAAAAACACCAAGGACTTCTCATTTCAACCCTGAGCTACAAATATTCTCCTTTTTTGATACTCTGAATCCCATTTCATCTAGGAAAGATATTGTTGGAATGACCATTGGCCCACGGTGTGACTTCCCTGTATTTTGAAGGAATAAGTTTCAGGCTACAGGTAAACAGAGGGGAAGAGTGATGTTTCTGCACACCTGAATGAAAAGGAAAGGGGAATTCTCAAGGAACCCAGTCGCATTTATTGATGTGCTTCGAGCTAAGTCTTTAAAAACAGAAAGGGGGAGGGGGAGCACACAACAAATGCTGTAATTCCAAGGTGCTTCCCTCCCCTCTTTGAAATAGGAGCCTGAGTAGCGTAGGGGAGTAATGCCTCCTACAAAGGCAGCATTTAAGATCCAGCTGCTGCAATTACTTGTGAGTTCAATCCCAGGCAGGCTCAAGGTCGACTCAGCCTTCCATCCTTTATAAGGTGGGTAAATTGAGGACCCAGTTTGTTGGGGGCAATAAGCTGACTTTGTATAAATATAAATATACAAAAGTATGAAGGCTATTGCTTAACACATTGTAAGACGCCCTGAGTCTCCGAAGAAGGGCGGCATATAAATCAAATTAAAAAAAAATGATTCTTTTGCTCTTGATCAAAGAGTTGACATGAAGATGTAGAATTTACAGTGCATTTGGAAGGTTCTCGGGGAATTTTGAGTGAAGCCAGATAGGATTTGTTTTCTGGAGGTTGGGAAGCATTGATATAAACCAGAGGCAGGGATGAAATTTTCCCGGTTTGGACCTATCATCCAATACAGTAGCAATGACGGTGGGTGGTTTAGGGAACTGGTAGCAAAAATCTCTGCCCCCGTCCCACCATGCCCAGCTGAGCTGCGCGATCATCAGAGGCTGTTTTTTTTTTTTACTTTTAAAAGCATTTTTTCTAGAACCTCTTTGGCTGAAAAAATGCTTTTAAAAGTAAAAAAAAAAGCCTCTGATGATTGTGCGGTTCAGCTGGGATCGTCAGAGGCTTTTAAAAGCATATTTTCTACAATCTCTTCAACCGAAGAGGTTGTAGAAAAAAAATGCCTTTAAAAGCCTTTGGCGATCCCAGCTGAGTTGCCTGATCATCAGAGGCTTCTAAAAGCATTTTTTTCCTGCAAGATCTTCGACCGAAGAGGTTGTAGAAAAAATGCTTTTAAAAGTAACAAAAAAAAAGTTGGCCACGCCCACCCAGACACATTACCCCACCACCACCAATCCACGCCCACAGAACCGGTACTAACAAATTTTAGATTTCACCCCTGACTAGAAGTGATATTCAGCTGGTTTGTATCAGTTCAGGAGAACCAGTAGCGGAGATCGTGGGTGGTGCAAAGAAAAGCAACTAAGATGATTAAAGGGCTGGAGGCAAAAAAAGCAACATATGAAGAATGATTGCAGGAATTAGGTTTGGTCAATCTAGAGAAAAGAAGGACTAGGGATGTCATGATAGCAATGTTCCAGTATTTGAGAGGCTGCCACAAAGAAGAGGGAGTCAACCAGTGATGGGATTCAGCCGGTTCGCTCCGGCTATGGGAGAACCGGTTGTTAACTTTCTGAGCAGTTTGGTGAACTGATTGTTGGAAGAAATCATTGGGGCAGAGAACCGGTTGTTATATTATTTGAATCCCACCACTGGAGTCAACCTATTCTCCAAAGCACCTGAGGCAGGAGAAGAAACAATGGATGGAAACTAATCAAAGAGAGAAGCAACCTGGAATTAAGGAGAAACTTCCTAATAGTGAGGACAATTAACCAGAGGAAATACTTGCCTTCAGAAGTTGTAGATGCTTCATTACTGGAATAACAGAGTTGGAAGGGACCTTGGAGGTCTTCTAGTCCAACCCCCTGCTTAGGCAGGAAACCCTACACCACGTCAGACAAATGGTTGTCCAACATCTTCTAAAAAACTTCCAGTGTTGGAGCATTCACAACTTCTGCAGGCAAGTTGTTCCACTGATTAATTGTTCTAACTGTCAGGACATTTCTCCTTAGTTCTAAGTTGCTTCTCTCCTTAGCTTGCCTTCAGGAAAGAAGAGGGTTCGAAGGCAATTAGAATGGAGAGTCCTTTGTATTTTTAGTTGCTATTTCAGAAGAGAATCTTATAACAACGAATCAAAGAGCATTTAACCATGGTTGGGGTTTTATTTGTTCAATTTGCCTGACAGTTACTCTTGGGCTCTTTGTTTGTGAGGTGGCAATATATAAGCCAGCATCTAGATAAGCTGAGTTTTGAAGCTGCCACTTATCTAACAACAAAGGATCATGAATTGCATTTGAAAGGGACGGTGAAGGCAGAATTGGAGCTTTCCAAAAGACAAGTAAATATGACTTTCAGCCTGAAAGCATACAACTTGGCATGTACAATTGGGAGTATGGAGTCTTGGCCAAGACCATCTGCTTTTCCTTTTTTGTGACCTTGACAGGTGGCAGTAAAACTAGGAGACCAACAGCCATATGGTCCCAAGTATCAAAAGAAAAGTGCTGCCAGGTTTATTTGCTTTGCCGGTGAGTCTTGAGAGATGATATTATAGAAGTTTATGGTCTACCACATTTTGGTTTAAACAGTTTAAATTTTAATGAGTTGGAATATTTGGGTGGATGGAAGAGGTGGTCAGTCATCTCCATCCTCAATGCTTCTCCAGCCCAGCATTGGAGATTGGATTTTACAAATGATGAAATGTCACCAAATGAGGTGAAGGCTCATAATGGATGTTCAGAGGTGGTATTCAGCTGGTTCATACCGGTTCAAACGAACCGGTAGCGGAGATAGTGGGTAGGCCCACCCACCTGCCCCAGCGCTATACCGTCCTATTTAGTCATGTTTTTGAGGCTGGGTGCATGTGCAGAAGGTGCACATGTGAGCAAAGCACATACACGAGCAAAGCACATGCATGAGCAAAACGCATGCGGGAGCAAAGCGCATGCACAAACCACATGCACGAGCAAAGCACATGTGCGAGCAAAGCACATGAATGAGCAAAGCGCATGTATGAACAAAGCGCTTGCATGAGGAAAGCACATGCATGAGCAAAGCGCATGCGGGAGCAAAGCGCATGTGCAAACCACATGCACGAGCAAAGCACATGTGCGAGCAAAGCACATGAATGAGCAAAGCACATGTATGAACAAAGCGCTTGCATGAGGAAAGCACATGCATGACCAAAGCACATGCAGGAGCAAAGCACATGTGCGAGCAAAGCACATGAATGAGGAAAGCATATGCACAAGCAAACCACATGTAAGAACAAAGCGCTTGCATAAGCAAAGCACATGCGTGAGCAAAGTGCATACATGAACAAAACACATGCACAAGCAAAGCACACGGATGAGCAAAGCACATATATGAGCAAAGTGTATGCATGAGCAAAGTGCATGCATGAGCAAAGCACATATTTGAGCAAAGTGCATGCATGAGGAAAATGCATGCACAAGCAAAGCGCATGCACAGAAGCAAGCATGTGCATGGCGAACCAGTAACAATATGTGACACTCACCTCCATGTATGTTATGATAAATTCACACTCTAGGAAATCTCACTGATTTGCAGAACCATCATTCAACCCTTTTCTGGAGATGACAACTCCATCAGATCAGTCATTACAATGCTGCTAGCAATATTTGTATATAAGAGCTTCTCCTTGTTCATTATTTAAATGTTAAATATCTTATTATTATTGATTATCAAGGTTGACTCAGCCTTCCATCCTTCCGAGGTGGGTAAAATGAGGACCCAGATTGTTTGGGGGAAAGAGGCTGACTCTGTAAACCGCTTAGAGAGGGCTGTAAAGCACTGTGAAGTGGTATATAAGTCTAAGGGCTATTGCTATTTCTGCATTGATAATTTCAAGATATAAGGTTGTAGGAGAAGGTACAATTTATGGTGAAGACTTGGGCCCAGTTAATGTTAAAGAAAAAATTCCCATTAATTGGTACACTATAGTATCAATACAATAGCCAATATTATTTTTGTGGCCCGCCAGCTGCCAGCAGAGCTGGTGGCAGACTCGGATGATGAGGAGGTCAAGGAGGAACTTGGGCCAGTTCTGGAGTCTGAGGAAGGCTCTGATGGATGCTCTGCATCGGACGCAGAGATAGAGCCAGGGCCGTCCGACATTTACCAGCCTCCGGAAGGCAGCTGCCTTTGGGGGCTGATATGAGTGAGAAGGAAGAACAGCTGGGGCCTGTTCCAGATGCACGTATGCGCAGAGCAGTTAGGAGAGGAAAACAACTGAGGACAAGGAGTTGACTCAGGAAGCAAAGCACATGTGGATGCTGAATGGCCCCTCCCCGGCTGGGGAATAAATAGAAGGAAAGGGGAATGGTGGTTGTAGAAGACAACACTTTGGATTTCTGAAGATTTGGCTCATCGTGTTTCGTGCCACAGAGACTGCTTGCCAGAACTTAATTTGCAGCTTTGCGGCAGAGAGTTCACAGCCTGGCTATTATTATTCTGTCATTTTTTTGGGATTGTATCCCAGTACTGCTTTTCCTATTCTTTTATTGACTATGAAGGCTACTCCATTTCTTCTGAGGGATTTTTGCCCGCAGTAGTATACCTGATGTTCATCTGAATTAAATTCACCCATTCCTGTCCATTTTAGTTCGCTGATTCCTAAGATGTCGACGTTCAGTCTTGTCATCTCTTGTTTGACCATGTCCAGCTTGCCTTGATTCATGGATCTTACATTCCAGGTTCCTATGGAGAAAAGATTTTTACAGCATCGGACTTCCCTTTCACCATCAGATGCATCCACAGCTGAGCGTCCTTTCGGCTTTGGCCCAGTTGCTTCATTCTTTCTGGGGCTACTAGTACTAGCTCTCTGCTCTTCCCCAGTAGCATTTTGGACACCTCCCAACCTGAGGGGCTCATCTCCTGGCGTCATATCTTTTTTTCCTTTTGGTACTGTCCGTGGGGTTTTCATGGAGTGGGTTGCCATTTCCTTCTCCAGTGTAGGGGTGTGTTGTGGCTCCGTTGCCTGAGCCTGTGTCATCGTCAGGAGAGGACTCCGAGAGTGAAAGGGAGGAGTTGGCAAGGCCTCCCTCTCCAGGACCCTCCACTCTGGCAATGCCCCCGAAGGACACTGAAGGGCAAGAGATAGGCCCAGAGCCAAGCACGTCCCCGCAGCCACAGGTGGACAGTGACGAAGGAGATAAGTGCTGGCTGGATCCTCGGTAGCGGCACAGGGAGAAGCGTGCACAGCAGAGGGGAAGGCATGCCAGAGATTAGCTGAGTCACTGGACCACACCCCACAGGATATAAAAGAGAGCATGGTGACCAGTCAAAACCTTGTGACAAAGAAAGCTGAAAGCTTCCACGCCATTCTGCACTGCCGGACTCTTGCTTTAAGACTGGATTATCTCTGGACTGAATTGTAATTATTGAGCTGCTTACCTTTGATGTGCCAGAAGTGGAGAGAAGTTATCTCTCCTCTTTGTAACTAATAAACTCTGGGCAGGCAGCCACTAGGTTTTTGCCAGCTGGTTTGCTCCTTATCTCCTGAACGCTTGTTGGTGTGTGTGCGTGGGGTCGGGGACAGAACAGGGTGAAATCTAAAATTTGTTAACACTGGTTCTGTGGGCGTGGCTTGGTGGTGGTGGGGTAATGTGACTGGGTAGGCGTGGCCATTTTTTTCTTTTACTTTTAAAACCATTTTTTCTACAACCTCTTCGGCGAAGGGGTTGTAAAACAACGTTCTCAAAAGGCTCTGAAGATCCCAGCCGAGTTGTCTGATAGGCAGAGGCTTTTTTAAAAAAAATCAGCTTGGATTGTCAGAGGCGTTTCTTTTAAATGCCTCTGACGATCCCAGCTGAGTTTTTTTAAAAAAGCCTCTGTTGATCAGGCAACTCAGCTGGGATCGTCAGAGGCATTTAAAAGAAAAAAAGGGTTTTTTTCTTTCAAAAGCCTTTGACGATCCCAGACGAGCCGTGTGATCATCAGAGGCTTTTCTCTTTTTACTTTTAAAAGCATTTTTTTCAGCCAAAGAGGTTGTAGAAAAAATGCTTTTAAAAGTTTAAAAAAAAAAGCCTCTGATGATTGTGCGGCTCAGCTGGACAGGGAGGGTGGGGGGCAGAGATTTTTGCTACTGGATCTCCAAACCACCTGCCTCCATCACTATCGGATTGGGCGATCCGGTCTGAACTGGGAGCATTTCACCCCTGCTCGAGTGGATCATGTTTTGTCAGTACTCTCTGCTATGACTTGTCCGTCTTGCGTGTCCCTGCACGGCATAGCTCATAGCTTCATTGAGCTTCGCCACGACAAGGCAGTGATCCCTGAAAGGGAACGAACAATATTCATTCACGATTCATGTTACTTACTTACTTTTATTTATTTTTTATTACTTTATTTGTCTACAAGTAAATAAAGGAAAGAATGAACAGAGCCCTAGGATTAACTGTAAATTGGAAGCATTCCTTATTTGGTGCGTTATGAAATAAAAGTCTAATGATATTTTAATTTGTGTGGAGTTTTTTTTTTAAAAAAAAAATCCGAGTCTTGAATATAAGAAAATAGCTTTGCTCCTTTTTCTATCAGCTTTCTTTTATTTTTCTTTTCTTTTTTTCTTTTTCTTTTTTGGAGTTTTTAAACACCCTCTCTCGAATATGGGGAGGGGAAAGAACTTTTGAAATCACATCAGCCCTAGCGTGATTAACTTAACTCTAACCCTAGTCTTAGTACCTGTATGGATTAACAGCAACAGTAAGGAAAGTGAATAATTAACAGAATCCCAGTTCATTATAGCTTGGAAGCAAACCTTGCTTTGTGCATTGTGAAGTAAATGTAAGCCTAATGGCTTTTAAATGTTTGTGGAGTGTTTTTTTTTTTTAAATCAACACCTTGAATGCAGAAAACTGCCTCTATTCTGAAGCGATTTCTGTTTGTGATTGTGTTCATCGGTAACTGCATTGGCTGGAGAACTGATCAGCCCCAACATTCAGAAGTTTTGTTCATTTGAGGCCTTGGTGTTTTTTTTTTTAATAATTATTATTCTTTGTATTTGGCTGAGGACTTTTACTTAATAAGCATGTCTTTTAAGCTGTTCATGAAGATATCAGTATGGGGAGATTCCTTTGCTCGAAACATTCTCATCCTTACATTTACATACCGTAAAAACTGCAATATGTAGTTTAGTAACTGGATCCTTCTTCTCCTTCTCCTTCTCCTTCTCCTTCTCCTTCTCCTTCTCCTTCTCCTTCTCCTCCTCCTCCTTCTTCTCCTTCTTCTCTTCCTCTTCCTTGTTCTCCTCCTCCCTCTTTCTCCTCCTCCTCCTCTTTCTCCTCCACCTCCTCCCTCTTTCTCCTCCTCCTCCTTCTCATTATTCTCCATCATTATAATCATCAGCATCCTTATTTTCCTTGTTGTGGCCCCGTCCTCTGAGCCTATCCCATTGGAGGAAGGAAGCTCTGAGCAGGAGGAAGAGGAGCCAGCTAGATCTCCCAGCCCCCCCCCCCCCCCGGCACCGTCTCAGGTGCCAGCTGAAAGAGAGCTAAGTAGTGGGGAAACAGGTGTCTCAGATGAGAGTGAGGGAGAGACGTCATTCCTGGACGCACGCCAAAGAAGGCGAGATAAACGCTTACTGCAGCTGCAGAGACGCATGAGGGAATAGACCTGAGTCACTGGACTGGAGTGACAGGATCAATGAGTCACTGGACCACGCCCAGAGACTATATAATAGACAGAGAGGTGGTAATGATCTCTGTGATGAACAAATACTCTATCGGATAGGCATTGGAGTTACAAGCTGAAGCTGATCAGAGACTTTGCTGAATATTTGTGGTGCTTTTCTTTCTGTGTACTATTAAAGTCCTTGGCAGACGGTGTGCATATCGCTGCCAAGTTTGAGATAAGAACTGGGGAGTGTGCCAAGTGCTTCCTTAACCCTCGACTGGCTGTGTTTTTGTGGGTATCTGCAGAGGGGGACAGATCATTCCTCCTGCTCCTCCTGCTCCTTCTTTCCTCCCGCTCCTCCTCCTGCTTGTCTAGATCAAGCTTTAAATGAATGAAGTCACCTTCTTGGCTTTGTCACTGGCTCCAAATAAGTCATTATCGGTACATGTTTTTGGTGACATACCAAACAGGCTGTTTTCTTGGTCTCTCCACATTCACCCAACATGTTGTTATCTGCTAAGAGCCTCCCCTTGACCAACTCTCAACCTACTCAGGGTCCTCCAAGTAGCATAAGTGAGGTCAAATCCTTCATTCCTATCCTCTGTCAGCTGACCTGGGTGAAGCCAACTTGGCGCTTCAGTGTTGCCACACTGGAGTGAGGAATGGTGGTGGTGGTGGGGCGGTTAGAGGTAGCTGGGCTTGTGTAGTCAAAACAAAATACTTTCTCTTGGGAAGCAAGGACATTCTCACACCTGGCTGAGGGAAGGAGGAGTCATGTCCCCAGACCAGCTGACACTGCCGTGATTGGGCCATGTGACTGATCGTTTGGGGTCATGGGAAAAACTTTTACTTTTAATTAGGTGAAAACCAAGGGGCCTTTCAGACAGAGGTGGGTTTCACAAAATTTTACCACCGGTTCGCCGCGCATCGAAAATGTGAATGTGCACATGTGCGTGCCTTCTGCACATGTGTGCAGCCTTCCATGCATGTGCTTTGCTTGTGTGTGGGGCTTGCATGCATGCGCACAGCTTAGAAAACTTGGCTAAATAAGACTGCATAACAACAGGCTCTGCAGGTCGCTACTACCAGTTTGTCCGAACCGGTCTGAACCGGCTGAATCCCACTGCTGCCTTCAGAGTTGGTTTTCACCAAATCTGTGCCAATTTGATATTTCCAATAAAGCTGTTCTTTGAGGAATCTCCCTCCCTCTTGAGTTCTTGCTTGCAATGGATCTATTATTTGTAACCCTGACATCCTCCTTTAATGTTATTCCTTGCTCGACGGTCTCCTTCTTCTATCTTTTACTTCAATTTTGTTCTTGTGTTTGCTCTTGCGCAGAAATGAATAGATTAACATTGAGAATAAAAGATAAAGAGGGGTCGATGTATTTCAAGACATGGGATAAATTTTATGATTGGTTAGAAAGGAAATATGAATAAGGATATAGAGATAAAATAGATAGAGAATAGATGGGAGAAAACAATTAGAAAAATAGATGATGTCAAGTAAAAGGAGAAAGGGGAAGGGGGGTAAAGGGGAAAATGAGATATTATAAAAATGTACACAAATGATAAAATAAAAATAAATAATAATTGAATAAGAAATTGAAATGAGAATAAAGATAATTAGGAAATCGGAGCTGCTCGAATACCATTTTAGATTGAACTGAAAAGGGAAACAACAGGAGAGAGGGGAAGGAGTAGAGAGAGAGGAAGGGAGAAGAAAGGAGAAGAGAGGAGAAAGAAGAAAAGGAAAAGGAGAGGAAGAAAAGGGAGGGGAAAGAGGAACAGAGGAGAAGGTTAGAAGGAGGGAAGAAGAGAGGAGTGGGGGAAGAGAAAAGGGAAGTAGGAAAGAGAAGGAGAGGAAGAACAAAGGAAGTAGGAGGAGAAAGAGGAAGGAAGAGAAGGGGAAGAGGAGGAGAAAGGTTGGAATAAAAAGGAAAGTTAAAAGAAAAGATGAATGAAAAATGATGGAAATGGCTGTACATGTAAATGTGTTTATGAGAAATAAAAATTTTAAAAAACTTTTCTTTAAAAAAAGAATATTTGTTCTTGCCATACAGCTGTTGCTAGATCTGTGTCGGCAGAGTTGGGGCAGGCATACGTCTGTTGAAAGGATGAGGAAACGGGACAAAGCTAGAATTCTAATGAGGAGTTCTCACTTATGCCTAATTTAAACCGTGGTAGCAGCGTGACCCTCATATGCCTTGCATAATACTCTGTTTGCTGAAATATGCCAGCTAAATGTCAACAAACCATTGATGCCCCCTCTAGCAACCTTAACCATTAATCTGCTACTTTTCAGGTATCCGCGTCTGAAATCTGGGAGCTTCGAGCATCTGTTTAGTGCTATTAAGCAGCTGCATAAATGTCATTTTCTTAAGCACGGAGGAATTGTTTGTACTTTTTAATGCCAACCCAGGATATATATTTTTCCCCCCCTTTAGGAAAACAACGACAACAACATTCGTCAGCCAAATCTTAATTCCTTTGCTGTCAGCAACTTGTTTGATCAATAAACTTATGCAAATTATCCCCCTCACAAATTATTCTGATACATTTTTTTTTTTTTGCTGCAAAATGTTATCAGAAGGGCTGATTTTCTTTGCTTTTCTTGCTTTCTCTTGCGGTTCTGCCCTTACTTACTGTTCGGTAATTCCTTTCAAACTCTGAAATGTTTCCCTTCCTCTGTAAATATTCCTGAATGTTAGCTAAAACAATTTGCTGCAAGTCATCTTAGAATAGAATAGAATAGAATAGAATAGAATAGAATAGAATAGAATAGAATAGAATAGAATAGAATAGAATAGAATAGAATAGAGTAGGGTAGGGTAGGGTAGGGTAGGGTAGGGTAGGGTAGGGTAGGGTAGGGTAGGGTAGGGTAGGGTAGGGTAGGGTAGGGTACAATAGAATAGAATAGAATAGAATAGAATAGAATAGAATAGAATAGAATAGAATAGAATAGAATAGAATAGAATAGAATAGAGTAGAGTAGGGTAGGGTAGGGTAGGGTAGGGTAGGGTAGGGTAGGGTAGGGTAGGGTAGGGTAGGGTAGGGTACAGTAGAATAGAATAGAATAGAATAGAATAGAATAGAATAGAATAGAATAGAATAGAATAGAATAGAATAGAATAGAATAGAATAGAATAGAATAGAATAGAATAGAATAGAATAGAATAGAATAGAATAACAGAGTTGGAAGGGACCTTGGACCTTCCCGTCTGGACTACTGTAATGCTCTCTACATGGGGCTCCCCTTGGGGTGCACCCGGAGGCTCCAACTGGTGCAGAATGCGGCCGCGCGGGGGATTATGGGAGCGACGGGACGCTCCCACGTGACACCTCTCCTGCGCGAGCTGCATTGGCTGCCGGTGGACTTTCGGGTGCGTTTCAAGGTGTTGGTAATCACCTTTAAAGCGCTCCATGGCTTAGGGCCAGGGTACTTATGGGACCGCCTTCTGCCGCCAATTGCCTCCCACCGGCCGGTTCGCTCCCACAGAGTGGGCCTCCTCAGGGTGCCGTCAGCCAGACAATGCCGGCTGGCGACCCCCAGGGGGAGAGCCTTCTCTGTGGCAGCACCCACCCTTTGGAATGATCTGCCTCCAGAGTTAAGAATAATCTCTGACCTCCCAACCTTTCGGCGGGCTTTAAGAACCCATCTCTTTCAGCTCGCCGGCCTAGCCTGATCCCTATAACATTTTAGTATTTTTAGAGTTGTATTTTAAATATGTTAATTTTTAAATTTTATGGCCATTTATATTATTATTTTAAGAAATTTTAACTTGTGTATGTTTATATGTTGTTCTTAATTGGCTGTACACCGCCCTGAGTCCGCAAGGAGAAGGGCGGTATATAAATCCAAATAAACTAAACTAAACTAAACTCTCTGTTTAGGCAGGAAACCCTATACCACTTCAGACAAATGGTTGTCCAATCTCTTCTTAAAAACTTCCAGTGTTGGGGAATTCACAACTTCTGGAGGCAAGTTGTTCCACTGATTAATTGTTCTCACTGTTAGGAAATTTCTCCTTAGTTCTTCTCTCCTTGATGAGTTTCCATCCATTGCTTCTTGTCCTGCCCTCAGGCACTTTGGAAAATAGCTTGACTCCCTCTTCTTTGTGGCAACCCCTGAGATATTGGAACACTGCTATCATGTCTCCCCAGTCCTTCTTTTCATCAAACTAAATATGCCCAGTTCCTGCAACCGTTCTTCTTATGTTTTAGCCTCCAGTCCCCTAATCCTCTTTCTTGCTCTTCTCTGCACTCTTTCTAGAATCTCCACATCTTTTTTACATCATGGCAACCAAAACTGAATGCAGTATTCCACTTTATCATGCCTTGGTAAGGCCCCACTTGGAATACTGCATTCAGTTTTGGCCGCCACAAAGTTTTCTTTATCCTTTTAGTTCTTTTCCTTTCCTTATCTTTTATATTTCACTTCAATTGGATGGGCCTTGTTCATCTTTCCTAACAAGGATGCTTGTTTAACAGTACTGGTGTGACCATATTTGCCTTGATGTATAGGCTTTTTTCAAAACTTCTGAAAATATTATAATTGACTGCTCCTGATTGGGTTTATTTATTGGTTCGATTTATATGTCGCCTGTCTCCGGAGACTCAGGGCGGCTTACAATGCGTTTAAGCAATAGACTTCATACTTCATGCCTTCCCCGCATATGCCCAGCCCCAAAAATTTGCCTAAATAGAGCCATGTTGGGTGGGCGGGCCCACTTGTGATCTACGAACCGGCTGAATACCATCTCTGAAGCTGTTCCATTGATGAATTGTTCTCTCTGCCAGAAAAAAAATTACTGTATTTTCCTGCGTATAAGACTACTTTCTAACACACAAAAATCTTCTCAAAAGTCGGGGGTCGTCTTATACGCCGGGTCTCATTCTCCTGTAACCAGGCAGACCAGCCCATAAGGCTCTGACGAGCCTTAAATGGCTCTGAGGAGGGTCGTCTTATACGCCCAGTCGTCTTATACGCCGGAAAATACGGTACCTTTGGCTCCGTCACTAACAAGCTTCCATGCATTACTTCTTGTCCTGCACTCTGAGGCTTTCGCACGTAAGTCATCTCCTCATTTCTGCGATAGCTCCTCAAGTACTAGTTGAGGAGGACCCAGTTTGTTGGGGGCAATAAGCTGACTTTGTATAAATATAAATATACAAAATATGAAGGCTATTGCTTAATGCATTGTAAGCCGCCCTGAGTCTCCGGAGAAGGGCGGCATATAAATCAAATTTTTTAAAAAAAGTACTAGAAGATAATTATCATCCCCTTCCCCCAATCCTTCACTTTGATAGACTAGACATAACCTAGTTCCCTCAAGCATTTATCATACGATTTGATCTCCAGATGCTTTATCGTCTTCGTTGCTCTTCTCTGCACAGTTTCTAGAGCAGGGATGTCAAACTTGATTTCATTGAGGGCCGCATCACGGTTGTGTTTGACCACAATGGCTGGGGTGGGCATGGCCAAGGTGGACATGGCCAGCCTGATGTCACTCATGTCGGAGGTGCCTGTGGTGGCTCGAGCACTCTGCCAGCGAAAACAGGCTCCTGAGCTCTGTTTTCAGCTGCAACGGCCTCCTGCAGTCCTCTGCCAGTAAAAACAGAGCTCGGAGTGGCTGTGCGTGTCCCCACCCAGGCCCCATTTTTGACCGTGACAGACTCCTGCAACCCTCTGCCAGCGAAAACAGAGCTCCATTTTCACTGGCAGAGGCATTGTGGTCTGCTTCTTTGCTGGATCCAGGGTGGCCCTTCAGGCCAGATTTAAGCACTCCACAGGCAGGATCTGACCCCCAGGCTTTGAGTTTGACATCCTTGTTCTAGAGTCTCAGCATATTTATTTGTCTGTTTGTCTGTGTATCTTGGTGACCAGAACTGGATGCAATACTCCAAGTGTGGCCTCACTACTACAGTATAAAGCGGGATCATCACTTCTCCTGACCTTGATGCTAGCCCTCTGTTGATGCAGCCTAGGATTGCATTGGCTTTTTTGGCAGCTGCAGCACATGGCTGGCACACGTAAGTGGTGCTTTACTAAGATACCTAGAACTTTCTCACAGGTAGTACTGTTGAGCCAGGTACTACTATTTTATACCCTCTATCAGTGGTGAAATTCATTTTTTTTTACTACCAGTTCTGTGGGCAGGGTGTGGCTTGGTCGGCGTAGCAGGGGAAGGATATTGCAAAATCTCCATTCCCACCCCACTCTGGGGCCAGCCAGAGGTGGTATTTGCTGGTTCTCCGAACTACTCAAAATTTCTGCTACCGGTTTTCCAGAACTTGTCAGAACCTGCTGAATTTCACCCCTGCCCTATATCTTGGCTTTTCCTGCCTGGCGCAATGGTTAGAATGCAACACTGCAGGCTACTTCTGCTGACCAGCGGCTACCTGCAATTTGGCCATTCGAATCTCACCAGGCTCAAGGTTGACTCTAGCTTCCATCCTTCCGAGATCGGTAAAATGAGGACCCAGAGTGTTTGAGACAATATGCTGACTCTGTAAACCACTTAGAGAAGATGTCAGCACGTCAAGATGCATTTATCCTAGTGCTGACATAAGAAGGAGAAGGTGGAGGCGTCTGCGATGGGACGGTTGCCTTTCACCTATTTATTTTCTTTGGAGATAATGTCCCCTAGGAGATGGATGGGAGGGGGGAAATTCTTTTGAATTGGAGCAGTAGATTAGGGGTGAGTGATTGGGAAGATGGCCAATGAATGCAGAGGAGTGGGGAAGGAAGAGCAGGGATGTTGGGTCAGGGCGGCATTGTTAGCTGCTATGAGTCGGTGTTAAAAGTGCCGTGCTTAATAAAAATGGAAGTTTGTTTTATAAAATACTTTGTTTGAGATGCAATTTATTTGAAGATGACCTCGAAACCTGACAGAAAGCTTTAATGCCCTGAGAAGCAGTATATTTTTTGGAATATAAGACGCACCTACCTTTTTTGGTGAGAAAAAGAAGAAAAAGAAATCTGCCTCTGCCTCTGATCAATTTTGCCTCGTTGCAGCAAACAGCAAACAGCCTGCTTTACTTTCATTTTCGTGTTCAGCATAGCTTGATTAGTACAAGGGGAAAAAAAATCCAGCAATTTTCTTCCTTGCAGCAAGCAGCAGAGGCCTGTGCCAAACAGCTGAGAGCAAAACAGCTGAGAGTCGGGAGGCAGATCTAATCGACTTGTGCTAATTAGGCTGTGCTAAAGCTGAAAGGAGCTGTTTCTTCTTGTTGCTTGCTGCAAGGAGGTAAATTGCTGGGAGGCAGAGGCCAAAGGGTGGGGGCCAGTGGGTGAGTGGGGCTACATTCGGTGTATAAGACGCATTTAAATTTTCACCTCCTTTTAGGGGGAAAAAGGTGCGTCTTATACGCCGAAAAATATGGTAAGTTTAAGTGCTATTGCTGTTGCTGAGTGCAGGACTTCACTTTTTCTCATCACCAATACTCGACTCTGTTCTTACTGCAGACCACTGGCTTGAAATCATCCCCTCCCCCATTTAAATATTAATACTTATAGATAGTAAAAGTCTGCAGAAAAATAAAGTATAATATGTTTTTACAACGAATCTGAAAGGAGGCTAGAGGCGGCAAGGAATTGGCATGGGCTGTTCCTGTAAATGTACGGTCTAAAGCAGAAATATAGCCAATTTTTCATCTCTGAACCTTTTTGATTTACTGTGGACTCTTGTTTGGGATCTTGCCCTATGCTAGTGGCAACAAATCTCTGAGCAATAATTTCATAAGCCGTATCTCTTTCAGGTCTGGAAATTATGCAACGATGATTTAATGCTTCACGGCGTGAAAACAAAGCAAAAACAATAAGCTACGGTATTTTCAGTCACGACAAAGCAACGATGATCTGAACTGGCAGTCAACTGGTTAGTTATAAAACTGAAAAGTCTACAGGTCAAAAAGAAAAAAACCTCAATGCACAGATTTAATTTTCCTAGCCAATAGATCACCTCAATAAAGGTAAAGGTTCCCCTCGCACATATGTACTAGTCATTCCTGACTCTAGGGGGCAGTGCTCATCTCCGTTTCAAAGCAGAAGAGCCAGCGCTGTCCAAAGACGTCTCCATGGTCATGTGGACAGCATGACTAAACATCAGAGGTGCACAGAACGCAGTTATCTTCCAATCAAAGTGGTACCTATTTTTCTACTTGCGTTTTTTACATGCTTTCATGTAAAAAGGTTGGCAGAAGCTGGGACAAGTAACGGGAGCTCACCCCGTTACGCAGCACTAGGGATTCGAACCACTGAACTGCCGACCTTTCAAAAAGAAGGAAGAAGGGAGACATGATAGCAGTGTTCTGATATCTCAGGGGCTACCACAAAAAAGAGGGAGTCAATCTATTCTCCAAAGCACCTGAGGGCAGGAGAAGAAGCAATGGGTGGAAACTAATCAAGGAGAGAAGCAATTTAGAACTAAGGAGAAATTTCCTGGCAGTTAGAACAATTAATCAATGGAACAACTTGCCTGCAGAAGTTGTGGTTCCTCCACCATTGGAGGTTTTTAAGAAGAGATTGGACAGCCATTTGTCTAGAATTGTCTAGGGTTCCCCGCTTGGCAATGGGGTTGAACCAGAAGACCTTCAAGATCTCTTCGAACTCTTGTTATTCTGTGTTCTGTATTCTTCTCTCTTTGCATAATACACCAAACCAAGATTGGATTCTTTTGAGTTTCTTTCTCACACTTTCTCTTTCTCAGGACTGGGTAATTTTTTTCTGCAAGCTGTCCCCTTTATGCTTTATTCATGCCTTCCTTTCCCCAAGGTCAGCTCTACAGTCCTTCACAGTTTGAGTCTGAATTTCACACCTGTTTTTTTCTCTGCACTGCAAGCCACAGTGACTTTGTCCTGGTGTTTTATTCTCTTTCACCTTCAACTTTCGCTTCTCTCAGCTACCTCCCCCAACTAAAACATCCCTTTTTAATTAATGCATTCAGCCAAGTGCAAAAGGAGTCCTCCTGTTATGTTGGAACAAAAGCATGGCCCACATGGCCTTAAAATTGGAAGAAAGGGGGAGAAAAAAGGAAGAAGTGACTCATAATTGATCATTGATGCTGCCCTCATCCAAATGCCAACCTGATTTTTTTTTTTACAGACATAGAAATCAGATTAATATTGTGTAGTTATGTGCACCATTTTGAAGATGCAATTGGACTGAATGAAGTTAGAAAGTCAAATTTCTATAAATGTTATGGACCTTCCTTCTGTTGTGGCTCCATTGTCTGAGCCTGTGTCATCGTCAGGAGAGGACTCTGAGAGTGAGGGAGAGGAGTTGGCAAGGCCTCCTTCTCCAGGACCCTCCTCTCTGGCAATGCCTCCGGAGGACACCAAAGGGCAAGAGATAGGCCCAGACCCAAGCTCGTCCCCGCAGCCACAGGTGGACAGTGATGAGGGTAATGAGTCTTGGCTGGACCCTCACCAGTGTTGCAGAGACAGGCACACGCAACAGAAGAAAAGGCATGCCCGTGATTAGCTGACTCACTGGACCACACCCCACACGCTATAAAAGGGGGTGAGTCAGCCATTCTTTCCTAAATGTAGAGCCTTACTTTTTTCACCATCAAATATCATTTTGTTACCGTGCCTCCCCGAAAATAAGACCCTGTCTTATATTTTTTTGAGCCCCAAAATAAGTGCTTGGCCTTATTTTCCAGGAGGTCTTCTTATTTTGGGGTGTATAGAGCAAGATGGGGCTCTTCTTGCCATCTTACCTGATTCCCAGCTCTGTCTTCCTAACCCTAATCAGAAGAAATGGCGGGGACAGGCTGCGCATGCATTTAAATATTTTTGGGGAGGGCTTATTATTGGGGAGGGCTTATTTTCAGAGGGGGTATTTTAGCACATACACTCAAAAGCCCAAAATTATCAGGGGAGATCTTATTTTCGGGGAAACAGGGTAGATAGTGCCCAATGTTCAAGCCTGTCAAGATCCTTCTGTATCTTGAATCTATCTTTTGGAGTGTTGGCTATTCCTGCCATCTTGGTGTCATCTGCAAATTTGATGAGTTCCCCATCTATCCTCTCATCCAAATAATACTCCAAGACAGGAGTACTGGGTTCCCCCCCCCCAGAAGTGTCGGAAATTAAAAGTTGTCTCTAAAGAAGGAAGGAAGGGATAAGTTTTCATATAATAACTGTAGATAAGAATCCGTAGAATTCTGTGTATAGCAGGAAAGAGAAACAATCACATAAGTAAATAGTTTTAGGTAGAGTGATAAGGATTAGAAATAAGTAGGTATCATCAATTTTGTTTAAATAAGAATTGTTATGTCAGTATAACAAACCCTCTCTTGCAACAAAGCTAAGAAAAAAAAATTATACCCCACCTAAAACCAACAAATGCTTAACGTTTTTAAAAAATCATTTTGCTGCATAATAATATTTCCATTTTAATTAGGACTATTGTGATAAGCTTTATTGTTTTTATTCCTGAATCCCATTCCTGTATTTCCTTTTGAGCAATGCTTACAACAATTCAAGCTTCTTCTTCTTCTTCTTCTTCTTCTTCTTCTTCTTCTTCTTCTTCTTCTTCTTCTTCTTCTTCTTCTTCTTCTTCTTCTTCTTCTTCTTCTTCTTCTTCTTCTTCTTCTTCTTCTTCTTCTTCTTCTTCTTCTTCTTCTTCTTCTTCTTCTTCTCCATCTCCATCTCCATCTCCATCTCCATCTCCATCTCCATCTCCATCTCCATCATCTCCATCTCCATCTCCATCTCCATCTCCATCTTCTTCTTGTATATCTTTGTTGACGGCATCTTGCCATCTCTATTTTGGACACCCACAAGGTCGCCAGTCATTGACTTCTAGTTGGCAGGCAGTCTTTGCAATGATGGAAAGTGCAGCTCTCAGGACATGTCCATACCAGCGGAGCCGGACTTCTCTCATCTTCTCTATCATTGGTGGCACACCAAAATGTTGTCATTTGTGATGCAGTCGAGAAGGGAGGTGCCCGATATTCAACATCACATTCGCATTTCCATGGTATGGAGATAGCATTCAGTCTCTGCTGCAACACCTCAAGCTAGTGCTTAAAATCTTAATAGTGTATAAATAGAATGTTTGTTTGTCATCACAGCTTAGATAATTAGAGGTTTTCAAATATAGCATTCGGTGAGTTACCAAACTCTAGATACTTTCAATCTTTCCTTTGTATGCTTACTTCAAAAATCACAGAGGAAATAAAGGAAGGCTTAGAGGTGTGGAATTACTTACAAATTACAGCATATCACTGGAGGAAATCTGTTTGTTACGAAAGATTGCCTGTTCACCAGCCTGACCTCTACTATCCATCTATCACTGACTTCAATCTTTCAGTGAAATGGGCTAATTCATCACAGCTAATGCTAATGCCACTTGGCCCTATCTTCTCCTACCTTCTGATGCCACGAGACAGTTATCTTAGTGGCAGGGAATTTTAGATTTACAAAAAGGCTCTTCTAACAACATGTCGGATTAACCTTGTGTCAACAGATGGTCACTATGGTAGCCATACATCTTGCTCACTCAGCTAATCAAGACATGAAGAATGGTGTTCAGATCCCAAGAATGCTGAATCTTGTGAAGGTAGTGTAGTAGAAGATGCTTTCCCTTTTCTTATCTACAGAAATACAGAAGAGCCACGGTGGCACAGTGGTTAGAGTGCTGTACTGCAGGCTACTTCAACTGACTGCTAGTTCAGCAGATCAGCAGATCAGCAGATCAAATCTCACTGGCTCAAGGTTGACTCAGCCTTCCATCCTTCCGAGGTGGGTAAAATCCAGATTGTTGGGGGCAATATGCTATTTAGTATACTGTCGATTGTTGTAAGCTGCCAACAAAACAAAACAAAACAAAACAAAACAAAACAAAACAAAACAAAACAAAACAAAACAAAAGACTTAGGGAAGGAATACAATCAACTTACTCAGTTGTATCTATCCATTATACAAATGGTCAACTGTATAAATTGATGACTTGATAATCCATAAAGATGGATGATTGATAGATAGATAGATAGATAGATAGATAGATAGATAGATAGATAGATAGATAGACAGACAGACAGACAGACAGACAGACAGACAGATGGATGATGGATGATGGATGATGGATGATGGATACATAGATAAGAGATAGATAGATAGATAGATAGATAGATAGATAGATAGATAGATAGATAGATAGATAGATATAGAAATACAGATGATAAATAGATAGATGACAGATAATAGAAGGTAATGATAAATGATAGAGAGAAGGAGCGATAAAGAGAAAGATAGGGCTGTTCATTTCAACTAATATTCAAAGACATCTTAGATAGATAATAGAAGATAATGATAAGACTATAGAGAGAAAGACTGACAGACAGACAGACAGACAGACAATAGAAGGCAATGATAAACTATAGAGAGAAAGAGATAATAACTAGATAGTAACTAGATAGCCAGAAAGCTAGGTAATTAGATAGATGATATAGATAGATAGATAGATAGATAGATAGATAGATAGATAGATAGATAGATAGATAGATAGATAGATAGATAGATAGATAATAACTTTTTTGTCATTCTACAGTATACCCATACAATGAAATCCACTTAACACATAAAACACACATAAAAATCCCCAAATACACTCCCACCCACCACAATTCCCCACCCCTAAACCACCCAAACATCCACACAATAGACCTAGTAATACTGTCCAACAGCTCACTGATGGTGGCCCTTCAGTTCATTGTTGAGTGCAATTATAGCTCTGGGATAAAAACTATTCAGAAAATGTGTGGTCCAAGTTTTAACTGTTCTGTATCTTCTGCCAGAAGGCGACAGTCCAAAAGGATTGTAAGCAGGATGGGAAGAGTCTCTGAGAATGTTATGCAACTTTCTCAAATAGCGAGATTCATAGATATCTTCCAGGGCTGGTAGCTGGAGTCCGATGATATTCTGGGCAGTTTTAATGATTCTCTGTAGAGCTTTTTTGTCTGCTACAGAGCTGCTCCCATACCATGCAAGAATGCCATGTCAGGACACTCTCAATGGTACTGTGATAGTAGGACAGAAGTAGATGCTGAGATAGATTTATCTTCCTAAGCATTCTCAGGAAGTTCAAACTTTTCTATGCCTTTTTCACAAGCATGTCAACATTCATAGTCCATGAGAGGTCCTTCGAGATATAAATGCCCAGAAATTTAAAACTACCCACCCTCTCCACCTCCTCACCATTTATGTACAATGGTAAATGTACATCTTTCTTCCTCCTGAAGTCAATTATAAGTTCTTTAGTTTTTTGGGTGTTAAGTGTAAGATTATTTTCTTTACACCACAATGTCAGCCCTTGTACTTCCTTCCTGTAAGCAGACTCATTGTTCTTATTAATGAGCCCCACCACTGTTGTATCATTCACAAATTTAATAATTGCATTGGTGTTATACAATGGGATGCAATCATGTGTGTACAAAGAATAAAGGAAAGGGTTTAGCACAAAACCCTGGAGGGCTCTTGTGCTTAGTATCAGAGTAGAGGAATGGTGAGATCCCATCCTTATTGACTGTGGCTCAGGAAATCCTTTATCCACAAACAAATCTTCTGATAGATAGATTTTATTTATTTATTTTATTCATATTTATATGTTGCCCTTCTCCCAAAGGACTCAGGGCGGCTCACAACAATAAAACAACAAAACAATAATTAATGCTAAAATATTCCAATTAAAATCCCCAACAGTTAAAACTAAAAACTCCCAGCAGATCAGGAGATTTGCTGAAAAAGCCATGTCTTCATGCCACCGTGGAAAGAGTGGAGGTCGGGAGCCGTCCGGTGCTCAGTGGGTAATTCATTCCAGAGGGTCGATGCGGCCACAGAGAATGCCCTCATCCTGGGCGCCACCAGCCAACGTTGTCTGGCCGATGGCACCCGGAGGAGGGCAGCCCTATGTGAATGCACTGGGCGGTGCTGGTAGGAGGTGATCCTGCAAGTACCCTGGGCCCATGCCATGTAGGGCTTTATAGGTAAGTACCATCAGCTTGAAACGGATCCGAAGGACCACCGGCAACCAGTGCAGCTCATGCTGATACTGGAGAGAGAGAAAGAGAGAGAGAGAGAGAGAGAGAGAGAGAGAGAGAGAGGGAGGGAGGGAGGGAGGGAGGGAGGGAGAGAGAGAGAGAGAGAGAGAGAGAGAGGCAGATAGATGATAGATGATAGATAGTCAAGCAGACAAGCAGACAGAGGACAGACAAACAGACAGACAAACAGACAGACAGACAGACAGATAGACAGACATGATAGATGGTAGATGGTAGATGATAGATGATAGATGATAGATGATAGATGATAGATGATAGATGATAGATGATAGATGATAGATGATAGATGATAGAGGATAAAGGATAAAGGATAGAAGATAGAGGATAGATGATGGATGATAGATGATAGATGATAGATAGACAGATAGACAGGCAGAGAGGCAGACAGAGGACAGACAAACAGACATACAGATAGACAGACAGACAGACAGACAGACAGATGATAGACAGGCAAACAGGCAGACAGGCAGACAGGCAGACAGAGGACAGACAGACAGACAGACAGACAGACAGATAGAGGATAGAGGATAGAGGATAGAGGATAGAGGATAGACAGACAGACAGACAGACAGACATGGGTGTCTCTTATTGCAATTAGTAAAAGATACCACTGGACGAGTATACATATTCTCTGCTTGTCTGAACTAAAGGTCACTCCAGGGAAGATGCGTCAAATAAAAGAAAAGAAAAATCAGGCTTCTAAAATCCGAATTGTAGGCAGATTTATACGCTTGGTTCACATATCCCAACAATATATCTATGATATATGTGTGTGTGTGTGAATGATTTGGCAAAATGGCCATGCTTGTCAATGGATGCTGCTAAATGGCTCAACAATGTTAAATTAAAACCCTATTATTGTCAGCAAGCTGATTTCTTCTTCCATTCTTAAGCAGCTTGTTGGTAAGCCACCTTCTTAATTCTTTGAATTGCCTTCGTACCAGCGTTTCAAAGCAATTGTTTTTAATACAGTACGACCCACATAATTGTTGAGTCCAAATCTTCAATTAATTAGAATTCTGCAAGCTTTCCAGGCACAGCTTCCCGTTTTTCATTACGCTATTATTGTCTTCTAATACAGAAGAATCTCATTTTATATCATATTACGGTTTCGAATCAATTATCCTCTTTTAATCCAAGGACAATGAGTTTAACAACTTTTAAAACAACTGTTAGCAAATGAAAACCAGGAAACGGCTGCAGGGTATATTTGAGAGATCGGCTGGAAACATAGTTTCTTGTGTTGAAACAAAAGTGGTAATTTAATAATACAATTAATAATAACCCAGCTCCCTATTCTTTTCTTTGAAGTGTCTTTTTGTTCTGTATTTCTAAGGAAGAGACTGTGTAAGCTGGTTGATTCAGTTTCACACATCTTGGAGAAACAATTTCTTTAAGATAAGTTAAATATGCCATTCTTCTTAGATTAAACTCTCCCTATCAGAAAGATATTCAGATTAATAGATCATGCAGAAAATAATAGACTGTAGGGAGGGAAATCTATTTTATATACGCTATATATTTAGCTGTAAGAAATAGTTAATGAGGTGGTTTTAATTTTTTTTTAAAGTGCCATACAAATTAGAATGTTAGCAATAATCAGTGTAGATTATTTTCCCATCACTCGAGAATAATCACTTGGATTATTCTTCAAAACTTTTTATTTAGATGCATAACATGAATCCTTATCTTAATCTTGAAAATTCTTGGATGCACACCAAAATGGCCCTCAAAACCTGCTCCTGGACTTTTCAAAAACAGTTATCAAATTGTAATTTTTAATATGACAAAGGGAGAAATCAGAGGTGAAATGCTCCCAGTTCAGACCAGCTCGGGCGAGTAGATAGCGATGGTGGCAGGCAGTTCGGAGAACCAGTAACAAAATCCCTGCCCATGTCCCCCATGCCCAGCTGAGCCGCGCGATGATCAGAGCCTTTTTTTTTCTTTTAAATGGCTCTGACGATCCAAGCTCTGACGATCCAAGCTGAGTTGCCTGCTAACCGCTAGCAAAAATCCCTCCCCCCCCCGTCAGAGCGGCAATCAGCCCCGTTACTCTGCGTGGGGTAATTGCCCTCATTTTGAGTTGGATCGTGACTTTCTCCTTCTGTATACTTGATCAATAAACCGAAGAAACATTCTCTAATTAAACTCATATTTATTGTAAAGAAAATAAAACATCTTACTATCTAATTAGTTACATTTTTGGCAAAGATCCCAGCCTGACCTTAGCTGGCCGGAGAACAAAGGAAAGTTTTTAGAAGAAGAGAAAAGAATGCGGACATGCGCAGTAGATACTGATAAGAAACTTGGCAAGCTACGATAAGTCTGACAGTCGAGAAATTAAAGCCCCCCCCCCCCCATCTTGCTTATCTTAGCTGCTGGTTGCAACTCCTGCCTTGCTTCGCTTGCTATAATCTCTGCAATCCATTGCATCAGCAAGCAATTGAATCTCCCTGCCTGCAATCAAGCTCATTGATGAGTAACTCTATCTGTCTGCCTGTTGTCTGTCTGTAAAGTGTGAAAGTTGTTTTTTGGGGGCTTTTTGTGGCTGTGTGAGGGTCCTGCTTGTTGCAGGGGCCATTTTGGGTCTAGCACAGCTGCTGTTACATTGTGAGTGAGCCAGTTGCGTTGTGTTGTGTTTTGAAGGTTAAAAAAGGGCAAAGAAGCGACATTGATTTGGCCACGCCCACCCAGTCACCTTACCACCAAGCTCCGCCCACTAATTAAGCCACGCCCACAGAACCAGTAGCAAAAAAAAATTTAGATTTCACCCCTGGGAGAAAGTGAAAGGCAATGAGTGTTAAATATACTGAATTTGAAATACATTTGAATGCTACTGAAATATAACCAAACATATTCACCCCGATGGTGCTTTTTCAGGAGGCAACTGGACCTTCTTGGTTTTGTTGTTGTTGTTTCTTCTGAAGATGTTTCACTCCTCATCCAAGAAGTTTCTTCAGCTCTGACAGGATCGTGGGGAATGGAAGGATTTATATTCCTTGCAGACAGCTGGTCATTTGCATCCTTTTAGAGGGCTGTTATCCTTTTAGAGGGCTGTTATGTGTCCTCAGCAGTGGTGGGTGTGGCTTGGTGGGTGTGGCATGGCTTGGTGGGTGTGGCATGGCTTGGTGGGCGTGGCAGGGAAAGGTCCCAGCTGATCTGGGACTTGGGAGAATAGATGGGGGGTGGGGCCAGTCAGAATTTTTACTACCGGTTCTCTGAACTACTCAAAATTCCACTACCGGTTCTCTAGAACTGGTCAGAACCTGCTGAAACCCACCTCTGGCCCTCAGGCCCTGAGTGATGCTTCTGGTACCTGTGGTCTGCAATTTTTCCTCAGGAAATCCATTCCTACTCCCACACCATTCCAAGGTTGTTCATCCAAATTGTATAGCTAAAAGTCTGTAGGGATTCTCAATCATCCAGGTCATGGTTGTCCCAAAGGCCCTTTTTTCAAGAGGCAACTGGGCTTTCTTGTTTTTCGGTTTGAAGATGTTTCGCCTTCTCATCCAAGAAGCTTCTTCCGCTCTGAATGGATGAGAAGTGAAACCTCTTCAAAAGAAAAACCCTCACCAAAGAAAAACCCTGGTTCTCACAATTACGACTGTTGTAGCGTTTCCAGAGTGACAGGATTGAAATCCAGTTGCTTAGCAACTGGCATGTATTTACTACATATGCAAGCATCTCCGAGATCATGTGATCCCTATCTGTGACCTTCCCTTTGTCAACTCTGAAGCGAACCTGGCTGGAGCCATTTTGGAGTCTTCAGGTTGCCACAGTATGAAGAAGGGATAGGGAGGGGGAACATAGTTAGATGGGGGTTTGTAGCCAAAACAAAATAGTTTCCTGTGGGAACCAAGGTCATTCCAACAGATGGCTGGAAAGAGGAGGAGCACTGTATCCAGGCAACCAGCCAGCACCTTGATTGGACAATGTGACCAATTGTTTGGGGAAAGGGGGAACTATCCCGTTTTAATCAGGTGAAAACGGCGGGAACTTTCAGAGTCGGTTTTTCACCAGCTTGTGCCCCAATGATATCTCCAATAAAATTGTTCTTTGAGGAACTTGTCTGCCTCGGCGTTCTGCTTTCTATGGAGTTATTACTTGGAACCCCGACACCCTTCTGATAACCAAAGTCAACGGGGAGCGGATTCATTTAACAACCGTATGATTCCCTTGATAACTGCAGTGATTTGCTTAACGACTGAGGCAAAAATGGTCATAAAATCAGGAATGGCTGACTTAACATCCATGTTGCTTACCAATAGGAATGCCGGTCCCATTTGTGCTCGTAAATTGAGAACTACGTGTGCTGAATGAGTTTGTTTCCAAACACTACGTTGTTAAACAGCTATTCTATTAAAAGCCGTTAAAAGAAGTTTATCTAAACGTTGTCTGACACCATAACCTCCTTAGTTTTTTTTTTTTTCCAAATTTAACCCACACTGCTGGAGGATGAGTGACCTTAACACTTCTGATTAGCCCTCTTAATTGTAAGTGACAAGGTAATTTCCTGGTTAGCATTGTTCAACTGTAGATGAAGTGCACTAACTGTGAAAAAAAAAAGGTGTAACCTTTAGCTGCCATATTAATTCTTCTAATTGAAACTGACAGAACAATTATGCTGATGAACATCTTAACAAGACAACTAGTTCATTTATGCTTTTCCCAATAGGAAACAGAACATTTGTCTTCTTTTGTATTTTTTTAAAAAGGAAGCTAAGATATACAGGAATTTATAACTAACTAGCTGTCTATTTCTTTTTAGAAGATGCTGGAGGATATTTTTTTAGTATGGTTGAGTGCACAGCCAGTCAGATTTTTTGATGGGGTTTATTATATTATTATTATCATTTCCAAGTTGTAACAATGATTTCCAAGCTGAATTTAACCCGTGTTGGCTACACAGAGATACATCCAAGTAAAAGTTGTTTGCCATTGTGCCCTATCACTCTTCCCCTGTAATAAATATTACTACTACTACTACTACTACTACTACTACTACTACTACTTCTTCTTCTTCTTCTTCTTCTTCTTCTTCTTCTTCTTCTTCTTCTTCTTCTTCTTCTTCTTCTTCTTCTTCTTCTCCTCCTCCTCCTCCTCCTCCTCCTCCTCCTCCTCCTCCTCCTCCTCCTCCTTCTCCCTCCTCCTCCTCCTCCTCCTCCTCCTCTTCCCCTTCCCCTTCCCCTTCCCCTTCCCCCCTCCTCCTCCTGATTCTGATTCTGATTCTGATTCTGATTCTGATTCTGATTCTGATTCTGATTCTGATTCTGATTCTGACGCTTCTCCTCCTCCTCCTCCTCCTCCTCCTCCTCCTCCTCCTCCTCCTCCTCCTCCTCCTCCTCCTCCTCCTCCTCCTCTTTCTCCCCTTCCTCCTCAGATTAATATAGTCAATATTCTTCATGTCACTACTAGTAGAAACAATAGGTAAGCTCCAGTTGGCAGTTTCTTCCTTTTGGTTACTCATTTACATATCTATCGAATGCAAGTGGTAGTATCTCACAGCCTTCTGTGCATGTGCTTTGCTTGCACGCAGCTTGCATACATGTGTGTGGCTTAGAAAACATGGCTAAGCACCGGAGTACATGAGCAGTCATCCACAAGTCACCACTACCAGCTCACCTGAAGTGGTCTGAACTGGCTGAATACCACCACTGGTTACCAACTAAATCAGAATTTCGCAACTTTTCCAGGTTGGTGGCCCGGAGGCAGGGGAAAGGGATGGGTAGGTGCATGCGTTTGCCCACAAGCATCTGTTGCTCGCACGAGTAAGGTCATGAGTGATTGCGATGCTTGTGCAAGTAAGGCCATGAGTGCTTGTGATCCTCGTGCAAGTGGGAGCTGCACACAAACTGTCCATTCACACAGCCTGGTTGAAAATAGGCTGTGGCCTGGTAGTGGGCTATGGCTCACAAATTAGCTACTCCTGGACTAAATGGAGCAGTGCTCATCTCTGTTTCAAGGTTATTGAGCCCGTGCTGCCTGAAGACATTGCCACAGTGGTGTGGCCAGCATGACATCACAGAGCGCTGTTACTTTCCCATGTGGTACCTGTTTATCTACTCGCATTTGCATGCTTTCAAAATGCTAATTTGGCAGGAGCTGGGACTGGTAATGGGAGCTCACCCTGTCATTTGGCAGGTCTTGAACCTTTCCAGCTGACAAACCCAGCCTCTTAACCACTGAGCCACCATGCTGCCCTCCCTAGCAGAGAAGAGGCAAAAGATGTTTTTGTTCTCATGAAATTAATGCTGTATATAGATTATATATTAAAGTTCATATGACTGTGCATTAACATCCGGTATTTGCATAAAACTGGATATTGCAGTGATGTTTTCTGATCAAAACGAGGAACTAATATGTACATGGAGGAAAATTTGCCAAAAAAATTGTGGAAACTTTTCCAAGCATCATTAAATTAATTTTTAAACTACATTTGATCTTGTTTAAAAGTTATGTTTGTCTTCAAAATAGAGCTTCCCATGTTGTTATATCAGAGAAATTTGTGTGCAAAAGATTTGTAGACTGGGCAAAATAAATAGATAGATAGATAGATAGATAGATAGATAGATAGATAGATAGATAGATAGATAGATAGATAGATAGATAGATAGATAGATAGATAGATAGACAGATAAATAGATAAATAAATAGATAAATAAATAAATAGATAAATAAATGCATAAATTTGCATCTTAACAAAAAGCTTTAAAACGGCCCTGAATATTCATTCAACATTTTGAAGGGTGCACAGAAATTAATTGGAATCCTGCAAATTTCTCCCAAATGAACAAGACATATGAAAAATGCTCTGTACAAGTTGTATTCTCTTTCTTTCTATCTCTTTCTTACCTTGATTCTTGAATTGTTGGATGCTCTCCGCTCCATACATAGGTAATAAGTTCACCAAATTGAAAAGAAGCTATCCATTTTAACTCTGAGAGTAAACCTGAATAGCCAATAAGTTTAGCGCGTAAACATATTAAGCTTTGCTGAAGAGGCTCATTTCTCTTTTCCAATAGTGTCTACACTTTGGAAGAACAGTTAAGGATGAAACCCTTAGGTCTGTGATGGTTAACCTATGACATGCATGCCACAGGTGGCACATGGAGCCATAACTCGTGGGTACGCGAGTGTTGCCCTAGCTCAACTCCAGCGCACATGCGCGCACCGGCCAGCTGATTTTTGGCCCACCGGAAGTCAGGAAATGAGCTGTTTCCAGCCTCTGGAGAACCTCTGGGGGGTGGGGAAGGCTGTTTTTGCCCTCCCCAGGCTCCTAGAAAGCCTCTGGAGCCTGGGGAGGGTGAAAAATGGGCCTACCAGGCCCACTGTGCCATTGCATGGCAAAAGCAGAGGGAGCACAGGAGGTTCATGCACACATACACAGGGGCGGGGCACATTGAATTATGGGTGAGCGCACATGTGCTCACGGCCCCCGTGTGCTCCCCCTGCTTTTGGCACATGACGTCAAAATGGTTAGCCATCACTACCTTAGGTTATAAATGTTGGACATGAGTAGAGTAGAGTAGAGTAGAGTAGAGTAGAGTAGAGTAGAGTAGAGTAGAGTAGAGTGGAGTAGAATAGAGTAGAGTAGAGTAGAGTAGAGTAGAGTAGAGTAGAGTAGAGTAGAGTGGAGTGAACAGAGCAGAGCAGAGCAGAGCAGAGCAGAGCAGAGCAGAGCAGAACAGAACAGAACAGAACAGAACAGAACAGAACAGAACAGAACAGAACAGAACAGAAAAATGGAGTGAAGAACAGAACAGAACAGAATATAATTCTTGATTGTCCAACTGGAAGGATGGAAGGCTGAGTCAACCTTGAGGCTAGTAACATTCAAACTGCCAAATTGCAGGCAGCCAGCAGCCAGCAGAAGTAGCCTGCAGTATCGCATTCTAACCGCTGCAGCTCATGATCTGAGTTGGAGTCTTTTTGTTCTCTTTTGGGCTGGTTGATGGTCTCTTTTACATAGCCGATAGATGTTGTTCATGTCTATGTGTCTGTCGATGGCTGATTTGTCAGAGTGCCAGGCTTCTAGAACATTCCCTGGCGGTTTTTTGGATTTGGCCTGGCGTTTGTTTTTGTTTTTTGGAGTTGTGAATGCTCCAACACTGGATGTTGTTAAGAGATTGTACAACTATAAATATCAAACTAAGAAGTTTCAACTAGTATTGGATTTGTAACTATTTTTATTATAATTATTTTATTAAACATTTGCAATTATATTGTTATTTAGAAAATTTATTATGTTATATATACTTCTTATATATCATTGTTTAGAAAAAAATTATAAATTTAAAATAAGTTTATAAATATTTTTATTATCTTATTGAACATTTGAAATTATATTGTTATCTAGAAAACTTACAATGTTATATATATTTACTATATTATTACTTAGAAAAATTATGATGTTAAAACTAAGTTTACATGTATTTGTTATACTGCTGTCTAGAAAAATTTTAAGAATATTTGTTAGTTTTTATAAATGATTTATGGCTAGTATATATTTGATTTAGGGGGGGGGGACAATATAATGTTAGAAGTACTTGATAAGTGACTATATATGATTCATGTTTAGTAAATATTTTAGATTAATTTTACTTTTTTTAATGTTAAAACCTATCTGAATCTCACCTATATTTTTTGTTTAATATAGACTGGTATATAAGATGGATGTTTTGTTAGTAAAGGAAGCCCGGGGGTGGGGTGGGGAGGGGAGGGAGGGAAAGGGAGGGGGTGGTGGATGGGAGGGGGGATTGGTGGGGGGAAATGGGGGGAAAAATTGTATTGTAAAACTTTTTCAATGAAAAAAAAAAGAGAGATTGTACAACCCTTTGTCCGAAGTGGTGTAGGGTTTCCTGCCTAAGCAGGGGGTTGGATTAGAAGACCTCCAAGGTCCCCCTTTTTTTTAAAATTTGATTTATATGCCGCCCTTCTCCGGAGACTCAGGGCGGCTTACAATGCGTTAAGCAATAGCCTTCATACTTTTGTATATTTATACAAAGTCAGCTTATTGCCCCCACAAACTGGGTCCTCAATTTACCCACCTTAGAAAGGATGGAAGGCTGAGTCGACCTTGAGCCTGACTAGGATGGAACTCAGAGAAATTACAGGCAGCTGGTGTTAATTGCTGCCTTTAGTAGGAGGCATTAGCCCTCTACGCTACACAGGCTCCACAGGCTTTTGACTCGGCTATTCTTTTAAGATAACGGTCAAAGCGGCATTTTGGGTCTAGACAAACAGTAGCGATATTAAAAAAAAAAAAAAGGTCACTGTGAGTTTTGGAATTAAAACTTCTCCAGTGGTACCCCTATTCCACCTGTGTGGGGGAAAGCCATTTATTGGCTGTTTTCCAGTAGTCCATGCTGTCATCGATTGACCTTTAGAAAGAAAAATGTAGCAGGCTTATGGGTAATAAGAAAACAATGATTTCTTTTCTTTTATGAGATAGCAGAGTTTCTCCGTTAGAGCCCTATGGCATGGTTTCACTTAAAAAAGAAAAAAAGAAAAGAACCTGTCATAACAAAAGTATATTACTATCATGCCTCGGTAAACCTGAGATGTTAAGAAATAGAAGTCCTTCTTCACAATAATTAATTATCCGGAGAATGGCTGATCAACTGTTCTGGTAGCCCGATGGCCATCTGTGATTTACTTTGTAGATTCTCAGCCAGTCTGCGCAAGATTATTTTTGCCTGCATCCTAAATATGTGTTCCTGGGGATCCATCTGCAATGGAATTTAAAACTGCTACAACGGTAACCTTTGAGAATATTTTGGGGTACTACAGTACTACAGTATTGGCAGATTCGCCCCATAGTCTTTGAAGAACAAATTTCCTTGACTCACTCATATATCTACTGCAGATAAGCATTCCTCTACTTCTAACCATGGCGTAACAAAAGTACAGTGGCTTGCATATATGTCCTTCCTTCCTCCCTTCTTTCCCCTCTTCCTTCCCTCCTTCCTTCCTCTTTCCCTCCTTCCTTTCCTCCCTCCCTCCTTCCCTCCTTCTCTCCTTCCTTCCTTTCCTCCCTCCTTCCTTTCCTCCCTCCATCTCTCCCTCCCTCCTTCCTTCCTTTCCTTCCTTCCTTCTCTCCTTCAATCCTTCCATCCTTCCTTCTGTCCTTCCTTCTTTCCCTCTCCCTCCCTCCTTCTTTCCTTTCTTCCTTCCTTCCCTTCCTTCCTTCTCTCCTTCCCTCCCTCCTTCCTTTTCCTTTTTTCCTTCCTTCCCTTCCTTCCTTCTCTCCTTCCCTCCCTCCTTCCTCCTTTCCTTTTTTCCTTCGTTCCTTCCCTTTCTTCCTCCTTTCCTTTTTTCCTTCCTTCCTTCCCTTTCTTCCTTCTCTCCTTCCTTTCCTCCTTCCTTCTTTCCCTCCCTCCTTCCTTCCTTCCTTCCCTCCCTCCCTCTTTCCCTCCTTCCCTCCCTCCCTCCTTCCCCCCTCCCTCCCTCCTTCCCTCCTTCCTTCCCTCTTCATCTCTCCCTCCCTCCCTCCTTCCCTCCCTCCTTCCTTTCCTTCCTTCCTTCTCTCCTACATTCCCTCCTTCCTTCCTTCCCTCCTTCCTTCTTTCCCTCTCTCCCTCCTTCCTTTTCTCCTTCCTTTCTCCTTCCTTCCTTCCTTCCTTCCTTCCTTCCACCCACCCACCCACCCACCCACCCACCACCCTCTTGCATAGAAATGTCACATTCTCTTCCTTTGATGAAATCACACCTGAGGCAACCTCAAAGCTGTTTTTTTTTTCCCCTGCTGTATAATCCAGGGGTGGGTTCTACTTATCTTTACTACCAGTTTGCAACGGGGCCACGCACACGCTAACTTTGCTCACGCACACACACGCTGTTCTGCACAAGCATTTTGATGACATCGGGGTCGGTGGGCGGAGCCTCCCACCGGTTTTACTACTGGTTCTATAGAACCGGTGCAAACCGGGGGCAATTCACCACTGGTATAAGAAGCAGCTAAACAATTTGATTTCTGCTCTGTCTACAGCTGTTGATATTCAAAAGCAATGGATGTCCCAAAAGCTGCTTTTTCAGGAGGCAAGTGGACTCTCTTGTTTTTTCTTTGAAGACGTTCCCCTTCTCATCTTCAGCTCAGAGCTGAAGAAGCTCCTTGGATGAGAAGTGAAACGTCTTCAAAGAAAAAACAAGAAACTCCACCTGCCTCCTGAAAAAGCACCTTTTGGGAAACCATGAGCTGGATAACTGAGATTCTCTATTAGCTATGCAATTTGGGACGTACACCCTTACAGTAGAGTAGAGTAGAGTAGAGTAGAGTAGAGTAGAGTAGAGTAGAGTAGAGTAGAGTAGAGTAGAGTAGAGTAGAGTAGAGAATAGGGAATAAGAAAGAATAAGGAATAAGAAGGAATAAGAAATAAATTAGAATTAAGAGTAGAGTAGAGTAGAGTAGAGTAGAGTAGAGTAGAGTACAGAATAGGGAAGAATAAGGAATAAGGAATAAGAAGGAATAAGAAATAAATTAGAATTAAGAATGAGTAGAGTAGAGTAGAGTAGAGTAGAGTAGAGTAGAGTAGAGTAGAGTAGAGTAGAGTAGAGTAGAGAATAGGGAATAAGAAAGAATAAGGAATAAGAGGGAATAAGAAATAAATTAGAATTAAGAGTAGAGTAGAGTAGAGTAGAGTAGAGTAGAGTAGAGTAGAGTAGAGAATAGGGAATAAGAAAGAATAAGGAATAAGAAGGAATAAGAAATAAATTAGAATTAAGAGTAGAGTAGAGTAGAGTAGAGTAGAGAAGAGAAGAGAATAGGGAATAATAAGGAATAAGCAATAATAAGGAATAAGGAATAAATTAGAATTAAAATTAGAATTAGTGTGGGAGTAGGAATGGATTTCCAGAAAAATGGCAGACTAGTGGAACCAGGACCATCACTCAGGTGACCCTGAGGACCCAGACAAACCTCCAAGTGGCCTCAATGACCCTCTAAAAGGATGCAAATGACCAGCTGTCTGCAAGGAATCTAAATCCTTCCATTCCCCACCATCCAATCAGAGCTGAAGAAGCTTCTGGGATGAGAAGCAAAACATCTTCAAAGAAAAAAAACCCCAAGAAAGTCCAGTTGCCTCCTGAAAAAAAAAAGCACCTTTGGGATAACCATGACCTGGATGACTAAGAATCTCTATAGACCAAAAGCAATGGCTATTATGTTGTGTTCTTAAACGGAAAAGGGCTTAAAGGTGTGCCTGTTACAATTTCCCAAAAACTGTCATCACAATTTTTGCTTTTGTTGTTAGGAACATCTGCCTTTTGATCCCAATCAGAAAGGTGAAAATGTCTTATGGTCAATTTGCAAAGACTTCTGTGATTGCTGAAAACAGAATGGAATGGAATGGAATGGAATGGAATGGAATAAGGAAGAATAAATAAGGAACAATAAGGAATAAGCAATAAAGAATAAGAATAAGAATAAGAATGTAGAGTAGAGTAGAGTAGAGTAGAGTAGAGTAGAGTAGAGTAGAGTAGAGTAGAGTAGAGTAGAATAGAGTAGAGTAGAGAATAGGGAATAATAAGAACTAAGGAATAATAAGAAATAGGAATAAGAAATAAATTAGAATTAGAATTAGGAATAGGAATAGGAATAGAATTAGAATTAGAATTAAAAATAGAGTAGAGTAGAGTAGAGTAGAGTAGAGTAGAGTAGAGAAGAGAAGAGAAGAGAAGAGAAGAGAAGAGAAGAGAAGAAGGAATAATAAGACGAAAGGAATAATAAGGAATAAGAAATAAATTAGAATTAGAATTAGGAATAGAATTAGAATTAGAATTAGAATTAAGAATAGAGTCGAGTCGAGTAGAGAATAGGGAATAATAAATAAGGAATAAGAAGGAATAAGAAAGAAATTAGAATTAGGAATAGAATTAGTATTAGGAATAATATTAGTATTAGTATTAATATTAGGAATAGAATAGAATGGAATGCACATGAGCAGAGGGTCCACATGTGTATGTTTTGCACATGCACGAGTGAAGCAACCACACACGTATGGCGCATACACTTCTAAACTGGTTGGGAAGATAAGTAGATTTCACCCCTGGCTCAGACTCTGAAGAGAATGAAGATAGCATCAAGAGTCCAAAGAGAGAGGTTGCAAAATTCCCTGGAGGTCTAGGTTCCTGTGAAGAACCTAACCAATCTATGTCATTTAGAATTCTTTATTGGCCAAGTGTGATTAGACACACAAGGAATTTGTCTCCAGTGCATAAGCTGTCAGGTCTGGAAGCCATCTTTTGCATTGGGCCTTCAGGCCTGCCACATTTACCGCTGTGGGAAACTGGGAATGGGGATTGTACGGAGCCAGGGTGATATATAGTCATAATAACATTCTTGCCCTGCACTTGGAGGGCTGGAGCTGGGAGGGATCTCCAGTTGGGACGGCCCTTTGATTGGACCATGTGATAGACATGTGGGTTCTGGGCAAGGACTTGGACTTCCCGTTGGGTGGGGAAAACCTGGAAGCTTTCAGATTTTCCCAAAACTTTCCCACCAGGTTTTCCCAGATATGCCAATAAAATGGCACTTTCTCTAATAAAATGGAACTTTGAGGAACTTCAAGCCTCGGAGTCTTCTTTCATTGGGTGCGTTACTTAAGCTAGTTTTTAGTACAAAAACGTGGAAGTTGAGCTAGCTGTACAAAAACTGAGGAAGAAACTCAGTGGATTGAGCAATGCTCCATGTGAAGGTACAAGATCAGGCTCACCCAGACATGAATCTACTCTCATCCATGGATGTTCCCTGAAAGATGTTTCATCAACTTCCAGGTCAATGTATTTCAAAGGTTTATTCTGGAGGAAAATGTTGAAGGATGTAGTGTTGTCTACAACGCCTTGCACTCCTAGATAAAGCACGAGGTATATGAGTCATAAATTCAAAATTAATACAAACGGGCATAAATTGATGAACTGGGGGAGGCTAATTAATTGATTAGACACAAAGCTTGCTGAACAGATTGTTGCAAACATTTGAAACCACCCACCTTATTGTTCCATTAGTTTGAAACTATGAGACCAGACTGCATGAAGTATGCTACATGGTCACTTCAGTCTTGTTGTCGCCTGTTGGCTGCCGGCCCCTCCGGCAGCCAAATTAGATTAGGCGGTGGTGTGGAAGTCAGGGAATAGAGCTATCAGAGATAGATAGATAGAGATAGAGATAGAGATAGAGATAGAGATAGAGATAGAGATAGAGATAGAGATAGAGATAGAGATAGAGATAGAGATAGAGATAGAGATAGAGATAGAGATAGAGAGACAGAGACAGAGAGAGAGAGACGAGATAGAGATGGAGATGGAGATGGAGATGGAGATGGAGATGGAGATGGAGATGGAGATGGGTAAGGGTATAAATAGAGATAGAGATAGAGACGGAGACGGAGACGGAGACGGAGACGGAGACGGATATGGATATGGATATGGATATGGATATGGGTAAGGGTATAGATAGAGATAGATAGAGATAGAGATAGAGATAGAGATAGAGATAGAGATAGAGATAGAGATAGAGATAGAGATAGAGATAGAGATAGAGATAGAGATAGAGATAGAGATAGATAGAGGCAGAGGCAGAGGCAGAGGCAGTGGCAGAGGCAGAGCCTGGGCCATCCATCAGCCCTCAGATGGAGAGTCAACAGCACCCAGGTCTGGAGGTGGCTGATGAGGAAGAGGAGGAACAGCTGGGTCCAGTGCCTGACAATGCAGATACACAAAAGGCAGAGGAGAGGAGAGCAGTGGAAATCCATGGGCTGGTCCTTGGGATGGAAGAGCCATGGGCCAGCCCTTGGGATGGAAGAGCTAGTGTGGGGCTGCTAGCAAAGCCACACACTAGCTCTGGGGATAAAAGGCAGGGGCAGAGATGAATAGGTATGGCAGATAACTATTCATCTCCCTGCTGGACAAACTTATTAGCCTGCTGTGAGAGGGAGAGAAAGACTTTTTGCTGGAGCTCCTAATAATGGGAACAATTAGGGAACTACAGAAGATTTGTCATGTTTGGGAGCCGGCTCAGAACAAGTCTTTCATACCAGTAAAGAACCATTGTCCTACAAGGCTTGGACTTACCTGAGTGGACTTGATTTATTGTGTTTAGTGTTCTGCCCCAGCTACGGACCCCAAAGAACGCTCCACACACAAAGTCTGTACAAACCTTAGTTTACTAAATTAAATCAGTTTTTTTTTCAAACAAAGGCTGTTAATTAACTTTCTTAACAGCCTACAAGAATCCAAAGAATAAATAATCGTAATCTTACTATGGTTGGCAGAAAGCCCAGAAGCAATTTGCAGAGAACTAAGATCAAGACGCGAAGGAGAGTGAATGAAGTTGTTCCCTGCAAATTGCCTCAGTTGGCATCCTTCCTTACATAGGCTAAGGGAATGGCCAATTAGCCCCAAGCCTTACTCTCGAGAAGACCTCCTCCTGAGGAGCCACTCCTGCCTTTTGGCAGTTCTTTGCACCCATGCATCAAGAAGAGGCTCCTCCTCTTCTTCCTCTTCACTTATGGGAGCTTCTGGAGGTTCTGAAGGCCCTGGCTGAATTCCCGCCTCTGGTACCACATCTTCTCCAGCCTCCTCACTGTCTGACTCGAGTGCCAGCTGCACAGGCTGCTGATGCAGCACCACACCAGTCTCCTCGCTGTCGGAATCAGCTACTAGCTGCACAGGCTGCTGACGGGCCACAATGCTTAGTCCCGTATTGTAGATGGATCTTCATGCTAATTCAACAGGCTCCTTGGCTTGGAGAGAACATTGGACAGAATTAGAAGTCATCCTTGGCTTACAACAGTTCATTTAGTGACCATCTGAAGTTACAACCGCACTGAAAAACATGACTTGTGGCCATTGTTCACACTTACAATGATTACAGCCTCCTCATGGTCATGTGATCAGAATTCAGATGCATGGCAACTGGCTGGTGTTTATGACAGTTGCACTGTCCCGGGATCATGTGATCATTTTTTGCAACCTTCTGACAAACAAAGTCAATGGAGAAGCCAGGTTCACTTAACAACCCTGTTACAACTGAAGTGATTCACTTAACAACCGTGAATGAGGCAAAACTCACTTAGCAAACGTCTCTCTTAGCAAGAGAAATGTTGGTTCAGTTGCGGTCATAAGTGGCGGACCACCGGTAGCATTCCAAGCATTAAGAACCAGAGTGGAGGGCATTTCTCTTTTTCTGTTGGCCAAATTTATTACCCAGTGATATGGAAAAGACGATGTGCAAATTCAACTGGCATTAATCCTTTTGCAAAAAGCCACATTGAAGCTATCAGATATCAAGTTACTAATTGGTATTACCTGTATTTTTCAGAGTATAAGAAGTACCGGAATATACTATCAGAAGACAATGTGATAAGAAAAATTATGGCGTGTGCGGAAATGGATAAGCTCAGAAAGGAGATACAAGAAAAATCATCATATGACTTAATCTGGGAGAAATGGTATAAATGGTTGGAGGAAAAGGGGGAAAAAGTGGGGGGGGGATAAAGGAAGACTAAACAATGGTTAAAATAGGTGGAGGAATACGGAAACAAATGGGTAGATATAAAAACTGTGGAATGGAAATTAGGTACATGCTTATGTTAAATGTAAATAAAATATTTAGATCAATAGAGTATCTTATAATGGCATATATATGATATACTAGAAATATATGTATAAAAGAAATATTAAGATAAGAAAGAGAAAATATATAAATATGGATTACTGATGTGAAGATGTTGAAAAGAAGATGCAAATGTCTGCTTTTGTTTGTTTGTTTGTTTTTTAAAAAACTGTTTAATAAAAATATTTTTTTTAAAAAAAAGACGCACAGGAGTATAAGATGCACCTTAGTTTTTGGGGAGGAAAATGGGGGGGGGGAATTCTGCCTACTAGGTATTCACCTGGCTAGTCCCAGCACATTAGTTCGCTCGCTGGTTTTGAGGTTGGGGCTGATTGGGGCTGTGCTTCTAAAGCATAGCTGATTGTTGGAGGGAGCAGCAATTAGAAAAGCAGATAAAGCACAGAAGATCGCTTCACTCGTGTTGAGGCTGAAAAACAGCTTTAAAAGCACAGCTGATCCTCGGAGGGAGCAGCAATTAGAAAAGCAGGCAAAGCACGGAAGATTGCTTTGCTCGTGTTGGGGCTGAAAAACAGCTTTAAAAGCACAGCTGATCCTTGGAGGGAGCAGCAATTAGAAAAGCAGGCAAAGCACGGAAGATCACTTCGCTCGTGTTGGGGCTGAAAAACATCTTTAAAAGCAGAGCTGATCCTCAGAGGGAGCTCCAGTGACTAAAGCAGGCAAAGTGTAGAAGGGGAAAGAAAAGGCAGCAGTTTTTCTGGATAGTCATTTTGGGCACTGCGCCGGGTTACATTCAGAGCATAAGACACACCCAAATTTTCAGCCTCTTTTAGGAGGGAAAAAAGTGTGTCTTATACTCCGAAAAGTATGGTACTTCATACTTTGGGGGGAAAAAGGAAATTAAAAACATGCAATAGAAAGAAAAGAACACTTATCTTTGGTATGTAAGGAAGAGTAGAAGAATCTTTCAGAAAGCAGTTAATTCACTCCTATAAATATTCAATATTCTCATTGTTGTCAGCAATGTACCAATGGCAGCAAACATAATGTTTTTTTCCTCAGCTTTCTTCCCCCTCCTGTGTTATTTAGTTCTACCATTTCTCATTAAATAGCCTTTGAATGCCTCTCTTGAAGTCTCTTTTCAGCAAAACTAGCAAGATGCAATGGAGAATCTCCTTGGCATTCTAATCAACGATATGCAGAGCATTTGAGCAGCGACAAAGAGAGAGAGAGAGAGAGAGAGAGAGAAAACTCCTTTAAAATGAGACTTATTGTTCACCCATTCATACCTGCGGCTGAACTCGATGGGCCCTTATCGCATTAGAAGCGTGAAACTTCAAGGAAGGGTAATTGCATCATCGGTCTTTTAACACCATTTGTTCCTTTCCATGACTACCTAGTTTCATTTAATATTCTCTTGGGTTAGCATCACACGAGCAGTCCTAACCAATTGCCATGGTGCCCTCTTATAGAGAAAAGCTCGTTCTGTGAATTGATGTATTGCTGGAAACAGCATTGGGTTCTTTTCTCTGTTTTCTTCATAGGCCAAAGTAGGATACTTAATTGGCTGTGCAAGGAATTGTTAAACGTTGCATTCAACGGAGCCTTGCAACATGCTGACACATTTTTTCCCCCAAACTTGTCCCAAGGATTGTTGCTGGTATCGCTAAGTGAATTTTCAAAGGTTTTCTTATTTGTGAGCATCAATTCTAAGTAGCTTCATTTATAATATATTAAAGGGTTGGGGATAATTTTGCAGGTGGAGCTTTATGGAATTTATGAACATGCCGTGTTAAAGCATGAAGTACATATACATTAATTACTTTGTTAAATTTATAAGGTAAAGGTAAAGGTTCCCCTCGCACATATGTGCTAGTTGTTCCCAACTCTAGGGGGCAGTACTCATCTCCATTTCAAAGCTGTAGAGCCAACGTTGTCCGAAGACGACTCCATGGTCATGTGGCCGGCATGACTAAATGCCAAAGGCACATGGAACGCTGTTGTCTTCCCACCAAAGTGGTCCCTATTTTTCTACTTGCATTTTTTTACGTGCTTTTGAACTGCTAGGTTGAGAGAAGCTGGGACAAGTAATGGGAACTCACTCCGTTACTAGGGATTTGAACTGCTGAACTGCCGACTTTTCAATCCACAAGTTCAGCATCTTAGCCACTGAGCCACCGCGTCCCTTGTTAAATGTATACAACCCCCTTTTTTTAAAACATAGAGATTTGGGCAAAGTCAGTCTTAGCATTCCAGTGCTGAAGAATGTCCTAGGAAACAGCTAATCTTTATCCCTGACGTTTATTTGAACTGATGACTCAGATTGCTAAATTCTGAAGTTAACTTGCTAAAGGGGACCAGACGTTTGGAGTGATTATTCGATATTTATTTATTTAAACAATTTAAATGGCCACCCATCTTATAAAATGGTGACTATAAACTATATAACTATAAACTATGGTGACTGAACAAAAAAAAATGCATTTGTTGTGGCCCACCAGCCACCAGCGGCAGACTCGGATAATGAGAAGGTTGGAGAGGAACTTGGGCCAGTCCTGAAGTCTGGGGAAGGCTTTGATGGATGCACTGTGTCAGAAGCAGAGAGAGAGCCAGGGCCATCTGATATTTCCCAGCTGACTTCGGAGTCAGAGATAAGTGGGGAAGAAGAACAGCTGGGGCCTGTTACAGATGCTTGTATGCACAGAGCTGTTAGGAGAGGAGAACAATTGAGTACCAGGAGCCGACTCAGAAAGAAAGGCACACATGGACGCTGAATAGCCCTTCCTTGGCTGGGTAATAAATAGAAGCTAAAGGGGAGCGGCATTGTGGGAAACAACCATTCGGATTTATGCATCGTGATTTGTGTCTCAGAGCCTGCTTGAGAGAGTTTGATTTACAGCTTTGTGGCTGGATGCTCCAGGCCTGGCAATTATCCAAGGACTGATAAGGTCTGTACTTCAGTGAATCCTTGGGAGGATTATTGCCTGGACTTTTCTGTGTGGGAATGCCATGAATTCCCAGTAATTCAATAAAGAGGGTTTTTCAGGACAAGGGCTTCTGTTTCTTGATTCTGCTAAGAATCAATGATCATAGATTCATTCTCTGGGAGCATGGAAAGGTGAACTGGGAAGATATCTAGGTGGAGAACATACTGTAAGATCATTACACTCTCCTAGAGTTTGACCATACTTGGAACCCCTAGTAAAATCATGACAGACACAGATGGCATATGCCCCCTGAGAAACTGGCATAAATGTTCAAAGATAAATTGGCTAGATATTGGAAATGTTACCAATTACCAGGATCTTATTATCATATGTGGTGGATATGTCCAGAAGCTAAAAACAATTAAGACATGGTTGGAAGAAATAATACAACAACATATTGATTTAAAACCAGAGCCGTTCCTGCTGGGTATCTTTCCAGAGAAAACTAGTAAAGAAAATACCTATTTGATTATACATGAAATAACATCACTGGGTCACCCATATTTCTCACTGTAGTGGAACACACATATGGACACATACACACCAAGACAATTATTTACTTGTTAAAACCATATGTTTTCATAATATATAATGTATTGAGTGACTGACCGCCTTCTGCCACTGAATATCTCCCACCGCCCAATACGCTCTCACAGAGAGGGTCTCCTCAGGGTGCCGTCAGCCAGACAATGTCGGCGGGCGACCCCCAGGGGAAGAGCCTTCTCTGTGGGAGCTCCTGCCTTATGGAATGAACTGCCCCCAGATTTAAGAAAGATAACCGATCTCTGCACCTTCCATCGGGCTCTGAAAACTCTGTTGCTTCACCAGGCCAGCCTGACTGAATAGCTTAATTTTAGTGGGTTTTAAATTGGTTTTAATGGGGTTTTAATAAGGGGTTTTAATAACGGCCAAATAGCTTTAACTTATTTTAGTAACTTTAATTTTTGTGTGGATTGTTTTAATATGGCTGTGAACTGCCCTGAGTCCCTCAGGAGAAGGGCACTATAGAAATGCAATAAACTCAAACTCAAACTGACAATTAACCCCTATCAGAAGTGGGATTCACATACTATTACAACCAGTTCACCCAGCACCAGAAATATGGGCGTGCATGTGCTCACGCTTGCTTAGCTCACACGTGCGCTGTCCGTGCATACGTGTGATGTCAAACAACATGGCAATTTGCTTGCGCGCACCGTCCACACGTTTGTGACGCAGTGGTGGGTTTCAAAAAAAAATTACTACTGGTTCTGTGGGCGTGGCTTGGTGGGTGTGGCTTGGTGGGCATGGCAGGGGAAGCATACTGTAAAATCTCCATTCTCACCCCACTCCAGGGGAAGGATACTATAAAATCTCCATTTGCTCCCCGTTCCAGGGGAAGGTGACTGCAAAATCCCCATTTCCTCCCGATTAACTGGGACTCGGGAGGCAGAGAATAGATGAGGACGGGGCCAGTCAGAGGTGGTATTTACCAGTTCACCGAACTACTCAAAATTTCTGCTACCGGTTCTCCAAAACTAGTCAGAACCTGCTGGAACCCACCTCTGGTGTGATGTCAAAAACACAGCAATATAGGACAGGATGGCGCCCGGGTAAGTGGGCAGCCCCGCCTGCAGGTCACCATTACCGGTTCCCCCAAACTATTCCGAACCGGCTAAATACCACCTCCGACCCAAACATGGAAAATGCCCACCCTCCCAAATCAATAGAAAATAGAACGAACCTCTTGAATGTTTGAGATCATTTCTGAACACTCGGTGTAATATTCACTGCAACATTATGATGTGGGTGCACCCCTGTACATGTGTACCGCATTGCTACACAAATACAAAAGTGGAAAAACTTGCATTATGATGTTACACAGCACATTTATTCATGTTGAGACATTGCAGTAAAATGTAGACAACCTTGGCCTGGAACAGCGAAGTGATGATAACTGTGTTAGAAAGCAAAACCCGTTGGATGTTAAAATCTGCTTCCCTTTCCAAGGAAATGCATTATTTATCAAAGGTAAGTCAGCTCACAGCCAATTTAGCATAGGTTAATAATCAAATGCTCACAGCAGCAAAGTATTTGACCTCTTAGCCTCATAACGAAGAAAAACGTTGATGTAGCCCAAACTTTAGACTAGCAGCGAAGATAATAAATTTATGATAAATGCACGTATAACGTCCTCTGGGAACAGGAACTACTTTCAAAGGAATTGTGATATGTTAAAAGGTAAATTAGCTACTGATTGAGTCAACAATATATAGAATAAAAGTTTGCCCAGCGTGATTTTCCATTTCATTCCAACTTATTGCAGTGTAACCATTGTTCTATGAAGATGGGCTATAAGTTGTTATTTACTCATCTGATCTACCAGAGGGGTAGTAAAAATTGTATTTTCTGTAGGTAGATAAACAAATCAAATAAATCACCTAAACCAATGATGGCTAACCGTTTCTGGACCGCGTGCCAAAAGTGTGTTCAAATGTGCACTTAGGCACCCAAACTCCCAAAATGCAATGCATGTGTGGTCCCGCGCATGCGCCTGGGCCCACCACATGCATGTACTCTGTCCCCCACATACATGCACACTGCAGCCCCATGCGCAGCCATCAGAGAGGGTGCTGCGTGCCACTTCTGGCACATGTGCCATAGGTTCACCATTAGGGACCTAAACTGAAGAAAGTCTATTATTATATACACAACAATGTGAAATCACAGCTGCCAGTTCTTTAGCTGGAGTTGGCCTTCATACATACTGAATTCTTCCCGAGAACCTAGGATGTTGTTGGCTTGGTATTGAGCAGTGTGGCCTTTTGTAATTGACAGATGGACATTTTGTCAATCAATTTCAGATTTTCTGAAGGTGGGCTGTTGCTGGTTCAGACCGGTTTGTCTGTACCGGTTGTTCTCACCACCAGCTGGGTCCACCCACCCGCCTCGATGCTATCCCATTCTATATATCTCACTCTCTGGCTCGCTTGCCCCACCCTAACAGCCCAACTGCTTTCCACACTTTGCCCACTCTACTCACTGCGGCTGCCCGAGAAGGTGTGCTGGAAGCCGTGCACATGAAATCCCTGTGTGTTTGAAGCCACACACAAGCATTTTCGGTTCTGCACTAGGCAACTCGGTTGTTAAATGAGGTAAAGCCCACCTCTGCACCAATGGTAGATTGCCCCCGATTCAGACTGATTTACAAGAAACTGTAGTAAAACCGGCGACAGGTTCCTCCCACTGACCCTGACATCATCAGGAAGCTTCTGAGCATGCGGTCTCATTGCAAACTGGGAGTAAAGGTAAGTAGGACCCACCCCTGCTCTGCACGCAGTGACTGATGCCATAGGCTTTCAAGTTCTATTTTAGATCTTGATACTTTGAGATTGTCCCCAGTTATTCATCTTCTAATCTACTATCTCCTGTTATTGTCATATTAATTGTTCACACATTCTTTTTTTTAACCACAGTTATATCCAGTGTGTTATGAGCTTTTTATTACCCACCAGATATATTCAGAAATCCCAAAATGTTTTAACCTGCTCATTTTCAACTATTTTTTCAACTATATCTTCCCAACATTTTGTTGTTGTTATTGTTGTTGTTGCTGTTGTTGTGGTTGTTACTGGTATATGATAATTTTTAAAGGTGTTCCAGTGAATCCTTTTGGCTGTGATATGTTGTTATTTATAATCAGTTTCTGCAATCTTCTTACACAAACTGAGTATATGTTCTCTTGTTTCTCCTGCCTTGTTGCATAATCTGCAGATTAAAACAAACATTTGATGATTTTTCAATTAACAACAACAACAACAACAACAACAACAACAACAACTTTGTTGTCATTGTACGTGTATACACAGTACACCGGTACAACAAAATTCACTTAACACCCAAAGACCAGGTCCAACACATATAACAATTCCTAAACACACTCCCACCCACCACAAATTCTGCACCAAACATCCACACTAGACCAAGTAATTCTGGCCTTGATTACATTCATGTGAGGAGCTTATTCTTGAGCAGCCAAAATCAAGCCTTCAGTTTCTTTTTTGAATATTCTCTTTGTAAGCCATTCTCAGATTTTGTTTTATCTTTATTCATGTTTTCTTGATATTTTGTACAAGTTGACCATGTAATTTATGTCTTTTCCAATGTCTTGTCTTGTTATTACACTATTTGATATTCATGTTTTTTTTCCACATGCTCACTAACTTGCAATTTTTAACTTGTATCAATGTTTGTTCTTGATCGTCTCTTGTGTAATTAGCTAATACACACTTCTTTGATAATTGGTTTGACTTCTGCATGGTAGAAATATAATCCATGAATATCTCTGCAGGGACGTAATGCATAGGGGGGAAATCATCTTTTTTTTTTTTAATTTGTTGGTCCGAACATCTAACACAGGTTGTGTTCAAATCCTCCTTCTTCTTCTCCTTCTCCTTCTCCTTTCCCTTCTCCTTCTCTTTCTCCTTCTCCTTCTTCCTCTTCCCCTTCTTCCTACTCTTCTTCCTCTTCCTCTTTCTCCTCCTCTTCTTCCCTTTCTTCCCCTCCTCCTCCTCCTTCCTCCTTCTCCTCTTTCTTTTCCTCTTCCTCTTCTCCCTTCATAGAGCACAATTTCACTAAATAAATCATAGGTTCAGTGCAAATTCCTTAGAACTTTCCTAATTTTCTTAATCCCCTAATTCCCCCAAATTGTTATTAGTAATTTGTTAACAAAAAGCATTGCTTCACATTTAAAGAAAGAAAGCCTTACAATGTAATTTTATTATCTTTTCTCACTGAATAAATAATACTGTAGTTAATTAACACAGTATTAGATTGAACTGGATTGTTGATAAACACAATCTGATAGAGGAAAATGCTAGCATACAGGAGTAACACACATTGGAGTAAGCAGGAGACGGCAATAATATTCTAATTTAAGAGTAAGAAATTCAAAGGCACAAAGTTAGTGACCCTAGCAAGTTACTCAAGACAAGAACAATACAAACAGAAAGAAGACAAATGTGTACACACTCTATTTTCCCAAATGTTCTGCACACCAGAACAACTAGATACAAGAACAGTTTTTTCCTGAATGCCATCACTCTGCTGAACAAATAATTCCCTCAACACTGTCAAACTAGTTAATAAGTCTGCATTACTATTAATCTTCTCATCGTTCCTATTACCCAGCTCCCCCCACTTATGACTGTATGACTATAACCTTGTTGCTGATATCCTTACAATTTATATTGACTGTTTCCTAATATGATTTGATTGCTTATTTGTACTCTATGACTATCATTAAGTGTTGTACCTTAAGATTCTTGACGAATGTATCTTATCTTTTATGTACTCCGAGAGCGTATACACCAAGACAAATTCCTTGTACGTCCAATCACACTTGGCCAATAAAGAATTCTATTCTATTCCATAGTCTGCATTCTTAAACTAAACTACTGTCACCACACTATTAGCATATATGGTTTGTTTCGTTCACATGCTGTATTAAATCATTATATGTTTAAAAACTAGCAGATCCAAAGCTGCTGATCTAAGATAATGATAACTTTTAATAATTCAATTTAATATTTTTTTATTGTAGATTATTGGTTTAATAAAAGGCCATTGAGTTACCAAACTCTAAAGCAAGCCCTGATTTTATTGCTTCTAAATTTAATTCTACATTTGGATACTTTTTTCCCATTGGGGACAATATACACAAAGTCAGAAATATATGATATGCTACGATATAGGAAAGGAAACAAAAACAGATTTCTTTTATATTCATATTCGTATTAGAAACAATTGATTACACAGAGATAATGATGAAAAAATAGAGGTTCTGAATAAAAATAAACGCAGCAGAACAAATAAATGTAAATATAAGTGTAATCCACACTCTATGGACAAATACATTATTTATACATTATTCCCCAGAGATTAAAATAAAATACACCTTTGGCTGTAAAAGACTTTCAAGCAGAGGATAAAAATAGGACTGACTCATTATGCAAGCAAGTGTGAGCAATTATCGATCATGCCATTGCAATTCAGTAAAAGAAACACAGTCGAGATTAATAACAGAGCGTCATTGGAAACTTAGATCGTATCTACCATATTATGAAACTGTTTGTGTTTCTGATCTGAAAGGAAGATTTTTTTTAATCTTTCTAGAGACAATTTTTTGTGTTCGATACACTTAAGACTTGCATCAGCAGCACAAATCAAATATTTATTGCTATGAATAAATATCAGAGTACCATCACCAAACATTCGCAGTTGCTACTGTTGCAAAAACACGTGAAAACATCAAGCATAAACATAAATTAGTCATCATGAAGAAACTGGCTGACCTTTGGATAAGAAGTTCCTTCTATCACCTGGCCTGATTTCTCTTGTGGTCTGCCAGCAGCCTGCAGAGTTGGCAGCGGAGTCAGACAGTGAGGAGGCTGGGGAGGAACATGGGCCAGTCCTGGAGTCTAGGGAAGGCTCGGACGAGGGCTCTGCATCGGAAGCAGAGATGGGGCCAGGGCCATCTGGGAGTTATGCACGGACTCCAGAGACTCCAGAATCGGACATCAGAGAGGCAGAGGAACAGGAGGAGCCTGCACAGAGCTGCCAGAAGGCAAGAACAGTTAAAACAAAAGGGACGACTTGGGAGTAAGGCCTGGAGATGATTGGCCCCTCCCATAAGGCTTAAAAAAGGAGCAAAGACATATGGACCCTTTGCGAGAAAGCAATGTTGTTAATTCTGTTCCCAGTCAGCATCTCTGTTTGATTCTGGACTCCATGTGGCTTTGCCAATTCAGTCTTTGGCAGAGTGTCAAGGGAGATAAAGGTTGGTGATTATCCCAAAGGACTTCTCCCAAAGGACTTTTTGCAACTAAGTGGGACTCAGCTGTGAAATGAAAGTTATTCACAGTTGTTGAAATAAGAGAGGTTTTTGGGACTACTTGTGTGTTTTAATGACTCAGGAAGCCTAGGTCACAACAATTTCACTGAGAATTAGTTTTCTTGGTTCTGTTGTGGCCCCATCCTCTGAGCCTATCCCATTGGAGGAAGGAAGCTCTGAGCATGAGGAAGAGGAGCCAGCCAGATCTCCCAGCCCCCCCCCCCCTCTGGCACCGTCTCAGGTGCCAGCTGAAAGAGAGCAAAGTAGTGGGGAAACAGGTGTCTCAGATGAGAGTGAGGGAGAGATGTCATTCCTGGACGCACGTCAACGAAGGCGAGATAAGCGCTTGCAGCAGCTGAGGAGACGTACGAGGGAATAGACCTGAGTCACTGGACTTGAGTCACAGGACCAATGAGTCACTGGACCACACCCAGAGATTATATAAGACAGGGTGGTGGTCAATGATCCCTGTGACGAACAATAACTCAATCTGGTAGTCATTGGAGCTAAAAGAACGGATTTTGGCAAAGCTACGTATGTGATTTTCTTTCTGTGAACAATTAAAGCACTTGGCAGACGGTGTGCATATCGCTGCCAAGTTAGAGATAAGAACTGTGGTGTGTGCCAAGTGCTTCTTTAACCCTCGACTGGCTGTGTTTTTGTGGGTGTCTGTAGAGGGGGGCAGATCAGGTTCTATCATTTGGCATCTGTGGTGATTATGTTTTTGAACTGGCTACATGTTGGAGTGGAAGAACTCAGAGGTGGAGTTAAAAAAAGGATCAGCCTAAAATCCCTGTGTAGCCACAAGTGAACTACTGTATTCCCCCCAAAATAAGGTCTACCCTGAAAATATGCCCTAACCTGATTTTTAGCATGCTCCTAATATAAGCCCTACCCAAAAAATAAGCCTTAGTGAAGGGGGATGGGCATGGCCAGCACAGAAGTTGGCAAGCACACGTGAGCTGACAGTCTCCAGCAGCAGGAACAGCAGATGGAAGCAGGATGGGGAGCAAGCACGCGATCTGGATGTGTCACACAGGCCACAAGAAAGCAAAGAACCGGTGAGCTAGAGTCAGCAGGTGGGCATGGGGCAGGTCAGCATGGGGCAGGTCAGCAGGTGGGCATCTCTCAGCTTGCCTGCGGACTGCACAACACATCAGGATAATGTGCCGTCCACCAGGCGCCTTTGCCTCCATCTGCTGCTAGGGGTACCACGTGAAAACGAACTTCCCACGGCTGCCCGCCTGCTTCAGCCCACTTATTTATTTATTTATTTATTTATTTATTTTTATTCTATTATTAAAATTTATATGCCGCCCTTCTCCCGTGGGACTCGGGGCGGCTCACATAATAAAAACAGCAACAATAGTAAAATTCTAAAATGCAGTGCAAATTTAAAAAAAAACTCCATAATCGGTCAGGGAATTTGGTGAAAAAGCCATGTCTTCAGGCCAGCATGGAAAGCGTGGAGATCGGGAGCCATCTGGGTAACCCATTCCAGAGGGTCGGTGCAGCCACAGAGAATGCCCTCGTCCTGGGAGCCAATGGCCGACATTGTCTGGCTGATGGCACCCAGAGGAGGGCAGCTCTTTGAGAGCACATGGGGTGGTGGGAGGCCAGTAGAAGGTGGTCCTGCAAGTATCTTGGCCCCATGCCATGAAGGGCTTTATAGGTAAGTACCAGCACCTTGAAACAGACCCGGAAGGCCATCGGCAGCCAGTGCAGCTCGTGCAGGAGAGGTGTTGCCCAGAAGTAACAACCCATGTGGCTGCATTCTGGACTAGCTGGAGCCTCCAGATGCACCCCAAGGGCAGCCCCATGTAGAGGGCATTGCAGTAATCCAATTGAGAGACAATGAGAGCTTGAGTGACTGTGTGAAGGGCATCTCTGTCTAGGAAAGGCTGCAACTGGCATACTTGTCACGGCTGTCACTTACTCTTGGCTTTCCCATGACTGGCCCAGGGTGTCTTGATCGCCTGCATCCCCCCCCCCACCTTGTGACTCTGTCTCTGCTGCTTGGACAGGTAGTCAACTCACCTGCACTGTGTGGGCTGTGCAGCACCGGAGTGCACCGACCAAGGGACTGGTAGGCTGCAGTTTCTGCCAGATACCATCAGTTACTGCACACATGCTGCCTCTTGTGTGTGCACCGGAGTGGGGTGGGGTGGGGTGCCCAGCTAAGCTGATCACCCTGATATCGTGTTTTCCCCAAAATCAGCCCTAATGCTTATTTTGGAGCCAAAAAATATAAGACCAGGTCTTATTTTTGGAGAAACACCGTAGGACCAACTCCTTTGAGTTCCATAGATTTTTATCTAACTCCAAGCAGGTGCTAAATGTTAGTAGAGACCAGAGGTGGGTTTCAGCAGGTTCTGGCCAGTTCTGGAGAACCAGTAGCAGAAATGTTGAGTAGTTTGGAGAACCGGTAGTAAAAATTCTGAGTGGCCCTGTCCCCACCTATTCTCTGCCTCCCAAGTTCCAGCTGATCAGGAGGAAATGGGGATTTTGCAGTAACCTTCCCCTGGAGTGGGGAGGGAATGGAGATTTTATAGTATCCTTCCTCTGGGGTTGGGAGGGAATGGAGATTTTACAGTATCTATCTCCTGCCATGCCCACCAAGCCATGCTACGTCCACCAAGCCACAGAACCAGTAGTAAAGAATTTTGAAACCCACCACTGGTAGAGACATAATTTGCACAGGCAAATTAAGGTGACTGTATTTATTAAATGGCATATCAACCTCCCTCGTATTTAGCTGAAGAACAACATTCAAATTGAGCAGAGAGAAGCCTTTGATGACCAAGTTTCAGTGATCTGCCTCCTAGAAATTTCAGTACTCCAACTTCATCCTCCATCCACAACATACTTCCAACAGAATAACCAACTACCGAAGATGATGTATGTCTGCTGCAATTAAACTTTTCAAAGGTAAAGCACTAAGCTTTTTGCTACAGGACAGTTACTGTGTTTAAAGATAGCCTTGGGCTAAAAGCAGTGCAGTCCAAATTACTGTTCAATTTTCCCTCTGCTTCAATTTTCCCACTCAAAGGCAAATACATTTCTCTGGTTAGAACTTCGATCTGTCTTTGTTGAGGTCCCTCTGAGCCTCTGTTGGTTAAAATACGGACTCAGATCAATGGCATTGAGTCCCCTGTCTAGCTTATACTGATAGGCTAGTATAAGTTCCCTGTGGAAGAAGCAAATAATATCCCATCTGGTCTAATGTAAGCTCTATCCTGACATTTGCTCTATGCTGGGCTTGGATGAAGTCAGAAGTGACACTTTTTGATCTTGATGTATGAAACAATAGATTCAGTTTCTCTTATAATGAGATTGTGTATCCCCCTTTCATTATTTCCAAATATTTTTGTTTGGCAGCCCCATATAAGAGGGTGATCGTGCTGGCATGCTTGGATGCTCTTCCTCTAATGGTATAGACAGAGAGATTCAATCATGGTCCCTATCCAGAACTGTTACATATACAGTATGTTCACACAATGTCACATCTACTTTTGAAATATGTCTCTCTCTCTCTCTCTCTCTCTGTGTGTGTGTGTGTGTGTGTGTGTTTCTGTTGAAGCACCTGGTCTACCCCAATATGGGAGGGAGCCTCCTGCTTCCCTTTCACCTTTCAGCTCCAATCCAGGAGCCTTCAAGCAGTCACATTCATGACAACACCATTATCACCGGTCATAGCCAATCTTTTCATGGAAGATTTCGAAACCAATGCTTTAGAAAAAACTGTTAACAAGCCAAAACTGTGGCTTAGATATGTTGATGATACTTTTGTGATCTGGCCACATGGAAGAGATAAACTGGAAAACTTCTTAATATATTTGAACAGCCTCCATCCCAAAATAAAGTTCACCGTGGAGATAGAATCAAACAACCAGCTACCTTTCCTCGATGTATTAATTTATAAAAAACCTGATGGCACCTTAGGACATACCATCTATCAAAAGAAGACACATACGAACCGCTATCTCAATGCTAAATCACACCACCATCCAGCACAAATAAACTCTGTTGCCAAAACACTAGCCACAAGAACTAAACGTTTAGCTGATAAAGCACATTTACAAACAGAATTATATACATTAACCAACGTATTAACATCAAATGGGTTCTGTAGAAATAAAATCATCAGTATGATCCAACATGCAACACCCAAACAGAAGAGAAATCAACAAGAAGAACAAAACAATGGGAAAGCCATCTTACCCTACATAAAAGGAACAACAGATAAAATTAGCAAAATACTGCAAAGACACAACATCAAAACCATATTTTGCACAGATAGAAAGATATCGTCTATCCTAAGAAACCCTAAGGACAAAATAGAACTAGAAGCTCAAGGCATATATGAAATCCCGTGTGCTTCCTGCCCCTCAACATACATTGGACAGACCAACAGAAGAACGAGTGTGCGCATCGAGGAACATAAAAACTCAGTACAGAAGAAAGAACACACATCATCATTAGTACAACACATAAATGCCACAGGACATAATATTAATTTTAATAACACAAAAACAGTTGCAAAAATAGAACATCTCAATGGCAGAATAATCAGAGAGGCCATTGAAATAGAGAAACGACCATATTGCATGAATAAACGTGATGACACCTCCCGTCTGCCTTCTATTTGGAAACCTGCTCTCATAAATTGACGAATCTTAACACAAAGTGTAAGCCATTGGTCAAAGGTTCATCAGAAGACCTGTGTTGCCACCATTTCCAACATATCTTATCCATCAACCCACATCCCAGCAACAGTGCTTCCACCCAATCAAAATACAACTACATCATCAGCCAATCAGAATAAAGCAGCACTGTCAACCAATCAGAATACACCTCTGCCTCCTTTTAAAGAAGGATGTCAGTTAAGATCACAATTTGCCCATAGGCACCAAACCGAGATCATCAGCCAGATGATGATGAATGAGATTTCATCGAAACGTCGCTGCAATACTTCCAAAGATATGTTTGCAATTACACGGGAAGAAACCCGAGATATCACCTGTACACACACACACACATATATACATATATATATATATATATATATATATATATATATGTAGGGGGTTGGACTAGAAGACCTCCAAGGTCCCTTCCATCTCTGTTTACTCTACTCTACTCTACTCTACTCTATTCTATTCTGGACTGTTGTTTCTCTGTGTCATATAATATATGTGGGTATATGCATAATATTTATTTATGTTTATGTAGTGTATATTGGAAGCGGTGGCCCTTTGAGAGCTGTGTGCAATGAAATTTCATTTTAACGTGTGCCAATGCGTACCTTCCAAGTGACAATAAAGTTCTTCTAAAAAATGCATTCAACTCAAAATTGAAACACTCCCCTTCCAATATTAATAGATCCACTGCAAAACGTTTCCCTAATATTTTTTTCAGAGAATTCTATGCCAAATAGAGGAGTTAGCAAAGAAAGCAAGGTGCCTGAAAGCTACACAGTGACAAATGGTCAAGAATTGAGTTTCTGAGTTGAGCTTATTAAGCTAGCCCTGCTCCAACCTTGCAAAGTGTTTATACAAATGATCTCTCCATCTATCATCCAGGCCAAGGCTTATTATAATTTTCCTGGCAGTAAAATTCTTTGTGAGCCATTTATCACTGTTATTAAAATGTTCTGCTGTGGATTAGAATAGCAATTTAGCATGAGGTCCCAACAATCTTCCAAAAGCTTATTCATTCACCCCCGGAATTTACATTTCTAATAAGTGTACCTTTACAAAGATTTTGGTTAGGAAAAGAGTGACTGGAATTTGATATCTGGCTTGATGTATCTCGAAGATCTCTAGCTTAATTCTGCACTTAAATGTGTCCGCAATGCTTCACTCTTCATAGTTTAACATTTCTGTGTTAGATGGATTCCATAAGTAAGTTTTTAGTATGGGAATATAACAGCCTCCAACCCCAAAATCAGCTTTTCAATGGGCATAGACCCTCAACACGCTTTTCTTCAAGCCTATCGTATCCATACTTGTCCATTATGATATTCCCTTTTAAGCAGGGGTGAAATTCAAATTTTTTTTACTACCGGTTCTGTGGGCGTGGCTTGATGGGCATGGTGTGGCTTGGTGGGTATGGCAAGGGAAGGATATTGCAAAATCTCCATTCCCACCCCATTCTGGAGCCAGACAGAGGTGGTATTTGTCGGTTCTCTGAACTACTCAAAATTTCTGCTACCGACTCTCCAGAACCTGTCAGAACCTGTTGGATTTCACCCCTGCTTTTAAGAGAAGCAAAGTACAAAGCAAAGTTTATATATCTGATAGATCAGCTTTACTTTATCTAATTTTAAAAAAAAAATATGATGTATTATTTGAATTTTATATATTTTTTAAAATAATATTACTAAGACTGAATACTTGGAATTATATTTAATGTTAAACATTTATATTATATTATTATTCTAAAAATTTATGATGCTCAAAATTAGTTTTTATATATTTGTTATATTTGCTATACTCGTTAGACTGCTGTAAGTTCTTACAAATGATTTATGGTTACTATATATTTGAATTAAGGGGGTAAAAGAGGGTGTTAGAAGCTTAGATTAATTTTCTTATTACTTAATGTTAAATTCATTATATTTTTAGCTGGATCTCACCTATTTTTTGTTGTTTGATGTTGATTGATATATATGATTGGTTAATAAAGGAAGTCAGGGGGGAAGGGGGGAAGGATAGGGAGGGAAAGGGAGTAGTTGGGTGGGGGGATTGGTGGGGGAAAAGGGGTATAAAAATTGTATTGTAAAACTTTTTCAATTAAAAAAAAAGAGAGAAGCAAAGTACAGAAAAAGACTAAGAAATATCCTTCCTAAGAAATAAGGCAGAATAAATTAAAGGTATATCATCATCTTCTTCTTTTAATGATCCCATAATCCCTTGCGGGGTGAAGTCTGGGCAACTGAATGGAACTAGCAGAGTGTTTTAATGGCCAGATGCCCTTCCTGTCTCTAATGCGGAATTTTCTTCAGCAGATATATTCTCAGTGTGCCCAGAGAGAGAAATAACTGCCTCTACCTAGGATCGAACTCACAGCCTCCTGATTGTGAGGTGAGAGCTCCACCTCTAAGCCACTGCACCACTCAAAAAAGGCATACGATAAAAAAATCACACCAGAGAATCTAGCTTATGCCAGCACCTTCCACTATCATTCTCTATACCTTTCTAATGCAACCAACCCTACTTTGAGTGGATGATGATGATGATAAACATTCGACTCTTGGCGATTATATGGGTCAGGTCTCTCCACACTTTCCAATCTTGCACAACTTCTTCGAGTTGTTCTATGTGCTGATTTGTGTCAGCTTTGATGATATCCAGCCACTGCTCTTTCACAGCCTGGCTTCCTTTTACCACTAACTCTTCCAAACATACCGTATTTTTCAGTGTATAAGACGCACCAGAGTATAAGACACACCTTAATTTCGGGGGAGGAAAACAAGGAAAAAAGTATTTTACCTCTGCCTACCAGCATTTAAGGTAGTGCCACCCTCCTCCTCCTCCTCCTGCAAACGAGAGGTGCAGGGACTACTCCTCCCTTTCCCCCAAAGAGACCCCTTGCATGCTCTGGGGGGGGAGGGACAGAGCACAGCCTGAGGAACAAACCTCTTCGGGATGGTCTGGGGTGGGGAGAATCTGTCCTGCAGCTTCGGGGAACAAGGCAGGTGCCACGATTTGCAGCTGGTCACCCCCCTGGCCGTGCTGACTTCACTCCCCACAATGTGAGGAGCCGCCACTGCCGCTGTCTAAGCCCTCTCTGCGCCCAGGAGCCAAGCTGAGCTGAATGGGAGTCCCTAAAGGGAAACGTTCCTCCTTTCCAACCATCGCTGCCCAGATTCCCCAATGCAATTTTCAAGAATCGCACTTCAGGGGGCGGCCAGTTCCCCTGCAATGTGCAGCGAGGAACTGGGAAGTGTTTTGGATTCGGGGAGGAGATTGTAGTGTTGCCGCCTGAAAGTGTTTTTCTGCACTTTGCAGAGCTGCCACCCCCATCCTCCTTCTCAGCAGACTCAACTTCTCTTTCCTCCTGGCCAGATCTGCCGCTTGAAACACCGTAGACTTTTCTTTGTCTCTGCACAGACCTGCAAACCTCTTCCCGATTTCGAACATCGGGTCAAAAATGGCCGAAGGGTGGGGGCAGGGCTACATTCGGTGTATAAGACTCACCCAGATTTTCACCCGCTTTTGGGGGGGGGTAAAAAGGTGCGTCTTATACACCGAAAAATGTGGTATTTGTTTTATGCAGTGAATTCCCTGCATGACATGGCCAAAATAAGTGAGTGCAGTTTTGTGGTTTTGCCTTCCATTGACATATCTGGTGTTATGTGCTCCAGTACTTTTTATTTTTTTGTCAAGTATGTATTTTATGACAGATATAAGTGTAAACATAATTATAAATACATGAAAAGGATAGGAATAAAAGAAAACATTAGGACAGGGATGATAGGCACCCTGGTGCACTTATGCACGCCCCTTACAGACCTCTTAGGAATGGAGTGAGGTCTACAGTAGACAGTCTAAGGTTAAATTTTGGGGATTTGGAGAAAAAAACCACAGAGTCAGAAATGGAATGGAATTGGAATGGAGGAGAGGAGAGGAGAGGAGAGGAGAGGAGGGGAGGGGAGGGGAGGGGAGGGGAGGGGAGGGGGGGAGGAGAGGAGAGGAGAGGAGAGGAGAGGAGAGGAATGGAATGGAATGGAATGGAATGGAATGGAATGGAATGGAATGGAATGGAATGGAAGAGAGGAGAGGAGAGGAGAGGAGAGGAGAGGAGAGGAGAGGAGAGGAAAGGAATGGAATGGAATGGAATAGAAGAGAGGAGAATGGAATGGAATGGAATTGGAATGGAATAGGGAAGGGGAGGGGAGAGGAGAGGAGAGGAGAGGAGAGGAGAGGATATTTTGTGCAGCTTGAATTTCTAGCCTTAACTCACAGAAGGTTTTTGGGTAAACCTAAAAAAAAACCACAAGTGATATCAGCAGAACAGGTGCCTGGATTTTCTACTCTCTTTCCCTTATCTAATGATTACTCTGTGTGTGTGTGTGTCAACAGGCAATCTTCTAAATCCTTGACAAATGATAGACTGTCCTATTATGAGTATTTCCAGATAAAAGCATTTCCACCAGGGAAGGAAAAATCATGGTTACTCATTTGCTTAATTCATAAGGAGAAAACCCAAATCTCCAGGTTCTTGTGTACTATGTGAATGCAACTATCAAGAACAGTTAAGGGTCCAGTTAGATTTATTTTTTCTTTTTGTTGTTGAAAGAAAAGAAATGAAATGGTTTCCTGCCAACTCCCTTTAAGCTCATATCACTAGGTATCAGCAACATATTTAATCATAAAATTGAACAAATTACAATGGATTCTGACTGAGAATGCAGAGCAAGAGAAACGAGAATTTGTAGAAGGAATTTCCTTTCTTTAGGTTTCTTGTTATTGTTGTTTTTAAATTAAATCTTGGCTGAAAAATGAACTCTCTATCAATCTGATGGGTGGGAATATGTCCCCCTTTTTATGATGTAAGCGAGACAAAATGTTAATTAGAAGTAAATGATACATTTGACGAATAAAAGATATTTCCAAACCTTTTGCAAATAATATTGCTTACTATTAAGAATATTATAGCACTATTGAAATTTAATTTCAATATGTATTTAATTTGGCATCACTGTTTTGGTTTTTTCCCCAATTTAAATCATAAAAAGTCTATATTGGGGATAACACACGCACATAGAAATATATCTAATTACCATAAATTATAAAGAAATTGCATTCTAATTAATATGAAAAGTGCGCACACACAGAGAGGAAAATTATATATGGCAATATCACAATGGTGTACAAATTTTTTCAAGTGATTGTGTTTTGTTGTGGACTGAAGATGTAAACTGATCCATTATGGGTGTACATTGTTATAATTTTAAATTGTTTTAATTGGTTATTGATTTTAATTTTATTGTGATTTGTATTGGATATTGTTGTTTTTGTAAGCCGCCCTGAGTCCTCGGGAGAATGGCGGCATATAAATCGCAATAATAAATAATAATGATAAATAAATAAATAATAAACTCAAGTGCAGTAGAAAATAGGCTGAAGAGAATCTTTTAATACATAATATTAACCTCTGTGCTAAATTGAGATCAACTTAGCCATCCAAGATGATGGTGAGTTCAAGAATGTTCCCAGTTCAAGACCATCATATAGGACAGAGGTGTCAAACTCTGGCTTGTGGAGCCGGCCTGGAAATACCAAAGGCCCAGCCCGCTGGGCCTCTGGCAGCCAAAACGGGACACAGGAGGCCATGCATGGCCCCCTGTGCCCCATTTTCAGCCTGGATGGCCTCCTGCAGCACTCTGCCGGTCAAAAGAGGGCATGGGGGAACAAGGCAAGGCTGCTCTGCCCCGTTTTGGACAGCAGCGTGAGACAGAAGGCTGTCCAGGCCACAAACAGGCCACAAAGGGGGTGTCAGCACTCCAAGCCACATTCACTCTAGTGCTAACATAAGAAGGAGAAGAAGGGCATCTGGAAAGGGACGTTTTGACTTTTCACCTACTTATTTTCCCTGGAGATAATATCCCCTAGGAGATGGGATGGGAGGGGGGAAATTCCTTTGAGCTGGAGCGGTAGATTAGGGAAAGAGTGATGTGGAAGATGGCCAATGAGATCATAGGAGACGGGGTTGGCGCCGGGAAGTCAGTGTTGGCTACGATGAGTCGGAGTTAGAATGTCGTGCTTAATAAATGAGAGTTTTTTCATCAAAGACTTTGTTTGAAATGCAATTTATTTGAGACGACCTCGAAACCTGACAGGAGGCTGCACAAGGCCCCCCTGTGCCCTGTTTTGGCTGGCAGGGTGTTGAAGAAGGTCATCCAGACCAAAAATGGGACATGGAGGGGACCACCTAAGGCCTCCTCAGTTTTGACCAGCAGGGTACTGCAGGAGGCCATTCTCTCCCCACCACCACCACAATTGGCCCGCGAAGGAGAACTACAATGCTGATCCGGCCCTCGAAGAAATCCAGTTTGACACCCCATGATATAGGAGGAGTATGATGGTATATTTTTCAGACAAATAAATTTTACTAAAAGGTATAAGCGTTATATTAAAAGGTATAAAGGTATAAAAGCGTTCCATGGCTTAGGACCCGGGTAGTTACGAGATCGCCTTCTGCTACCGATAGCTTCCCACCGACCAATACACTCCCACAGAGAGGGACTCCTCAGGGTGTTGTCGATCAAACAATGTCGACTGGCGACCCCCAGGGGGAGACCCTTCTCTGTGGGAATTGGCCCCAGAGATATGGATGATCCCTGACCTACGTACCTTTTGCCATGCCCTCAAGATGTTATTGTTCCAACAAGCTGGGCTGGCCTAAACATGTATTTTAATGGTTGTCTTTTTTAATGATATTGGGGCCAAATTATTTAATATGTTTTTAAATTGTTTTAAATTTTGTGTATAGGGGGGCTTTGCTGTTGGCTGTGCACCGCCCTGAGTCCCCCAGGAGAAGGGCGATATAAAAATTAAAATAAATAAATAAATAAATAAATAAAATAAATAAATAAGCTTTCGTGAGCTTAAAAGCTCATGAAAGCTTATTTAGCTCACTTCATCAGGCTATTTCTGATTTCCATGTCAGGAGATACTTAATTTAATAATATTATAGCTAATCTGAAAACATTATAGCAGTAGACCTTTCAGATAATACCTATCTTGACTGTTGCAATGTACTCTACATGGGGCTGTCCTTGAAATGCATCTGGAAGGGGGCTCTAAATGTGGAAAGCAGGATGACTACTCCAAAATATATTCATTCTTGAAGTTCTGATCTTTTCCTCTGTTGCCTTGCATCTAGAGCAGGGGTATCAAACTCAAGGCCCATGGGCAGAGATGGGTTTCAGCAGGTTCTGACCAGTTTTGGAGAACCGGTAGCAGAAAGTCTGAATAGTTCGGAGAACTGGTAGTAAAAATTCTGACTGGTCTCACCCCCATCTATTCTCTGCCTCCCGAGTCCCAGCTGATCAGGAGGAAATGGGGATTTTGCAGTATCCTTCCCCTGGATTGGGTGGGAATGGAGATTTTACAGTATCCTTCCCCTGCCATGCCCACAAAGCCACACCCACAGAACTGGTAGTAATTTTTTTTGAAACCCACCACTGCCCAGGAGCCACTTCCAACCCATGAGCTGCTTAAATCTAGCCCATGGGGCCATCTTGGAAATAGCGAAAGACCGGCCCGCAGTTCATCTGTCAGCAAAAATGGAGCTCCATTTTCACTGGCAGAGGGTTGCAGGAGCCTGTCGCAGCTGAAAACGGAGTTTGGGAGCTCTCAGGCCACCACAGGCACCATTGACATGAACAACTTGGAGCTGCCCACACCCACCCTGGCAATGCCCACCACAGCCCCACAAGATCAAACACAGTCCTGATGTGACCCTCAATGAAATTGAGTTTGACACTCCTGATCTAAAGGAAGAACAGATTCCAACAATTCTTTCAGTTTTCACCTCGTTAAGAAATGTAGTTAATTGCTCCACTTCTCTGAAATCTAACTGTGGTTTCTTACAAATCTTGCTCTCCATCAGAGGATACAAGTATGACCAGATACGTTTTAAAAAATCTGCATGTCAGCAGTAGTAATAACAGTAATAGCACCTAGACTTATATACCTCTTAATAGTGCTTTACAGCAGTCTCTAAGCAGTTTACACAGTTAGCATATTGCCCCCAACAATCTGGGTCCTCGTTTTACTGACCTAAGAAGGATGGATGGCTGAGTCAACCCTGAGACATCCAGAATTGAACTCCTGGCAGTGGGCAGAGTTAGCCTGCAATTGTGCATTCTAACCACTGGAGGGGACTGGAAGCTAAAACATACAATGAATGGCTGCAGGAACTGGGCATGGCTAGTCTAGTGAAGAGAAGGACCAGGGAAGACATGATAGCAATCTTCCAATATTTGACGGGCTGCCACAGAGATGAAGAGGTCAAGCTATTTTCCAAGGTACCTGAAGGCCAGAAGAAGGAATAATGGATGGAAACCGATCAAGGAGAGATTCAACCTGGAAATAAGGATAAATTTTCTGACAGTGAGAACAATCAACCCATGGAACAGAAGTTGCCTTCAGAAGTTGTGGGAGCTGCATCACTGGAGGCTTTCAAGAAGAGACTGGACTGCTATTTGCCATCATCCCATCCTGCTTGGATGAAGGGACTTAAGAGGTCCCTTCCAACTCTATTAATCTGTAATCACTTTGTCACCATGTCTTTTCATTCATCTACAGATTAATTATAATCTATTAACTACTTTTTGCTTGCTTTCTTGTTTATTTTATTTACTAGTCATGAATGTTTGTCTAACTTTTTGTAAACAACAGTTTGTTTGTCCATCGCAACTCATCAACCCAGCCAATTGATCAATCAATCAATCTCACCACCTACCAGCAAGCTGTCAGTAGACAAGATGCTCAAGAATCGTGGCTTTAATTGTTATTTTTAACGTGTCATGATTTATAAGAAAATGATCCAAAGAGGTTCAAGCGCCACCTTGTTTTCAGAAGAATACAAGTTCCATTTAACTGAGACTATCGAAGATGTTCCCTAACATGTCCCCAAATTGTTAGAAATGCGGCCACGGTCAGGGCACCTTCTTTCACATGTGGTGGACGTGCCCTGAAGCGAAAAAATATTGGACCAGAATTGGGAGATGGTTACAAGAAATAATTAGAGAAGAAGTAGAGCTGATACCAGAATTATTTCTCCTGGGAATAGTGAAGAAGAGATTTGGAAAGATAAAGACCCACTTAATGATACATATAACTACAGCTGCTAGGTTGGCTTATGCCTGATACTGGAAGGAAAAAACCTTGCCACCAGAAGAACTTATACTTAGGAAAGTATTAGAGTGTGCAGAGATGAGTAAATTAACCCATGAAATAAATAATGATGAAAACTCGGATTACTATACTGTGTGGGAAAGGTGGTACGAATGGATGAACGAAAAAATTAAAACAGGAGCAAAAAGGTGTGTTAAATAAATAATAACAAATAGTAAAAGTGACACCAGGTAATTTTATGTACATATGTATAAACACTGCGTATCCGATGTAAATAGAAATGTAAATTTTTTGTATCTATAAAAACTTAATAAAGTATATTACATAAAAAAAAACAAGTTCCACCTAACTGACCTTAGTATATCTAAAAAGCTACACAAAATGGGTGTTGATTAAATACCGAGGGGGCCCTCCTGGCTAGGATAGATTCAGAAACCCCAAAAAATAGCATTGAAAAATGCAGTGCAAATAAACTTTTGTATCATACCAAGGAAACTGCATGATTGATCTACCGTGTTTTCCTGAAAATAAGACACTGTCTTATATTTTTATGAATCCCGAAATAAGTGCTTGGCCTTATTTTCAGGGAGGTCTTATTATTTTGGGGGGTGTAGAACAAGACAAGGCTCCTCTTGCTGTCTTATTTGATTTCCAGTTCTGTCTCCCTAACCAGAGAAAATGGCAGGGACCGGCTGTGCAAGCATTTAAATATTTTTGGGGAGAGATTATTTTCGGGGGGATTATTTTAGCACATGTGCTCAAAAGTCTGATTGGGCTTATTATCAGGGGATGTCTTATTTTTGGAGAAACACAGTCGGTAAATCATTGGTATTCAAGGTTAATTTGGAATACTTGTTTATCCCCATTCTTATCCCATTCTTTTTAATTACTTAGTCAACCAACAAACCAAGGAGATGCCTGAAAATTAATTGATCCAGAACTTTAATACTAAAATAGACTCAGTCAAAATGGCATTCTTGTTTGTACATTTCTTCTAGAAAGGAACCCCATCTGTCTTTGAAGAATGCTCTTGTTGCGTAGGTCATTCAGGCTGGGTTTTCTCGTGGAAACCTGCTTTTGAGGGAAACAGAGGAGATGAATTTACGATTTATGCTTTGGATGTTTAGATGTAATAGATCAGGGGTGTCAAACTCAATTTCATTAAAGGCCGTTTGACCTTGGAGGGCCGGGGTGGTGGTGGCAATGATGGGTGTAGCCAGCTCGATGTCACTCATGTCGGGGGCACCTGTGGTGGCCAAGTGCTAAGGCAGGACTTCCCTAAAACCGTGCTTCACTGTCATTATAATCTTCTATCTCTCCTTCCTTCCTTCCTTCCTTCCTTCCTTCCTTCCTTCCTTCCTTCCTTCCTTCCTTCCTTCCTTCCTTCCTTCCTTCCTTCCTTCCTTCCTTCTTTCCTATCTCTTCTTCTTTCCTTCCTTCCTTCCTTCCTTCCTTCCTTCTTTCCTATCTCTTCTTCCTTCCTTCCTTCCTTCCTTCCTTCCTTCCTTCCTTCCTTCCTTCCTTCCTTCCTTCCTTCCTTCCTATCTCTTCTTCCTTCCTTCCTTCTTTCCTTCTTTCCTATCTCTCCTTCCTTCCTTCCTTCCTTCCTTCCTTCCTTCCTTCCTTCCTTCCTTCCTTCCTTCCTTCCTTCCTTCCTTCCTTCCTTCCTTCTTTTCTCCCATTTCTTTTTTCCCCTTCCCTCTTCATTCTCCTTTCTTCTTCCTTCCCCTCTTTCCTTATTCCCTCTCCTTTGTTTTCACTGGTAGAGGGCTGCAGGAGTCCATTGCAGCCACAAATGGGCGCAGGAAGCCCCTCAAGCTCCATTTTTGCTTGTAGATGCACTTCAGGCTGGTCCTTTGCTGTTTCCAGGCCAGCCCCATGAGCCAGATCTAAGCACCCCACAGGCTGGATGCGGTCCGCAGACTTTGAATTTGACACCCCTGTATAGATTATACAAAGAAGAGAAGTAACCATAGAGATGTAAATTTATAATGGTATTTACAATTGCTGCAAAGAAAATCAGAAGCGGATTCTTTGTATCTTTTTTTAATTTATTTTCTACTTTTATTACTTTTTCCCTTTCTCACACTTCTTCCTTTTTCTTTCTTTCTTTTTTCTTTCTTTCCTTTCTTTGTGTTAGTTTTTATACTCTTTCTAAAACTCTTGAATAAAACCTTGTGTGTCTATATGTGTTGTGAGTGTGTGTACACACACACAGCACATATGTATATATAAAATGTCAGCACAAATATTCAGGAACAAGACTTCAGTTCAAAGCACTGAGAGTTTATTCTTGTCACTAATAGAATCTGAGTAACTACTAGTGCAAGCTAAATTGGCACTAGGTAAGGGTCAATCGAATTCACCGGGAATTGGATTTTGGGGTCTTGTGGTGCGCAATGACTCCAAACTGATTGTTCATTCAACCCATTGAATTTTCATGGAAAATTGTGTTATCATCACAGTGATTCTAGTAATGATACTAGTTGTCTCGCCAGCTAAATGATTTGTCCTATCTTGTTCACATCTTTGCAAAAATCTGGATTTCCTCAATTGGAGATTCTTCCCACCCCATCCTGACATGCATTTACTCACAAGTCATGGGTGAAATCCAGCAGGTTCAAAACAGGTTCTGGAGAACCGGTAATGGAAATTTTGAGTAGTTCGGAGAACCGGCAAATACCACCTCTGGCTGGCCCCAGAGTGGGGTGGGAATGGGGATTTTGCAATATCCTTTCCCCAGGAGCAGGGAGGGAATGGGGATTTTGCAGTATCCTTCCCCTGGAGTGGGGTGGGAATGGAGATTTTGCAGTATCCCTCCCCTGCCATGCCCAACAAGCCACACCATGCCCACAATGCCACGCCCACAAAGCCACACCATGCCCACCAAGCCACACACACAGAACTGATAGTAAAAAAAAAAATTGAATTTCACCACTGTCACAAGTGTGTGTGTCTCTCTGTGTGTGTGTTTGCTGGAAATGACTTTGGTGCAACCTGTTAGATGATGCATGGCAAACAACAGCAGTTGTTCAGGATGGGCACTCTGCCTTGGGATAGCTGGATGATGGGTTGGGGGGTGGAGGGAGATTTCCTTTTAGTAAATGGACCTGAGAAAACAAATTCCACTAACACAACCAGTTTTTTTCCTTCTTCTTCTGATGTAGCCTTTAAAATATGTGCATTAATTGACTCCAGAGGTTTCTTGATTTACATCCAAAGTCTTAGCTCAATGAAAACCTATCCAGAAGTTTCCTGCTAATGAAAACACCTTTGGCAAATATGACAGCAGATACTGAAGAGATTTATGTAGGCATGGAACTTTCTATCTGAAGACCAAAGGAAGGAGTTGTTCTGGCCCCGTGCCCAGAAAGAACCCTCCCTCAGAAACCCAGAGGCTAAGGAACTGGCAGGCAACCAAGTGAGATGATAACAAAATGTCGGCAGCACTCCGCAGTTGCTTGCCAACGTGTTTATTAAACAGTCTGTCACATACACACCACAGCTAAGATGCCGGGCCGATTCAACACCGGGATCCACGTATCTTTGTTTTTGTTCGTCACAAAGATATGCCTACGATCCCTCACTTATATAGTCTAGTAAGAGGCGTGGTCCACCAGCTAATCACGACCATGCCTTTTCCTCTGCTGGGCTCTCCTGTCTCTCCGACGCTGGCGAGGGTCCAACCCAAACTCGCTTCCCTCGTCAATGTCCTCCTGTGGCTGCGGGGACGAGCTTGGCTCTGGGCCTATCTCCTGCCCTTCGGTGTCCTCCGGAGGCATTGCCAGAGAGGAGAGTCCTGGAGAAGGAGGCCTTGCCAACTCCTCTCCCTCACTCTCAGAGTCCTCCCCTGCTGATGATGCAGGCTCAGGCAACGGAGCCACAACAGGAGTTCTGTTTTCCAAAAGAAGCTGCTTCTGCTCATGGGAAGTATATTACTTTTGAAGGGATTTACGTTCAAGCACTTCCTGTGGACAGAAACCTCAGAGTAACAGAATTAGAAGGGACCTTGAAGGCCCACTCAAGCAAGAGACTACCATTTCAGAAAAACGGTTGTCCAATCTCTCCTTAGAAACCTCCATTGTTGGAGTACCCACAACTTCTGGAGACAAGTCGTTCCACTGATTTGTTGGTTTCACTGTCAGAAAGTTTCTCCTTAGTTCTTTTTTTTTTTTAAATAGTTTTTATTGGATATTTTACATTTTTAAAACCAAAAACCTAATAGAAAAAGACAAAAAAAAAACAAGAAAAAAAAACGAGAGGAAAAAAAAACATACACATACACCAAATAGTAAAATACAAAACATAAATAACAACATTATATGATATTTTACAATTTTCTGCATTGGCAATTATCTTTACTTTTTTTTTTTAATTAGATTTGTATGCCGCCCTTCTCCAGAGACTCAGGGTGGCTTACAATGCGTTAAGCAATAGCCTTCATACTTTTGTATATTTTTGTATATTTTGTATATTTTATACAAAGTCAGGTTATTGCCCCCACAAACTGTGGAGCTGGCAGCAGAGTCGGACAGTGAGGAGGCTGGGGAGGAACATGGGCCAGTCTTGGAGTCTGGGGAAGACCCAGACAAGGGCTCTGTGTCGCAGGCAGAGATGGGACCAAGGCCATCTGGGAGTGATGCACGGACTCTGGAACCCCCAGAGTCAGAGAGCAGAGAGGCAGAGGAACAGGAAGAGCCTGTTCGTACTGCATACATGCGCAGAGCTACCAGAAGGCAAGAGCAGCTAAAGAAAAAAGGACGACTCAGAAGTAGGGTCAGGAGATGATTGGCTCCTCCCATAAGGCTTAAAAGAGAAACAAAGGCACTTGGCCTTTTTGCAGGAAAGCAATGTTGTTAACTCTGTTTCCAGTCAGCATCTCTTGTTTGTTTCTGAACTTCATGGGGCTTTGCCAAGTAAGGCTTTTGGCAGGGTGTCAAAGAAGATAAAGGTTAGTGATTATCCCGAAGGACTTCTTCTGAAGGACTTGTTTTGCAACTAACTGGGACTCAACTGGGAATGAACGTAATTCTTAGATGTTTCAATAAAATAGGTTTATTTGAAAATCTAAAATCTAAAAATGTAAAAATTAACCCTTAAAACCCCCTCAGTCCTGGTCGAGGGATTTAAAAACCCAAATTTTTAATTCACGGCGAAAGGTGCGAAGGTCAGGCACTAATCAGAGCTCCAAGGGAAGTTGGTTCCAGAGGGTGGGCATGCCCACCAAGAAGGTTCTACCCCTGGGGGCCACCAGCTGGCACTGTCTAGCTGATGGCACCCTGAGCAGGCCCTCTCTATGGGCGCGACCGGGCGATGGGATATCGTTGCTGGCTGTAGGTGGTCCGCCAAATATCCTGGGCCTAAGCCATATAGGGCTTTATAGGTCATCACCAGCACCTTGAATCTCACCCGGAGGGCAACCGGTAACCAATACAAGCCACGCAGGAGGGGTGTAACATGGGAGTATCTGGATTCTCCCATCACAACCTGCGCGGAGTTAACTCTAAAAATATAGAATATAGCAGAATGTAGAATTGTTGGGATATAGCAGTGAAAACACTAACAGTTTGATCTCTTAAAAAAGAGATGCAAAGCTTTGTTGTACGTATTAGGAGTAAACATATCACACCCGCTCACACCTCTCTTTTTCTGTTTCTGCCTCTGATTATGCCTTGCAGTTTGAGAAGGGGAAAAAAATATGTTATTTTCCTGATGCCTTTCCAGTTGCCTTGAAACAATGTTTGGAATATGAGCCAAATCACTTTAAGATATTCTTTTCCTTTATATTTTGAATTAAATGAAACATAATGGTTGATAGATACTACCGTGTTTCCTCAAAAATAAGACCGGGTCTTATATTAATTTTTGCTCCAAAAGACGCATTAGGGCTTATTTTCTGGTTGTCTTTTTTGGGGGAAAATATAGTACTAAATGCACCCATCTGGCTGACAGTCTCAACTGGGTCTTATTTTGGGGGGGTAGGGCTTATATTATGAGCATCCTGAAAAATCATACTAGGACTTATTTTCTGGTTAGGTCTTATTTTCGGGGAAAACGGGTTAATAAGTAGTTCTAGCATGTGGGGTTTTTTTTTTTAGCTTTTTGGTAAAGTCCATGGGGTTTTCTTGGCAAGGATACTGGAGTAGAAGAGAGAAATGGAGTAGAACTGGAGTAGAAGAGAGAACTCCTTAGAAAATAAACTGATGTTGGGAAAGATGGAAGGCCGAAGAAGAGAGGAGCAGCAGAGGATAAGATGGCTGGAGAATGTCAACTCTGATTGGAAGGACAGATCCTGAAGCTGAAGCTCAAATACTTTGACCATCAAATGAGAAGAGAGAGGACTCTTCGGAAAAGACCCTGATGTTGGGAAAGATGGACGGCCAAAGGAGAAAAGAGTGAGATGGTTAGATAGTGTCAATGAAGCAATGAACATGAATTTGGACAAACTCCGGGAGACAGTGGAGGACAGGGAGACCTTGGCACGCTCCACTGAGTTGTGAAAAGTTGGACATGACTTAAGAACTGAACAACAACAAAAGCATGTGTTATTTATTTTATTTATTTATTTATTAGTTCGATTTATGCTGCCCTTCTCCGGAGACTCAGGGCGCGGCTTACAATGCGTTAAGCAATAGCCTTCATACTTTTGTATATACCTGTTTAGTAGGGCTTTCGGGCCCCCCAAGCAGTGTTCTTTTTTTATACAAAGTCAGCTTATTGCCCCCACAATCCGGGTCTTCATTTCACCTACCTTGAAATGATGGAAGGCTGAGTCAACCTTGAGCCTGGTGAGATTTGAACTCGCAATAATTGCAGGCAGCTGGCAACTAACTGCCACTTTAACAGCACTTAGCCCACTGCGCCACCAGGTTCTTAGTTATTATGGGTAAGCTACAGCTGACCTAATTTCGCCATGCAGGATGGTATATTTCGACCTCAACACTTGAGGGCATTAATAAAACCTGTTGCACGGCAATTGGATAACCGTGACCTGAATGGCTGAGAATTTCGACAGACTGCAAGAACATGTTCGGGCTGCCAAAAAACAAAAAACAAACGACAACCCCAATTCTAGAATAACTTTTTCTAAACACTCGTATTTTTAGAAGTGAAATTGACCATTCTGTGTCCAACATCCCAGCTAATTCAGGAAGAGAAGACTTGGTGAACCTCTAATAATAGTTAGCATCTGACAAATATTTTACCCCGGTGATGGATTAATTTTGCACTCTCCTAAGAGCTCAAATCCTGACTGCTAAACTGCAGAAAAACAAAACCACAAGACACCAAACCAAAACCGAAACGTGTTATTTGCTTGCTCGGCAAACTGAAGATGCTACTGTTCAGATCCTCTCAGTCCAAAAGAAGCTCAGCACGGACTGTGAAGTGGCAGATCCTAGGGAGCATCTTAGCTATATTTACAAGCAGCACTGGAGAGCTACAATATGTGTTCTTAAGTGTTGCTTCAAAATCAAACAAACGCCATGCAAGCTATTTGCCATGGCAAGAAATTGATAGCAAGACACAGCGATGACCTTAGTGCTAGGGTGCTAGATGCTAGAAAAAGACAATGTGCTTTCTCATCGCCACTCAAGGCAAGCTGTTAGCATTTGACAAGCAAAAGCTACCATAGGAGCAAAGGACATAGTGAATGCCTTCCAAATGATGAGATAATCCCAGGCTAGCAGAATTTTCTTCCACATACATATATACACACACAATACATCTATCCCTCCCTCCCTCCCTCCCTCCATCCCTCCATCCCTCTCTCTCTCTCTCTCTCATATCATTTCTCTCTCTGTGTGTGTCCATCTCTTGTCTCTATATAACTTTATTTTTATCTCTTTCTCTTTCTCTATCTTTATCTTTCTATCTATCTCTATCATCTCTCTCTCTGTCTGTCTCTGTCTCTATATATCTTTATCTATCTTTATTATCTCTCTCTCTCTCCATCTCCATCTCCATCTCCATCTCCATCTCCATCTCCATCTCCATCCCCATCCCCATCTCCATCTCTCTATCGCTCTCTATCTCTCTATCTCTCTATCATCTCTCTCTCTTCTCTCTGTCTGTCTTTCTCTCTCTCTCTCTCTCTCTCTCTCTCTCTCTCTCTCTCTCTCTCTCTATATATATATATATATATATATATATATATATATATATATATATATATATATCATCTCTCTCTCCATCCCCATCTCCATCTCTCTATCGCTCGCTATCTCTCTATCTCTCTATCATCTCTCTCTCTTCTCTCTGTCTGTCTTTGTCTCTCTATATATATCTCTATATATCATCTCTCTCGCTCTCCATCTCTCTCTCTCTCTCCATCTCCGTCTCCATCTCTCTATCTCTATCTATCTCTCTATCTCTCTATCTCTCTATCATCTCTCTCTCTCTGTCCGTCTCTCTCTCTCTCTCTCTCTCTCTCTCTCTCTCTCTCTCTCTCTCTCTCTCTCTCTCTCTCTCTCTCTCTCTCTCTCTCTATATATATATATATATATATATATATATATATATATATATATATATATATATATATATATATATCCATCTCCATCTTCATCATCTCCATCTACCATTTCTATCACTACCTGCCTGCCTCCCTTTATCTCTGTTTCTGTCTCTATCTATCATCTATCTATCATATCCCTCCCTCCCTTCCTTCCCCCTCTCTCTCAGCATATCTTTCTTTCCTCTCCTTTCTATAGAGAGACAATTGAAAGCATCCTGTCATATTGTATTACTGCATGATTTGGAGGTAATACTGTTTTGGACAGGAAGGCTGTGCAGAGTGGTGAGGATAGCAGAAAAGATTATTGGAAGTTTACTTCCTTCTGTCCAGGATATGGCATATAAGCACTGCCTGACCATACTTCGCAGTGTTGCCTGGGATGCTACACATCCTTCCCATGATGTGTAGCACCCTTTGTTACTTTCTGGGAGGAGACTATGTGGTATCCAGTGAAGAACAACTAGATTCTGTAATAGCTTTGTACCATATTGTATCAACCTCGTGGACTCTCAAGCCTCTTTTTTTTCTGCCTAACCCTAACCTAACCTTCTTAAATATGGAGTGAGGTCCACAAAAGTTAAGTCAGAATTAAAACTGGGAAGTTTAGTAGCTGAGACAACTGAAACAGGTAAGATAGTCCAGAGTTTAACAACTCTGTTACAATTTTTTTTTTACAATGGAGCTTAAAATAGTTTACTTTAAAGTGGTTATTCACACACACATTACTTTACTATTAAAACTAAAAAAAATCATTTGCAGGTGAAACGTTGCTATGTACACTTTTATGTGCAATACATAAATCTGACCACACGTGTTGCAGTTCTAAACTATCCAAATCTAGAATTTCAAGCCTACTATTAGCACAGGATATTCTATTATGGACAGAAGATATGTGGTTGTGATCAGTTCTTCTGCTAGTGCTGTTTCCACACACACACACACACACACACACCAGTCCAGCAAATTTAAAACAGCAAATGGTTTGCCACTGGATGGTAACCTAAATGCAGAATTGCTATTACATAAGCATTAGAAATATGGATAAAATTGAAAAGTTTGCTGTCCTGTTGTTATCATGACGGGGGTGGGTGGGAGTGGGGAAAACATTTTTAAATGCCTTTGTTTATGTTTTTAACTAATACCTTCACACAACTTCTTGTCACATTCTCTTGTTTATAAAAATCTGGATTGTTGTTGGTATTCTCCCTCTCTTTTTCCTCTCCCTCTCCCTCTCCCTCTCTCCCTCTCCCTCTCCCTCTCCCCCTCCCTCTCTCTCTCTCTCTCTCCCTCTCTCTCTCTCTCTCTCTGTGTGTGTCTTTCTGTCTCTGTCTCTGTTTCTGTCACTGTCTGTCTGTCTGTCTCTCTCTCTCTCTCTCTCTCTCTCTCTCTCCTTTTCACAAATACAGAAAAGGAATGTGTATTCTGGAATAAACGGAGGGTTTTGTTCAGCAAGCCACACTGAATGGTTGATTGTTCTCCACACTATTGGTGAGAAACAGCAAACTCTGACAATTCTTTATAGAGATAAACCACATTTACACTCCATTCAAAAGACACTATAAAAAAGCTAAAGGGAAAAAAAAACCAAGACCAGAACACCTCCCTCTCTCCAACAATCAATACCCAGATAATCAGGGATTAACACTAGACAAACAATCAAGCAGAAAACAATGTCCTAATGAAGAAAGTAACAAGCGGTAAACCACACCTCCTCCAAGGCTCCCTATATATCAAAACCCCCATTCATTGGCACTTAGGGAGTTATCTAGTTCAGTAATGAAACATCTGCAAACAAATAACCAAGCTCAGAGAGCCCTTAGGATTCCCCAGATAAATCCTTAACTGCAATATTTTTCACCTATTGGAATTCTTTACAAGCTCTTGTTGTTGTTAGTTGCAAAGTTGTGTCTGACCTATTGTGACCCCATGAACAACGTTCCTCCAGGCCTTCCTGTCCTCTACCATCCCCCGGACTCCATTTAAGCTCACGCTGACTGCTTCAGGGACTCCATCCAGCCACCTCATTCTCTGCAGTCCCCTTCTTCTTTTGCCCTCAATCTTTCCCAGCATGAGGCTCTTCTTCAGGGAGTCCTTCCTTCTCATTAGGTGGCCAAAGTATTTGAGTTTCCTCTTCAGGATCTGGCCTTCTAAAGAGCAGTCAGGGTTGATCTCCTCTAGGACTGACCGGTTTGATGGCCTTGCATTCCAAGGGACTTGCAGGAGTCTTCTCCAGCACCAGAGTTCAAAGGCCTCAATTCTTTGGTGCTCAGCCTTCCTTATGGTCCAACTTTCACAGTCATGCATTGCAATTGGGAAAACCATCGCCTTGACTATACGCACTTTTATTGGCAGGGTGATGTCTCTGCTTTTTAGTAAGCTGTCTTTGCCATAGCTTTCCTCCCCAGGAGCAAGCGTCTTTAATTTCTTGACTGTGGTCCCCATCTGCGGTAATCTTGCAAATGTAAAAAACATATCCATGATGTTGAAACTGGATGACCAAATGTCTATGGAGATTCTCAGTCATCCAGTTCATGGTTGTCCCAAAGTTTTTGTTTTTTTTTTTTCAAAGAGCAACTGGACTTCATTTTTCTTCAAAGCTTCTTGGATGAGAAGCGAAATGTCTTGGAGGAAAAACAAAGTCTAGATGCCTTTTGAAAAAGCACCTTTGGGTCATGGATGTCCAAACAGATTTGTATCTTCACAATTTATATTGTTTTATTTGTTTCCTAGTACGATTTGATTGCTTATAAGTGTCCCTATGACTATCACTGAGTGTTGTACCTTATGATTCTTGACGACTGCATCTTTTATGTACTCTGAGAGCGTATGCACCAAGATAAATTCCTTGTGTGTCCAATCACACTTGGCCAATAAAGAATTCTATTCTATTCTATTCTATTCTATTCTATTCTATTCTATTCTATTCTATTCTATTCTATTCTATTCTATTCTATTCTATTCTATTCTATTCTATTCTATTCTATTCTATTCTGCTCCAGTATCTATTCTATTCCATTCCATTCCATTCCATTCCATTCCATTCCACTTCTCTCATTCTATTCTATTCTATTCTATTCTATTCTATTCTATTCTATTCTATTCTATTCTATTCTATTCTATTCTATTCTATTCTATTCTATTCTATTCTATTCTATTCTATTCTATTCTATTCTATGACTGTCATTAAGTTTTGTACCTTATGATTCTTGATGAATGTATCTTGTCTTTTTATGTACACTGAGAACATATGCACTAAAGACAAATTCTTTGTGTGTCCAATCACACTTGGCCAATAAAGAATTCTATTCTATTCTATTCTGTTCTGTCCTGTCCTGTCCTGTCCTGTCCTGTCCTACTCTGCTTTACTCCACTCCACTCCACTCCACTCCACCCCACCCCACCCCACCCCACCCCACCCCACCCCACCCCACCCCACCCCACCCCTACCCTACCCTACCCTACCCTACCCTACCCTACCCTACCCTACCCTACCCTACCCTACTCTACTCTACTCTACTCTACTCTACTCTACTCTACTCTACTCTACTCTACTTTACTCTACTCTATTCTAAAGAGGAAAAAATAACTCTATTCAATTGGGATTAGGTGAAAGGATGAGAAACAGGAAGGCGGATTGTCTGCAAAAATTACTCCAGTTGATAGATGTCACCCAGGAAAACAATTCTTAGAGTCTCGATAGATCGCCCAGAACAGAACTGTTCATTCTCATTTGCAGATAATTTATTTAATAGGATCATCACTAATCATTACCTTTCCCTTTCCACTTAGTATAATGACATGAAAAATAGTTTCCCATTATTCTTAGGAGTTGCACATTTTAATGTCCAGTTAAAAGACAATTGATGATCCTGGATCATTAGCTAAGAGATGACAGCCTACATGATGGTAGGCTGTCATGATAGTTATATTTCAGAAGGAGGCTATCAAGAACGTCAGAAAATCCTGCAGGTTCAGATAAGACTGGGAAATTTAAGAAGACAATCCTGAAATAAAGCCATCTATTGTTCCAATATAGAGCTGGTTTGGTTTAGTGGTTAAGGCAGCAGGCTAGAATGCGAGCGACCATGAGTTCTAGTCCTGCCATAGTCATGGAAATCAGCTGGGTGACTTTGGGACAGTCCCTCCCTCTCATCCCAACCCACCTCACAGGGTTGTGGTGGGGGAGGGGAAATAGGAGGAAGAAGAAGTATTAGAGATGTTCACCACATGGAATTACTTGTAAAAATAACAGAACAGAATTACACAGTTGGAAGGGACCTTGGAGGTCTTCTAATCCAACCTCCTGCTTAGGCAGGAAAACCTACACCACTTCAGACAAATGGTTATCCAACATCTTCTTAAAAACTTCCAGTGTTGGGGCATTCACAACTTCAGAAGGCAAGTTGTTCCACTGATTAATTGTTCTGATTGTCCCAGGAAATTTCTCCTTAATTCTAAGTTGCTTCTCTCCTTGATTAGTTTCCACCCATTGCTTCTTGTTCTACCCTCAGGTGCTTTGAAGAATAGCTTGACTCCCTCTTCTTTGGGGCAGCCCCTGAGATATTGGAACACTGCTATCATGTCTCCCCTAGTCCTTCTCTTCATTAAACTAGACATCCCCAGTTCCAGCAACCATTCATTGTATGTTTTAGCCTCCAGTCCCCTAATCATCTTTGTTGCTCTTCTCTGCACTCTTTCTAGAGTCTCAACATCTTTTTTACATCGTGGTGACCAAAACTGAATGCAATATTCCAAGTGTGGCCTTACCAAGGCCTTATAAAGTGGTATTAACACTTCACGTGATCTTGATTCTATCCCTCTGTTTATGCAGCCTAGAACTGTGTTGGCTTTTTTGGCAGCTGCTAATAAGGTGGGATAAAACCAACCAACCAACAAACAAGGAGCTAGCCAGAGTTGAGATTGCTTTCAATGAGACTATATTTCTGTTTCTTCTCCTGCGTTAAAATTTGCCTTTCATTTGAAAGAAAAGCATCTTTGGAACCATCATTACCTGGACAATTGAGACTCTCCATAAACATTTAGTTCTGCCCTTTGGGATGAAAACCCTTTCAATGATGCAGGAGTATGAAAGGAAAATTGCAGACTGCACAGTGGTGAATTCAATTTTTTTTTTACTATTGGTCCTGTGGGTGTGGCTTGGTGGGCATGGCAGAGGAAGGATACTGCAAAATCCCCATTCCCTCCCCACTCCTGGGGGAAGGATTATTTTATTAATCGTATTTTTTTATTAATCATATTTCTATGCTGCCCTCTCTCTGAGGACTCTGGGCAGCTTACAACAATCGACAGTATACTAAATAGCATATTGCCCCCAACAACCTGGGTCCTCATTTTACCCACCTCGGAAGGATGGAAGACTGAGTCAACCTTGAGCCGGTGAGATTTGATCCGCTGATCTGCTGAACTAACAATCAGCTGAAGTAGCTGCAGTACAGCACTCTAACCACTGCGCCACCTCAGATATTGCAAAATCCCCATTCCCATCCCAATCCAGGGGAAGGATACTGCAAATCCCCATTCCCATCCCACTCCAGGGGAAGGATATTGCAAAATCTCCATTCCCACCCCACTCCAAGGGAAGGATACTGCAAAATCCCCATTCCCCTCCCCACTCCAAGGGAAGGATATGGCAAAATCCCCATTCCCTCCCCACTCCTGGGAGAAGGATATTGTAAAATCCCCATTCCCACCCCACTCTGGGGCCAGCCAGAGGTGGCATTTGCCGGTTCTCCGAACTACTCAAAATTTCTGCTACAGGTTCTCCGGAACCTGCTGGATTTCACCCCTGAGACTGCAGGATTCAGGAGACCCTGAGGGAACAGATAAACCTCCAAGGGGCCTCAACGACTCTCAGAAAGAGAGCTAATGACCAGATGACTGCAAGGAACATAATTCCTTCTATCCTCCACCATTCAGTCAGAACCGAAGAAGCTCCTTGGATGAGAAGTAAAATGTCTTCAAGCAAGTAAGTCCAGTTGTCTTTTGAAAGAAAGCAACTTTTTTAAAAAAATTTGATTTATATGCCGCCCTTCTCCGGAGACTCAGGGCGGCTTACAAGGAGTTAAGCAATAGCCTTCATACTTTTGTATATTTATACAAAGTCAGCTTATTGCCCCCAACAAACTGGGTCCTCAATTTACCCACCTTAGAAAGGATGGAAGGCTGAGTCGACCTTGAGCCTGGCTAGGATTGAACTCACAGAAATTACAGGCAGCTGGTGTTAATTGCTGCCTTTAGTAGGAGGCATTAGCCCCCTACGCTACACAGGCTCCTTTTGGGACAAACATGATTTGGACAAGTGAGTATCTTCATAGACAAACTTCTGTTTGTATTTACCTAATACTCTCAGACCAGATATTGGTCAATATTAAACATAACATGTACAAAAATGCATTTTCTGCTTGAAGAAACAAGCTAATTTCTATCTCCATCATGGCTTTAAAAAAAAAAACCAGTTAACAATATGGCTTAACTTAATTTTAAAAAAATAGTCTGGATTATCCTCAACAAAAAACAGAAAACAGAATCTGCTCTGCTCCATCTGCTACTCCCCCTAGTTTCCTATATGTGTTCCTTTAATTGACGAACTTCCAAAAATGAGTATAGAGAGATAGGGTGGCACTTAGTAAAAGCTGCTAGATTATACCAAGGAACTTCTACGACCATCTTCACTACATATGGGAAATTATAAGTTTGGTTAGCTTGATTGCTGAAGGGAAAAAAGTCAGAAGTTTGGTAGCATCTTTTCTAACCAACATTTTATCAGATGATTCCCCCCCCCCATGATAGACTATGAAAGTTTTTTTAAAGAATTAATTTTACATCTCCTCCTCCTCCTCCTCCTCCTCCTCCTCCTCCTCCTCCTCCTCCTCCTCCTCCTCCATCATTCTGTTTAATTTTACTGTTTGGAAAATACTTTTTGGAAATATGTTTTCCAAAGCACCTAAAGGCAGGACAAGAAACAATGGATGGAAACAAATCAAGGAGAGAAACAACCTGGAATTAAGGAGAAATTTCCCAACAGTGAGAATAATTAACCAGCTTGCCTTCAGAAGTTGTGAATGCTTCATCACTGGAGGTTTTTAAAAAGAAACTGGACAGTCACTTGTCTGAAATGGTATAGGGTCTCCTGTTTATAACACTAACAAATTTCCCTGTGAGGTTTGCATCAGAAAATATTGGCCAGCATCTATCACCAAAGCATCATTCTGAAATTAATGTGGATATTCTTGCTTGGACAAGCCATTGCTCAGAATTTGTTTTAAAGAAATAAAGAATCAGAAAGCTTTTTTGCTTTCTGCTATTGTACTTTTGAGAGCTTACAGAAATGACATATAGTTCTGTTTTGGCATCAGGAAAGCAGAATTATATTTAGCGGTATTTATTCCCAAGAATACAAACTCATACACAAATGTTAAGATTTTGGATAACTTGGTTTGAGATCAGTTTTCATGGCAACATGCTAGAGAAATTAAATCAATCCGTACGGATACGGGTTTTTTTTTTTTAATCCTCCATTTAAGTTATATCTTGACCAACCTCAAGGCAACCAATGATCTCTCTGTAATGGTGACATTGGTTGGCACTGTGGAAAATACAGATCAAGCAATATGCATGTTGGAATATTAGATTAGAATACATTGTGATGTTTCAATTTCAGGGAAAATTCCCCCAGCCTTATAGATGAGCATCAGTAATTGCAGGCAGCTGGCAGCTAAGTGCTACTTAACAGCACGTTAGTCTGCTGCACCACCAAGGCTCCTAAACACCTCCCCAAATAATTGAATTCTGGATCTTCATTAAGCACGTGGAACATGTACCCAAATACAGATAGTCCTCATCTTACGACCACCATTGAACCCCCCCCCCCAAAAATATGTTGTTAAGTGAAACATTTGTTTCAACAAGCAGGGCTGGCTTGACCTACTCTTTAAAAAAACTCAATTACTAAAATTAAGGGTTTTAATATAGGGCTTTTAACTCTGGGCCAAATTGACTTAATTGGATTTTAATGCTGTTTTAAATTTTGTATTTTTGTATTTTATTTGCTGGCTGTCCACCGCCTCGAGTCCTTCGGGAGAAGGCCAGTATATAAATATAATAAACATAACATAACATAACAAGTGTGTTTTTACGATCTGTCCTGCCACCGTTGTTAAGCGAATCACCGCAGTGGATACATTAGCAACCTGGTTGTTAAGTGAATCCGGCTGCCCCATTGTCGCAAAAGGGGACCACATGACTTTGGGACGCAGCAACGGTCATAAGAATGAACCCGTGGCCAATTCTCTGAATTTTGTTCAAGTAATACTGGGGTTGAAACTGCAAAAAAAAAAAAATGGTCCTAAGTCACTTTTCCCAGCCCTGTTTTAATTTTGAACTGTCACTAAATGAATGGTTGTAAGTCAAGGACGACCTCTATTCACACTTGCAAAGGTTCATGGCCGGGTTTTATTTTTCTTCTTGGGTTTTGCACCGTTGTCCCATCACACATACACCCCTCCCACTCCACCTAGCTCAGAGGAAAATTGCCCAACAATCTATTCCCTATAGCAACGGCCCATGATTGCTTCGTACTTCATTTCATTTCTCAGCAAGGAGACGATCAGGAGCAAATCTGCACAATTGCACAATGCATTGTGATGGAAAATGAGAGACGATCAAAACGGCGGAGAGTCTGCAGCATATTCAGGGCAAATGGAGGTGCGGGGTGGGGACACCACTTCTGTGTTTCATTTAATTTCTTGCCGGGGCGGCCGAATTGTGCAGCAACACGAGGGGTATAATGAAGAAAAAGAGGGGAGAAAATCACCCGTAGAATTGGACAAAAATGGCAGAGGGTTACGCTACACTATTTTCTCCACTGCAACATCCCGGAGAAGTGGGCCGGGCTGAGAAAGAATGAGTGGAGTCAAAAATCACACAGTTAGTTTCCATGCAAAAGGGAGAATTTTGTAGGATTCGGCTTTTCTTCATTTCTAGCCCACGGGAGATGGCTGGATTATGTCTGCGAATTCAGTGGCTTTTAACTTTAAAAAGAAAAATCAATCTGATTACTTTTAACCAGCTGTACTTTGATCCATTTTAGAAAAAGGATTGCCATGCGCACACATGTGCATCCACAAACAGAGAGACACAGGTGGACGTCTTAAAATACAAAATGCAGCATCTTCCTCCTCTCCATAAACCCCACTCTCGTCTAGCACCAAGGACCCCTCATTTCAACCCTATATTCTCCTTTATTGGCACAAAATAAAGCAAAACGGATCATCTCTCATATAATAGTATTGCAATGATTCCAAGATACTCTTCTACATTGCAAAACGGGAAGATTGTGAGATGATTCTGCGCTGGGAAATGCAATAAATAGACATACATGTGTGTGTAAACAGAACTAAATTTGGTTTCCATTCTTTCTGACAATTTTTGCAATTTTTTTCCTCCCTCTCCTCCTGAAATTGCTATATGCCATGCTCTACACATCAACCGTTTAATAGTTGCACTCTTAATTGAGAAGTGGAAATGAGAAATAGGTAAGATAAGCGGTTGGTAAAAATACAGGGATTTATACAGTGATTCGGGTTTAAATGCACCTTACATGCTATTGCTGAGAAGAACGTGAATGTACAAAAGCAAGAACACTTGCAGGAAAGGTTGGCAGTTCAGCGGTTTGAATCCCTAGCGCCGCGTAACAGGGTGAGCTCCCGTAACTTGTTCCAGCTTCTGCCAACCTAGCAGTTCGAAAGCACGCAAAAAATGCAAGTAGAAAAATAGGGACTACCTTTGGTGGGAAGGTAACAGCATTTTGTGCACCTTTGGTGTTGAGCCATGCTGGCCACATGACCACGGAGACGTCTTCAGACAGCGCTGGCTCTTCGGCTTTGAAACGGAGATGAGCACCGCCCCCTAGAGTTGGGAACGACTAGGACCGTGATGGCGAACCTATGGCATGGGTGCCACAGGTGGCCCGCAGAGCCATCCGTGTGGGCATAGGAGCTGTCGCCCTAGGTCATCTCCACTGAGTATGCATGCATGCCTCCCTCCCACCGACCAACTGACTGCGCGCATGTGCGGAGGGGACTGAGTGGGGGAGATGCACACATATGCAGGGAGCCAGAAGGGCATGAACACATGCATGGGGGAGCTGGGGGGATACAATGTTCTCCCCAGCCCCATTTTAGGCCTAGTAGGACTCCGTGAAGCCTCCTGGGACCAAAAACGGGCCGGGGACATACACGCATGTGTGGAGGGGGGGACTGCAGGGGGTGGGGGGGGGGGTCATGCATGCATGTGCAAGGGGTGGGGAAACATGGGGCGCATGCGTGCATGCGCAGGGAGGCAGGTCACATGGGAGGCATTGCATTATGGGTGCGTGCACTGTCGCACACATGTGTGCGCTTTCAGCACCCGAGAAAAAAAAGGTTAGCCATCAATGGACTAGGACTTATGTGTGAGGGGAACCTTTATATTTACCTTCCCGTTTGGACTACTGTAATGCTCTCTACATGGGGCTCCCCTTGAGGAGCACCCGGAGGCTCCAGCTGGTCCAGAATGCGGCCGCGTGAGTGGTTATGAGAGCGGCTCGTTGCTCCCGGGTAACTCCCCTCTTGCGTGAGCTGCACTGGCTCCCGGTGATCTTCCGGGTGTTTTTCAAGGTGCTAGTCACCATCTTCAAAGCGCTCCATGGCTTAGGACCAGGATATTTACAGGACCGTCTTCTGCCAATGAATATCTCCCACCGCCCGATACGCTCTCACAGAGAGGGCCTCCTCAGGATGCCTTCAGCCAGACAATGTCGGCTGCCGACCCCCAGAGGGAGAGCCTTCTCTGTGGGAGCTCCAGCCCTATGGAATGAACTACCCCCGGATATAAGAAAGATTCCTGACCTCCGTGCCTTTCGACGAGCCCTGAAGACTCTGCTGTTTCATCAAGCCGGTCTGACTACAGGGTTTTAAATTTTTAAAAAGTTTTTTTAGTAGGGGTTTTAAATTTTATGGCCAAATAATTGGGTGACCTTGAGCCAGTCTCTCTCTCTCTCTCTCTCTCTCTCTCTCTCTCTCTCTCTCTCTCTCTCTCTCTCCCTCCCTCCCTCCCTCCCTCCCTCCCTCGCTCCCTCCCTCCCCCCCTCCCTCTCTTTCTGCCAAAGTCAACTGACAGAGTGGGCAAATATTAGGAGGAGAATTAATTATAATTATTATTTATAAAAAAAATAATAATGGCAGGATTAAAAAAAAAATCTAAATGATGAGTACAGAAGCAGACACTTGGTGTCCAATACATTTATTGGTGTCAGAGTTAATATAGAGATAGCTTGTCAGATGCTACATCTTTTTTAATCCTGCTCTACGGAGTAGAGAGTTGGTCTCTGACAGAAAGCCACTGGAAGAGGCTAGAAGATTTACAGGCGGCTGGGTACGTATAAGATGGGTTGACAAAATCAGAAATGAGGAGGGGATAAGCTGCCTGGGATAGCCAAGGGAAGTCATCAGAACCATAAAAAAGCGAAAGTTAGAATATTTCAGACATGTGATGCAACACCCGGAAAAATATGGCATCCTTCACTTAATCCTCCAGGGAAAGATTGAAGGCAAATGAGGTCCAGGCAGAAGAAGAACATCATGGCTTCAAAATCTAAAGGACTGGTTTCAACAAAACTCAGCAGCACTTTTTTGTGTTGATAAAAATAGGATCGCCAACATGATGACCAATGTCCGATGATGGATATGGGAGGAGGAGGAGGAGGAGGAGGAGGAGGAGGAGGAGGAGGAGGAGGAGGAGGAGGAGGAGGAGGAGGAGAAGGAGAAGGAGAAGGAGAAGGAGAAGGAGAAGGAGAAGAAGAAGAAGAAGAAGAAGAAGAAGAAGAAGAAGAAGAAGAAGAAGAAGAAGAAGAAGAAGAAGAAGAAGAAGAAGAAGAAGAAGAAGAAGAAGAAGAAGAAGAAACTTATATTAGCATCTTTACACTGAAGAGCACAATATCCAGATAAAAGGCAAGGCTGAGGAACAATTCTTAAGAAATACAGAATATTGTGAAAACTGTACAATCAAAAGCTTTCTTTCCTGTTAACGAATGGATCTCTGAAAGCTTTTCAATTGCCTTCTTCAGCAGCTGCTATCTCCGAGGCTGTTTTTCCCTTTCTTCTTGCAGTATAAGTTGCTTTCTTTAATTAGGGATGGTTACTAAAGAGACTTTTATAAATGAAGGCTTCTTCATCACACTGATCAATTACTCATTAGAGCCAATTACCCAGGAAAAGAAAGAATCTGACCAAAGAAATTCAGATGTCATTGTGGCAAATGTCCACCTGCCTTGAGAGATGGGGCTGATAATTAACGGGACAGGTTTTCGTAGTTATCACCTCTGTTCCATCAAATTATTTCGCATACTGGTGATTTCGTTTTTAGAATTAATATTGCTGTTCCTTCCTTAACAGCAGCTGAATTTACCAGTGATTAAATTATGTCTCTTGGCACAGAGAAGGGGTACCGTTTTCATCTTTCTAGGTTGAGCTATCATTAAGTATAGATGGCCATGACGGGCAAAATATAAGCCAACGTGTGTGTGTCGGGGTGTGTGTGTGTGAACTCGCAAAACATCCCTGGCCTGCTCTTGAGTTGCCATAGGAAAGGGGGATGGGAAACTAATGAAATGGCATGGCAGCCAAAGACAGATGCACATTCCATGCTTATCTCTCTCAAGGTTGTATCCCGGGGTTAATTACAGCAGCCAGTGGGGAGTGATCTCTACAACCTGCAAAATTGCCCCATTGGCAAATGTGATTTATGAGACACCGTGGGGGGAATGGGGGAACAGGGGCATGATTGGGGCCATAAATTACATGGGGTAAGAGCTGGCAATCTCTGCTACCGTTTTTCCCAAACTGGTATGAACCGGCTGATGTTGAACCTTTCCGGTGGGGGTGGAGATGGCAATTGATGTGAATAGTGGTCAGATGGTGAATTCTGGCTGGGAAAATCTCTCCCGAAAAAGGAAAGATAATGAGAGCAGCCATTTTTACTCCCAACAGCTGCTTCTGTTCTGAGTTGTAACAGAATCTGTGATAGATCTTAGGGAAAGGCAGAGAGTTTTTGACTTGGAAGATTATATTAATGTAGCCTTACAATAAAGTAGAATTAGCTTATCTGGTTCTATTTCCTGTCTGATTTAACCTGGAAGAGTTGTCAGAACTGAGTGGCTGGGGGTTTAGAGATTTTCACCAAACTCACAGCCATTATGCAGACCATATGGATGTAAGGTTCTCTGAGCCTCATTTCTTAATCATTTCCAGAAATTGCTTTTTAACTGCTATTAGGAACCTTCACAACCTTTGCAGGTTTTTCTTTAGTGAAAGAACTTTTAAATAGAAGTTTAAGAACTTTTTTTTTCTTTTTTTAATAAGCAGCAAAAGGGTGATTAGAAGATTGATTTTGGAAAAGTTACAAATGGATTAAGGGTTCAGATGGATTTAAAATAAGATAGTGAAATTAATAATATGAATCATTTCCATGGGGAAAGGATCTTGGTTTGAATTCTTGGAAAAAAAATAAAACATATTAGGAGGGGACTTTGAAGGTGGAATCCTAGAGAGAATCAGAAGGAACTAAAGTTTATAACTAAATAATATTGGGATTACTTACTAACTGTTGTGGTCCACCAGCAGCCTGAGGAGCTGGCAGCAGAGTCAAACAGTGAGGAGGATAATGGGCCAGTCTTGGAGTCAGGGGAAGGCCCTGACAGCAGAGATGGGGCCACGGCCATCTGAGAGTGATGCGCAGACTCTGGAGCCTCCAGAGGTGGAGAGCAGAGAGGCAGAGGAACAGGAGGAGTCTGTTCCTAGTGCACGCATGCAAAGAGCTGCCAGAAGGCAAGAGCAGCTAAAGCAAAAAGGACGACTCAGGAGTAAGGCCAGGAGATGATTGGCCCCCTCCCACAAGGCTTAAAAGAGCAGCAACAGATCCTGGGCTCTTTGTAGGAAAGCAACATTGCTACATTTGTTTCTTGTTGGCATCGCTTGTTTCTGAACTTCCTGGGGCTTTGCCAAGAAAAGCCTTTGGCAGGGTGCCAAAGAAGAGAAAGATTTGTGATAAGGCTGAAGGACTTTTTCTGCAGGACTTGTTTTGGAATTAATTTGGACTAAGCTGAGAATGAAGTAATTCTCAGCTGTTCTAATAAAATATGTTTGTTTAGGACTGATTGTGTACTTGGTCTTAGGTCACAACACTAACACAGAATGGAGCAAAATACTTTAGCACTGATTTATTAAAGGATATTTGGAAACAATGCACTCTGAACTTAATTTTTAAAAAGTCTGCAATTATAGATAGGGTGTGTTTAAAAACTGTTATGACAGAAGAACAAATTTTACTGGAAAAGAATGAGACTGATTTGAAGGTGATTTTTTAAAATGACAGGCTACAATAATGGAATGGAAAAAAACTGGATATACAAATGAAACTGGATGATGTCATAATAATTAAAACGATATACAAATAACAGATCAAAAGAGTGAGTTGGATAATGTTGCTATTTTGGATTTACAAGGTTTTTGTTTCATTAGAATCATGAAAGTTTTGAGGGATTTTGTGAGACAGGACAAAGAAAAAAAGGGGGGGGGGGAGAAAACAACAAACCCCAAATTCTAGAACAATATTTGAAGGGATTAAAGATCAAGATGGTTAAAAGTAAAAAGAAGAAGAAATATAAAGTGGGTTTACCAGATTGAAGTTAAAATTGGTATATTGTTATCTCTCATAACCAATAGAACATAGAGCATAAAATAATAGAGTTGGAAGGAATCTCGGAGGTCTTCTTTTAGTCCAGCTCCCTGCCTGACTTATAACTTCTAAGTCCCTTAATGCAGGGATCACCAACCTTTCAGAACTCAGGGACCACTAAATTCATAATTTTAAATTCTGTGGACCACTGTTTTTTTTTATTATTTGATTTATATGCTGCTCTTCTCCGAAGACTCAGGACGGCTTACAATGTGTTAATGATCTGCTTAATGACCGGCTGGGTGGGGGGTGGCTAGGTGGTCATGTGACTAGGTGAGCATGGCCAACTTGATGTCACTCACATCAAGGGACATCTTGTTGGCCTTTACTCACCCCTTCCCTCCCCTCCCCTCCCCTCCCAGCCACTCCTTGCCTGCCTGCTTGGGCTCCTTAGGGCCCCAACAAAAAGCAGTTGTTGGAGCTAAGCAGCCATCACGAGAAAGAGTTGCCAAAACAGCTGGCTCAGTTCAAATTGGATCCGACTGAAAAGGAGGCTCAGCAGAAGCACTTCATTGAGGATTACAAGCATAGGCTTTCCCAGCAGAGGGAAGACCTGAGGGAATGCAAGGCCAGGTACCGGCACCTGGAGGCTCAGTGGGCTGAGATGGTCAGCAGGTTCCAGGCCATGATGCTGTCCCACTGGAACAAGGCCCTCTGGCTTTTTGCCACCAGTGGCACTTCCCTCCAGCCTTTGCCCAAAGCCCCGTACCAGGAGGCTAAAGCAGACCCCTAGTCAGAATTTCTGCCCCCCCCAATCTGCACAAAAAGACCCCGAATGGGGAGACTCTTTGCAGTAACACAAACATTCATTGCATCTATCCGGCCCAGGGGCCATAGTTTGAGGAACCCTGATTTAGTGCAATATAAAAAATGCAAATAATTTTTCTGCGGACCACCAACATTTTCTCACGGACCACCAGTGGCCCATGGACCACCAGTTGTTGATCGCTGCCTTAATGGACTTCTGCTGAGATCTTCAAGATTTATTTATACCTAAAGGATGAGGTAAAGAAAGCAAAGCTCGTTTGCTGTAGTTATAAGAATAAAAGTTACTAAAATTGTTTAGACATCTTGCGGTGAAAGGGAATCTATATTTCCTTATATATTTATTCCCTCCCTCAACAACATTTTTTTTCCTTTTCATTTCTATTTTACTTTTTTCTGTAACTTTTTCTTTTCTTCTGCTCTTTTTTATATTTTCTTTCAGTTTAATTTGTCTTAGTTTTTATTACCTTTAAGAAAAACGTTACTAAGATGAATATTATTTTACAAAAAATATGGAAAGGAACACATGAGAAAACAGAGGCTGCCCAAACAAAATCACGAACACTTGTAGGCAAAGATAAAGAAGCATCTGCCACCCACCTCAACAATCTGCTGATAAGATATATTTTTTTTTTAGTTTTAGGTTTTTTTTAATGGAAAACCAAGGCAGCATGCAAAATCACTGGGAAGTCTACGGGAAGTCTATTCTAAGCTGCCACCTCTCAATTAAGCCTGTTCTTCAAATCAACAACCATAAATAAAAAGTAAATGCAGTGGGATGACAGTGAACAAGTGAGAGAATAAAATGGAAATGGAAAGAGTTCCAGAAAAATTGGAATAGGAGAGATAGGCAAAGAAGAATGGAATGGAATGGAATGGAATGGAATGGAATGGAATGGAATGGAATGGAATGGAATGGAATGGAATAGAATAGAATAGAATAGAATAGAATAGAATAGAATAGAATAGAATAGAATAGAATAGAATAGAATAGAATAGAATAGAATAGAATTCTTTATTGGCCAAGTGTGATTGGACACACAAGGAATTTGTCTTTGGTGCATATGCTTTCAGTGTACATAAAAAGACAAGATACATTCATCAAGAATCATCAGGTACAACACTTAATGATAGTCATAGGGCACAAATAAGCAATCAAATCATATTAGGAAACAATCAATATCAATATAAATCGTAAGGATACAAGCAACAAAGTTACAGTCATGCAGTCATAAGTGGGAGGAGATGGGTGATAGGAATGGTGAGAAGACTAATAGTAATAGTAATGCAGACTTAGTGAATAGTTTGACAGTGTTGAGGGAATTATTTGTTTAGCAGAGTGATGGCGTTCAGGGAAAAACTGTTCTTGTGTTTATTTGTCTTGGTGTGCAGTGCTCTATAGCATCGTTTTGAGGGTAGGAGTTGAAACAGTTTATGTCCAGGATGTGAGGGGTCTGTAAATATTTGGGGGGAAAAATGAAGCTCATATCACAGGAGGAAAATGAAATGACAAAGCTTGAAAACAATTAAAGGCAAAACGGTGTGTGTGTAAAAATGGTGGCACTGGGAGGGAAAGGAAAAATGATTCTCCTTTATTATGGTTGAGGTTTGCCTCAACAGAAGGAGAAGACAGATTTAAACATTAACAGAACAAAACATTGTCAGGACCTTGGAGAGCTCCTGGCCACACTCTACTCACTTGAAAAGGTCTTTGGATGATTCCTTCCTTCCTTCCTATCATTGCTTGCTCCGGATTCTGCCCTTGACTTCTTGGAAAGTCTTCGTGGCAGAATTAACATGCAGTCTCCAAGTCCCTGAGCTGGCAATAACAAATGCCTACATGTTAAATGGATATACAGCCAGGATATTACAATGGCATTTGGTATGGACTAATGTGCCATCCTCATCATCAACAACAGGGGAAATGTTGTTGTGGCTCCGTTGCCTGAGCCTGTGTCATCGTCAGGAGAGGACTCCGAGAGTGAAAGGGAGGAATTGGCAAAACCTCCCTCTCCAGGACCCTCCTCTCTGGCAATGCCCCTGGAGGACACCGAAGGGCAAGAGATAGGCCCAGAGCCAAGCACATCCCCGCAGCCACAGGTGGACAGCGACGAGGGAGATAAGTGCTGGCTGGATCCTCACCAGCGACGCAGGGAGAAACGTGCCCAACAGAAGGCACAGCATGCTCGTGATTAGCTGACTCACTGGACCACACCCCACAGCCTATAAAAGAGAGTGAGTCAGCCTTCATTTTTGTGACGAACAAAAACAAAGATTCCTGCATCTCAGCTTTGGCTATTCTGGACACTTGTGGTGTGTATTTTTATGTTCTGTTAATAAAGGTTTTGGCACGCAGCTGCTGGGATTGCTGCCAAGTTCCTTATCAGACTACTTGGTTGCCTGCCAGCTTATTTTAACCTCCGACTGTCTGAATTGGGTTTATTCCTGAGGGAGGAGACAGAACAAATGTAGAGAGAAATGAAGAAAGCAAAATATCCTGTGGATGAAGAGTCTGAATTAAGGAGCCTTGGTGGTGCAGCGGACTAAGTGCTGTTATGTAGTACTTAGCTGACAGCTGCCTGCAATTAGTGCCAGTTCAAATCTCACCAGGCTCAAGGTTGACTCAGCCTTCCATCCTTCTGAGGCAGGTGAAATGAGGATCTGGATTGTGGGGGCCATAAGCTGACTTTGTAGAAACACCGCTTATGGGTGGGGGAGGGCAAAAGCTCTAATAAGCAGGTATATACAAAAGAATGAAGCCTATTGCTATAAGTACATTGTAAGTTGCCCTGAGTTTTCAGAGGAGGGCGGCATATAAATTGAACTAATAAATAAATAAATATTTAAATAAATAAATTTTGGTTGTGCGGCAAGCAAGCAGAGGAAATGCACATGCATGTAAGTAATTGGTGGGGGGGGGTATTTTGCTGGGGTGGGGTGTTATATTATTGCATGCACTGAAAATTCCGATTGGGCTTATTATCCGGATATGTCTTATTTTCAGGGAAACACAGTACACCCCTGGAATACTGGACAGGACTCAAGTGGAACCAAAAGCCCGAAAAATAGTGACAATGAATCATGCCCTTCATCCTTACAGCAGCATTAACAGCTTCTATTTAACCTTAAGAGCAAATTCATACAAAGACTGGAAAATACAGTAATGGAAAGCAAACTAAGTATAACATTGCCCAATATTTCCAAAGTCTTAAAAAAATCTTAGCAAGTATGAAGTACATACTTACAAATATGTAAGTATGTGGCAAACTGTTGATAACCAGCTGCTTCAAGATATTAGCTGTTAAAGCTAATATCTTGAAGGCAGAAGCTATCAAGAATGGTATGTAAAACTTCACACTTTTATGATCACTGCAAAAACATCTCCATGTCTGTTCCTAAAAAGCAGAAGAGCTATGTTGCTTTATTATAAATCAATCAATCAATCCTGGTTTGCACATACATAGCATGCTAGCAGTCAAGAGTGACCATCCTCATGTATCCCTTCCTATCCTTGTTGGATTGTTGCTTGTAGTTTGTCTGTTCTCATCTTGATTATGTGCACCCACATCCCAACAGTAGCCCCATGACTTCATCCTCTCTCTGCTTAGAATTTATTTTTCTATCTTGAGATGCAACTTTTCGGTAGGCTTTGTGACTTCTGATTTCCATGTCCTTTCTTCCTTCTCTTTTCTCTTCTTTTCATCTCCAGCCATCGTTTCTCATATTGTAACGATGTAAAAAATGAGGTTGAGACTCTAGAAAAAGTGCAGAGAAGAGCAACAAAGATGATTAGGGGACTTCAGGATAAAACGTATAAAGAACGGTTGCTGGAACTGGCTATGTCTAGTCTGATGAAGGACCAGGAGTGACACGATAGCAGCATTCCAGTATCTCAGGGGAGATAGAAGAGGGAGTCAAGCTATTCTCCAAAGCTGAGGTTAGAACAAGAAGCAACGGGTGGAAACTAATCAAGGCGAGAAGCAACTTAGAACTAAGGAGAAATTTCCTGACTGTTAGAACAATTAATCAGTGGAACAACTTGCCTCCAGAAGTTGTAAATGCTTCAACACTTTTAAGAAGAGATTAGATAACCATTTGCCTGAAGTGGTGTAGGGTTTCCTGCCTAAGCAGGGGGTTGGACTAGAAGACCTCCAAGGTCCATTCCGACTCTGTTATTCTACATTGATGTTCTGATAACCAGCAGCCATTCCTTTAAACCAAGAGCTTTCCTCCAACTATCCCTTAAGTGTCCCAGTCTTCACTAAGTATGGCATAAAAAACCAAGCATCTCTGGTTTGTATTTCCCTATCGCAGACCTTATGCAAAGCTGCTAATTGGTATTCTTGCTTCTTCAGAATGACCTCTAAAGAAAAATATAACTTCAGTTCCTGGGACCTGAAGTTTAAAAAAAAAAATTCAAGGACCAAGCTCCAATACGACAAATCTCTTGACCCTTTAGAGTAGCTGTTTTTTTTCTGAATTTAAGAAGTAGGGTGGATCCAACTCGCCAGCACAGATTAATGGCAAGCGCATTCTACTCAACGTTTTGAAAGAAATGAACTATTACGATTTTGGACGAGTGCTTATCCGTGCGGTTTACTTGAATAGAAATAATTGGTAGCAGCTGCAGTTGTAGCTGTGTTATTGCCCACTCAGCTCAAGGTTATATTCTTCGTGTGATATGTTATTAACGATATAAGCACTTTGTTTTTGTAATTAGAAAATATGCCTCAATCACTAGACTTGGTGTAAGCTGGGAAAAAAAACATAAGAACATAAGCATATCCCGCCCAACAGTCTTCTCACAGTGGTCCATCAGCTATACAAGGAAGACAACAAATGTCCCAGCAGATGACTTCCAGATGCATCCCATTGTCATTAAAGCAAACAGCCTTTATTCCTGCTCTGACTCTTTTTTGAAGCTAGCTAATCTGGTTACTAGCATTACATCTGAAGGTAGTGAATTCCGAGGTTTAATTATGCATTTGCTGTTTTTATTTAAAAAAAATCCTTTTGTCTTCCAGAATTGAGTGACTTTTGACTCTAGTATTTGGGAGAAAATATCACTTTGTCCACAAAGTGCATAATTCTGTACACCTCAATTCTGCCCTCTCGTATTCACCTCCTTTCTAGACTAAAAAAACAACAACTCCAAGGAGCATAACTTTTCCTTATAGGAAAGCTGCTCCAGCCCTTTGGTCACCTTAGCTGTTTTCCTCTTAACCTTCTTTAGCTCCACTATCCTTTAACATTCCAGATGTAGACACACTTTTGAGTTGTATAAGGGCATTATGAAATTGGCATCTCTATTATCAATGTTGTTGTTAGTTGCAAAGTTGTGTCTGACCGATTGTGACTCCCCCTGAACAACATTCCTCCAGGCCTTCCTGTCCTCTACCATTCCCCAGAGACCATTTAAGCTCGCGCTGACTGCTTCAGGGACTCCATCCAGCCACTTTGTTCTCTGTCATCCCGTTCTTCTTTTGCCCTCCATCGTTCCCAGCATTAGGCTCTTCTTCAGTGATTCCTTCCTTCTCATTAGGTGGCCAAAGTATTTGAGTTTCCTCTTCAGGATCTGACCTTCTAAAGAGCAGTCAGGGTTGATCTCCTCTAGAACTGACCAGTTTGACTGCCTTGCAGTCCAAAGGGACTCACAGGAGTCTTCTCCAGCACCAGAGTTCAAAGACCTCCATTCTTTGATGCTCAGCCTTCCTTACGGTCCAACTTTCACAGCCATACATTGCAACTGGGAAAACCATCGCCTTGACTATATACACTTTTGTTGGCAGGGTGATGTCTCTGCTTTTTAGTATGCTGTCTAACTTTTTCATAGCTTTCCTCTCCAGGAGCAAGCATCTTTTAATTTCTTATCTATTATTGATTGAGAGAAAAATGATTATTATTCCTGTAAGGGCCTGAAAAATAGAACCAGAGTTACGCCATTTTGAGTGTTTCCTTTCACCTTGTATGAACTGGGTGAAGGGGTTATAATGATTTTTGTTGATTTTGTTATATTAGAGGAACTATGTATTATGTAGTTGTTTTGACGGAAATGAATGTTCTTATGTGTTCTGGGAAAATGCTGATTTAAGGATGTCTTAATGAGTTTGTTTTCAGGTTGAGTGTTCTAGGAAGGGGAAGTGCGTATTTGATATATTTTGGGGGTATCTTTGTTGAGAAGTTGGGGATTTTCCAGGGTGGAACTTGTATTACACATATATATTATATAACTCTGTAACCAATTCTCTGGGGAGGTATTTCTTATGTAACTTGATGTATTTTCATGGGGGTATAAATATCAAGTAAGTGACATGTGCATTTTGTCAAATTGTTTGAAAGCAACCCATTCAATTTGACCCCTTTGCAAGGGATATTTTTTTCTGTACACGTTTTTATTTCTCTGTTTTATATATTATTCAATAAAGATTTTTATTTCAAGGACGAGATTGATTTTATTCTCACATCGATACTGTATTATTATCCAAAATATGATGTTCAACTTTTTAATAGCAAATCCACATTGTTGACATCTTCATTGAACTGTTTGTCATTGTTCCAGGATATTCTTCTTTTTCAGAGGCTAGCTTCTTCAGTCCTTGCTCCAATCCCGTTAGTTTGCATGAGTAATTAGTATTTTAGAGAAGCACAATAAAGATGATTAGGAAACTGGAAACATTTTCAAAGCTTGGAGCTCTGCCCTTCACCTGATGGGACTATCTCTGCTTTACTTCTAGACCATTGCAAGCAGATGAAAGTCAATAAATGGTTATAAATTAGTGTAGGGTTTTTCAGTTTTCTTTTCTTTTCGTTTTTTAATTTTTTTTAAAGTTTTGTAAATTAAACAAAAATGTAAGACAAACATACATACAAACATATGTACATTAAAACAATACAAAAGGAAAAACAAACTAACATTAATTCAGTCCTCCGACTGACTTCTGAAAAACTATCGCATCGGTGGTTATTTTCTATTTCGCCTATTTTTTCTCCATTACACCTTACACATCTATTTTACGTGCTTAGTTATTTATGTATATCCAAGTCTTAGGTTTATGCTCTATTTTGAATTTTCTTCTATATGAAAGTATCAGATACTTTTATATAACTTTCTGATAATCCTCCTAACAGTTTGTACATACAGTTCTACAGTCTTTCTCGTATGTAAATGTAAGTGTTTCTTGGTTAAGTTCTCCACGAGTATTGTTTTGTTAATCCTATCTTTCCCTCTAGCCATGAGTACCATCTTTGCCAGACTATATAGTAATCGGTGTCCTCTTTCTCTTGTAGCTCTTTTGTGAGTCTGTCCATTTCTTCACATTCTGTTATTTTTGCCATTATTTTTCCTTCTGTTGGTATTAGATCAGACTTCCAATTTTGAGCGTATATTATGTGTGCCGCTGTTAAGATATGAATAATAAGATATTTTACCTCACTTGGACTTCCGGCGGTGACGGCATCATGAGAGGAGTGTGGTCATTCCAAATAAGAAAAATTGCGGTTTCATTTCGACCTTCTGTTTTGTTATTTCTTCAGTTTTCTTTTCAACTTACAACTTACAGCTGTAGTAGTTTGCCTATAAAGGCTAGGTTTTTTTTCCAAATGAGATGACAAACAGGAAAATTGGAGCGTTTATGGAAGCGTTCTGCAGTAGTGTTGTGTGCAACATTTGTTTGTTGCAATGTTTAAAGGTTTCATGCAAAAGTTATGCCATTTGCAGCTTGGAACAAGAAGTTCAAAGCAAATCGTGCCAACCTTACAGGAAATGTTTTAATGTTATTCCAACCATACTGAAATGTTTTGAGCTCAGTTATTTCCACTGGGAACGGTGTAGGAACACATCCAGTGATGTTGGAGTAGTTCAATCAGTGGATTTAACCTTGGAATGGTGTTGTGGTCTCTTTACCATATCTAACACTTCAGCATTACAATAACCAGGCCCTCAAAGTCTGATCCAAAGAATGCTTTTACAGCTCCACCTTTTTAATGAATACATTTTCATTGCATATTGTTTTATATTACTTTAATGTCTCATTCATAGCATTACTTCAAGATGCTTCAGATTAGAAAACAATATGCACGTTAGTATAATAGCATAAAATTCTGAACAGTCTCCTAAAAACAATACCAGGATGACAAAAATCTTATAAAATTGAACAACCGTTGATTGAAATAGATCCAACATAAGACCTATGGTGGCACAGTGGTTAGAATGCAGCCTTGCAGGCTAATACTGCCGACTGCCAGGAGTTCGATCCTGACCGTCTCGAGGTTGACTCAGCCTTCCATCTTTCTGAGGTCGGTAAAATAAAGACCCAGATTGTTGCAGAGGGGGGAGGGAGGATAGGTTGACTTTGTAAACTGCTTAGAGAGGGCTGTAAAGCAGTATGAGGTGGTTTATAAGTCTAAGTGCTATTGCTATTTCTACTAGCCGTTGCACTGGTAACAAAATTAGCAACTGTCCCCTAAAGATTGGAATCAAGCTAAGCATTTGCTAACAAGAATAAGAAATTAAGTCTGGAACCCATGTATGCTTTAAAGGCAATTTAATATAATATATGCAGTGGTCTTAGTTTCTCCTTCTAAAAAAAAAATACCCCACATATTTTTATGACCTTTGAAGGTACAGCATCAAATCTTGCCAAGTGAGCATCTGTCTATGAAGGGTAGGGACAGGACTATAAAAAATATTCAGGGATAGTGCTGCTTTTATTGTTTTTAATTCTCCCTTAAGAATTATAACAATTTTAGGTGATGATTGATTGATTTTACTGTTGTAGTGTTATATTCAGTATTGCTATATGTTTCCGTGAGATGGGCGGCCACATAAATTGGGTTCATACATTTTTAAAAAAGTAAAAAATCATATAAATGACTCCATCTGAATCATATATGGATATCTTCATAAACAGATTACATTAATATCTCCATAGCATGGAAATAAAGGTTACATTTCTTGTTGTGTTTGTCACTGCGTTACTTGTATTTGCCAGCTGAGCTTCCATTCTGAACATTACAGTAGCTTGCCAGAGAACTTTATCAACCGAGATAACACTGTCTTGTGATTTCTGAGCTACTACGCATGTTTGCATTCTTTGTTTTCTAACTTCCTGATTTACTTTCTCTTTTGTTCCATTTCTGAGATCAACTGCCGGTAAGATGTAGTTAGCTAGGTTTTTACCTTTACAATAAATAAAATGTTCCCATTTTATCCTATCCCCATTGTCTCTTCCCTTCCCTTCCCTTCCCTTCCCTTCCCTTCCCTTCCCTTACATTCTAATTGTCTCTTCTCTTCTCTTCTCTTCTCTTCTCTTCTCTTCTCTTCTCTTCTCTTCTCTTCTCTTCTCTTCTCTTCTCTTCTCTTCTCTTCTCTTCTCTTCTCTTCTCCCTTCCCCTCCCCTTCCCTCCCCTCCCCTCCCCTCCCCTTCCTTTCCTTTCCTTTCCTTTCCTTTCCTTTCCTTTCCTTTCCTTTCCTTTCCTTTCCTTTCCTTTCCTTTCCTTTCCCTTCTAATTGTCTCTTCTCTTCTCTTCTCTTCTCTTCTCTTCTCTTCTCTTCTCTTCTCTTCTCTTCTCTTCTCTTCTCCCCTCCCCTCCCCTCCCCTCCCCTCCCCTCCCCTCCCCTCCCCTCCCCTCCCCTCCCTTTCCTTTCCTTTCCTTTCCTTTCCTTTCCTTTCCTTTCCTTTCCTTTCCTTTCCTTTCCTTTCCTTTCCTTTCCTTTCCTTTCCTTTCCTTTCCCTTCTAATTGTCTCTCTCTTCTCTTCTCTTCTCTTCTCTTCTCTTCTCTTCTCTTCTCTTCTCTTCTCTTCTCTTCTCTTCTCTTCTCTTCTCTTCTCTTCTCTTCTCTTCTCTTCTCTTCTCTTCTCTTCTCTTCTCTCTCTCTTCTCTTCTCTTCTCTTCTCTTCTCGATTCGATTGTGTCATTTGTTAGATGAAGTCCTGGCAAAAATTTCAGGCTGTTATATTTGTCCTGTATTTATAGTCTGGTTTTTTTCCTCCTTTTTCCATCCGTGTCATTTTAAATAAGATCACGTGAATCTCAAAACTGCTACGCTGGGAAATTTACATACACCATTTAGTAGAAGAACAAACATAAAAAGAATTTTTTAAAAAAACCAGGCAAGTTTGGAATATGTGGATGGACGCTTAAGGAAGCAATGGCTAGAAGGGGTATTTTCTAAGATGAGTTTAAATTTTTTAAAAACATCGTATCCTTTTTAACTTTGGTAAAGAGTTGCGTGGAGAAATAAATTGTGATTGTAATCTCTGACATCTATGAACAAGCGGTGTCCGCAAGCCAAATTGAAGTGTGAAAGTCATCCCCGAGATGGCTAGCTCCCTTAAGATGCAATCTAAGTGACAACTTAGTGTTTCTGAAAAGCCACAATACACATTTTTAAAGGCTGATTAAATGTTTATTTAAAGAATGTTACAATGGATACGGCCCTCTCAAAAAAAAAATTGAGGGGAGAGAAATCATCCAATTTGCTTTTATTTATCCTTTAACACAGTTATTTTATGCTGCATGAAAACCTAGATTAAAAATAAGGAAAGAAATACGCTTCCAGTGTTATCAGGGTTATCTGCAAATAGGCAAGAGACGACAAAGGGGAATTATTCAACTCTCCATTTTGTACATTTTCCAACTGGCCTTAAGTGTTATTGGAGAAGTTTAATCCTAATTAACGGAGAATGAATGAAAAAGGAAACACCCTGTTTTCCCCCAAATAAGACATCCCCTGATAATAAGCTCAATCAGGCTTTTTAGCGCATGGCAATAAGGCAAACAAGCACTTATATCAGGGTTCAAAAAAATTATATATAAGATAGGGTCTTATTTTCGGGAAAACACAGTAATATAAAGTAAAAGTAGTCTGTATAAAATGAAATAATATAAAATAAAGTAGCCAAAGGCTCCTACAGAAAAGCCAATGCAATCTTGGGCTGCATTAATCGAGGGATAGAAACAAGACCACATGAAGTTCTAGTACTTGAAATATTGCATCCAGTACTGGTCACCACACTATAAAAAAGATGTTGAGATTTCAGGAAGAGTGCATGAAATAGCAGCAAGGATGATTAGTAGGCTGGAGACTAAAACAACGTACCAACCACTGTGGTGCAGTGGTTAGAGTGCTGTACTGCAGCTACTTCAGCTGACTGCTAGTTCAGCAGATCAGCGGATCAAATCTCACCAGCTCAAGGTTGACTCAGCCTTTCATCCTTCCAAGGTGGGTAAAATGAGGACCCAGATTGTTGGGGGCCATTGTTGTGGCCCCGTCCTCTGAGCCTATCCCTTTGGAGGAAGGAAGCTCTGAGCAGGAGGAAGAGGAGCCAGCCAGATCTCCCAGCCCCCCCCCCCCTCTGGCACCGGCTCAGGTGCCAGCTGAAAGAGAGCCAAGTAGTGGGGAAACAGGTGTCTCAGATGAGAGTGGGGGAGAGACGTCATTCCTGGACGCACGCCAAAGAAGGTGAGACAAAAGAGTATTGCAGCTGCGGCGTATGAGGAAATAGTCCTGAGTCACTGATTGGAGTCATGGGATCAGTGAGTCACTGGACCACACCCAGAAGCCTGTCTATATAAGACAGGCCAGTGAGTCACGAAGTTTGTGACGAACAAAGCTAAACAAACGGAGCAACCTTGGAAACTAGATGAATGGCAAAGCTACGTAGGTGATTTTCTTGTTTGTGTAAACTAATAAAGTCCTTGGCAGACGGTGTGCATATCGCTGCCAAGGTTGAGATAAGAACTGCGGAGTGTGCCAAGTGATTCTTAACCCTCGGCTGGCTGTGTTTTTGTGGGTCTCTGAAGGGGGGGGACAGATCAGCCATATGCTATTTAGTATACTGTCAATTGTAAGCTGCCTAGAGTCCTCGGAGAGTGGGCGGCATAGAAATATGATAAATAAATAAATAAATACATACATACATACATACATACATACATACATACATACGAATAACAGTTACAGGAATTGGATAATGTTTTGTCCAGTGATGGCAAAACTTTTTGGCACCAAGTGCCCAAACCGGAATGCATGTGTATGCATGCGCCGGAGTGCCGGAAACCCGAAGACTAGCTGGCTGGCATGCACATACCTGTTTTTTTTGAGATTTTGGTGGGCTTTTTCTGGGTTATTTTCCGGCTGTTTTTCGGGCCAATTTCAGGCTGTTTTTCGGGCTGTTTTCAGGCCAAGAACAGTCTGGAAAATGGCTCTCAAAATGGCCTTGAAAATTCCCCAAATACAGTCTGGAAAATGGTCCAAAAAAGGGATAGCTGGGTGGTGTGCATGTGCATGTCGGAAATCAGAAGAGCAGCTGGCAATGGCATATGTGCCTAAGAGAGGACTCTGTGTGCCACCTCTGGCACACATTCCATAGGTTTGCCATCACGGGTGGGGTTCAACATTTTTTACTACTGGTTCTGTGGGTGTGGCTTGGTGGGCATGGCGTGGCTTGGTGGGCGTGGCAGGGGAAGGATACTGTAAAATCTCCACTCTCACCCCACTCCAGGGGAAAATTACTGCAAAATCCCCATTTCCTCCTGATCAGTTGGGACTCGGGAGGCAGAGAATAGATGGGGGCGGGGCCAGTTAGAAGTGGTATTTATCGGTTCTCTGAACTACTCAAAATTTCTGCTACCGGTTCTCCGGAACTGGTCAGAACCTGCTGAAACCCACCTCTAGTATAAGATCTTCTGCTAATGAAGGGTGGTGGACTAGAAGACCTCCAATTCTATTATTCTACCATGTTTTCCCCAAAATAAGACCTTGTCTTATATTTTTTTGAACCCTGAAATAAGCGCTTGGCCTTATCGCCATGCGCTGAAAAGCCTGATGGGATTTATTATCAGGGGATGTCTTATTTTGGTGAAAACAGGGTATGTTCTCTGTATTTAGTAACTACCTCTTGAAAACTTTTACAAATATGTGGAGATCTTTCAAAGAAATATCCATTGCCAATATAAATCTTCTCCTCCTCCTCCTCCTCCTCCTCCTCCTCCTCCTCCTCCTCCTCCTCCTCCTCCTCCTCCTCCTCCTCCTCCTCCTCCTCCTCCTCCTCCTCCTCCTCCTCTTCTTCTTCTTCTTCTTCTTCTTCTTCTTCTTCTTCTTCTTCTTCTTCTTCTTCTTCTTCTTCTTCTTCTTCTTCTTCTTCTTCTTCTTCTTCTTCTTCTTCTTTTTAATTTGATTTATATGCCGCCCTTCTCCGGAGACTCAGGGCGGCTTACAATGCGTTAAGCAATAGCCTTCATACTTTTGTATATTTATACAAAGTCAGCTTATTGCCCCCACAAACTGGATCCTCAATTTACCTACCTTAGAAAGGATGGAAGGCTGAGTCAACCTTGAGCCTGGTGAGATTCGAACTGGTGTAATTGCAGGCAGCTGGATGTTAATTACGGTGCTCAGTCTGCAGAGCTAAACCAGGCTCTTCTTCTGCCAGCTTTTAAGAAATTAACGATCAGCCTTAGTTCTTTTATTTGTGATATATATTTATTTGTTCTTTTATTTTATTATGACAGACTGATATCATTTATTTATACAAACAAGAAAATAATATCCTAAGGTAATGCACCTGACGAACTTTTCGTGTTTAAATGACAACGATAGGTGGAACAGGACAGGATATAAAAAATAATTCTCATGAATAAGAACTTCCATTATAAGAAGATATTAAAATGACACTGTGTCAAATTCTTTATGTTCAGCCGCATTTATCAATGTTGCAAACATGACAGTTGGAATCAAAAAGGACCGGCTTATTAAATATCCATGTCATAATATGTGTTCCTGTGAAATATTAAAAAGAAATAAAACGTCACTTTTCTTGTTCTAAATTTGACACGTATTTTATTTTATGTTATTTATCAGCCATATTTCATCTCTCTCTCTTTTTGGGGCTTAACGGTGAGGTTTCTCAGCGGCTTTTTAAAAGCAGAAGTTGAATTTATTTCAATTTGTGACTGATCTTTGAAAGGGCTTCAAGTTCGGATCGGAAGTAAAAAGAAAATGAGAGGAACCTTGAAATGAAATGAAAATCTTAAATGACATGGTAGTGTGATTGATGATAGTCTCCATCTATCTTCACCACTATTAGACAAGACCCGATGGCCTAAAGGTGGAGCTCTTTCTTCACAATCAGAAGGTTGCAAGTTCTATCCTAGGTAGAGGCAGATGTAGGTCTCCTGCTTGGCAGGGAATTGTACTAGATGACCTGAAAGATTCCTTCCAACTCTGTTAATCTGATTAGAACATGAAGATAGCGGAATAGTGTAGTTTGATATACCATACTTTTCCAAGTAAAAGACACATTTTCTCCGCACCCCAAAAAGTGGGTGAAAAGCTTCAGCAACATTCTTCTTCTTCTTCTTCTTCTTCTTCTTCTTCTTCTTCTTCTTCTTCTTCTTCTTCTTCTTCTTCTTCTTCTTCTTCTTCTTCTTCTTCTTCTTCTTCTTCTTCTTCTTCTTCTTCTTCTTCTTCTTCTTCTTCTTCTTCTTCTTCTTCTTCTTCTCCTCTCCTCCTCCTCCTCCTCCTCCTCCTCCTCCTCCTCCTCCTCCTCCTCCTCCTCCTCCTCCTCCTCCTCCTCCTCCTCCTCCTCCTCCTCCTCCTTCTCCTTCTCCTTCTCCTTCTTCTTTTGAACTTTCATCTAGCCTACAACCCTCATATTCTCTGGAGTTCTCCCATTCGATTGCTAACCAGTTCAAACTTTGCTTTTGAGTGCGGTCTAGCTATCTTCAATGCCATTGTCGATTAATATTCAGAGCTGATCAAACAATGAGTCAGTTTTGATTTTATCTAATAAAAGGAAGAATGGAACGCTTGCATACATACTTTCTGAAACCGTATGTAAATTTCATCTTTTGCAATATCAGAACAATTCTGAAAGAGGGAGGGAGAATTAAGAATATACAGGCACACAAAAAGGGCCATCTGGTCTAAACAGAATGGCAGCCAAGAACTGGCAGAAAAAAAAAATAGGCTTGACAGTCTTGATATAAAAATTATTTACTCCCAGTGCCGTTTACTTGCTGCGTACAAGGGGGAAAAAAAAATCTTTCTCAGAATGGCCAAAGCTACAATTAGATACACAAATGTATTACCACTAACCTCAGTTTTTAAAAACAAAAAAACCCAAAAACCACTGCTTAAAAAATAAAAAATCACTATTTTGCTACTTTGTAAAGTAGAAAAGAGAAGGAAGGAAGGAGGGAAGGAAGGAAGGAAGGAAGGAAGGAAGGAAGGAAGGAAGGAAGGAAGGAAGGAAGGAAGGAAGGAAGGAAGGAAGGAAGGAAGGAGGGAGGGGTTGAAAACCATATACCTCATATAGAATAAAATCTGTCTTGGTTACTGTTTACTATGGTTTCTCCAGCTAACTTGTGTTCTAAGGAATTTGACTCAAATGAACTGTTCGTTCTGTTGAAAGCATCATCATTAGAACTTAGAAAAGAGATAAATAATATTTCTTATTATTTGATTGATTGATTGATTTGATTGCTTATTTGTACCCTATGACTATCATTAAGTGTTGCACCTTATGATTCTTGATGAACGTAACTTTTCTTTTATGTACACTGAGAGCGTATGCACCAAAGACAAATTCCTTGTGTGTCCAATCACAGTTGGCCAATAAAGAATTCTATTCTATTCTATTCTATTCTATTCTATTCTATTCTATTCTATTCTATTCTATTCTATTCTATTCTATTCTATTCTATTCTATTCTATTCTATTCTATTCTATTCTATTTCTATTCTATTCTATTCTATTCTATTCTATTCTATTCTATTCTATTCTATTCCATTCCATTCCATTCCATTCCACTCCACTCCACTCCACTCCACTCCACTCCACTCCACTCCACTCCACTCCACTGCACTCCACTCCACTCCACTCCACTGCACTCCACTCCACTCCACTCCACTCCACTCCACTCCACTCCACTCCACTCCACTCCACTCCACTCCACTCCACTCCACTCCACTCCACTCCATTCCATTCCATTCCATTCCATTCCATTCCATTCCATTCTATTCTATTCTATTCTATTCTATTCTATTCTATTCTATTCTATTCTATTCTATTCTATTCATGTTTACTGCCCATTGTAATCCCCAAGAAAGTTTAATTGAGAATACTGGTTGGTTGTTGGTTGGTTGATTGGTTGATTAAATGCCATCAAGTCAGTACTGGCTATTAGTGATTAAACAGATAGACGTTCTTCAGGATTATTGGACAAAGCACCCAACAGATCTCCAAACAAGTCCTACAGCTACTCCAATCAAGTCACAGTCAGAATAAAACTGGAAGGGACCTTGGAGGTCTTCTAGTCCAACCCCCTTCTCAAGCAGGAGACCCTATGCCATCTCAGACAAGTGGCTGTCCGGTCTCTTCTTAAAAGCCTCCAGGGATGAAGCACCCACATGTGTTTCACTGGTTAATTGTCCTCACAGTTAAAAAGTTTCTCCTTAATTCCAGGTTGCTTCTCTCCTTGATTAGTTTCCATCCCTTGTTGGAAGTTGGGAATTGGGAGTTCGTTTGTTTGTTTGTTTGTTTTACAAATAGCTCAAGGTGTCAAACATACCCAACATACCTTCTTCTTCCTATTTTCCTCACAACAACAGTCCTGGGAGATGAGTGAGCTGATAGAGTGAACAGATCAAGGTCACCCAGCTGGCTTTCATGGCTTAAAGTGGGATTAGAACTCAGGTCTCTCACTTTCCAGTCTGATGGTAGATCAAACTGGAGTTATTGCTTAAGCCAGTACAAAAGCTGTTGTATTGATTATTGAGGAATGGCTACAGTATGTGTCTTACAGCGACTTCGTTAAGCTGTTGGTTGTTCTAATACAGGGGTGTCAAACTCAATTTCATCAAGGGTGGTCTCAGGGTTGTATTTGACCTCAGGGGGCTGGGATGGGTGTAGCCAGGATGGGCACGGCCAGCTTGATGTCACTTATGTTGGGGATGTCTATGGTGGCCCAAATGCTCTGCCAGCAAAAACAGGCTCATGAGTTCCATTTTTGGCTGGGATGGCCTCCTGCAACCTTCTGCTAGTGAAAACGGAGCTCAGGTAGGCCACGTGCAGCCCTTGTGAGCTCCGTTTTTGGCTGGGACGGCCTCCTGCAATCCTCTGCCAGCTTTCTGAGCTCCATTTTCACTGGCAGAGGTGCCATGGGCCAGTCCTTTGCTGTTTCCAGGGCATCCCTGTGGGCCTTGAGTTTGACACCCCTGTTCTAATATAACCGTGGCATGTATCTGGGTTGGGTCTTCCCAACCCAGATATATGCCGCTCATTGACATGATTCTTAGATGCACCTTTCACATTTTCTAATACGTCTCCATCTGCTTTGAAAGGAGAATAGAAACGGCACTCCTGACCGTTACATACTGCCAACAAAATGATTTGAGTTAGTGCAGCTGTCCAGGGTGCTGAAACTAACTCTCAAATGCACATGAATATACTGTAGATTGCTGAGTTTGCAGGTAGAATTCCTAACGCATTGCCTATATTTGTCTGTCAGCTTTATCTGAATAATACAATAAAAAAAAAATCTGCTAATTTGGCGCCGCATCCATGATGAAACATATATGAGAGCTTAACACATTTGTCTACTTTATTACTCCACTGCATCGAGAATCTGCTGAGTCAGTAAACGTAGCCGAGCGGCTTTTTCATTGAGCAGAGAGCTGTATTTGCTGTTCAATTTCTAATTCTTTGAGGGTCAATGCTTAGAGCAAAAAAATGGTGAGATCTTGGAAATATTTGCCTTTAAAAGCAAATATCGGACCATAGTGGCAAGATCTTCACCAACATTTAGTTCTTTCTCCATTTAAAAAAAAAATGCTTGGTCTTTTTGAGCCTTAAAATCCAATCCAGAGTATATTTGTGACTTGGCTTTCAAGGAAATAGACTAAGAGTTACTAAAATGTCTGTTAAGAAATTTTCTTATTTGGTTATTTTCCTGAAGACCACATAAAATCAAACCAGAAAATACTTGCTAACACAAAGTGCAAAGTACAAATGGTTATTCATTAAATTTCTTGACAGTGTAACCCATATAAAAATGTTAAAAATAGATTATACATTCTTCTTTGTTCATTCAGAAGACCCGAGACCCCAATTAAGGAAACAAGGCAGACTTTAAGAAACTATAGATTTATATTTCATGGTTAAGGTTGAGCTGTCCCAGCTGTTCTCCATCATCTTAACCACGTCATCAAACTGGTTGCCTTTCTCCTTTAAGCCTCTTAGACAATCAGTCACTCTGGAAGTTCAAGTGCAACTTCATCACCCTTTTATTTGCTTATTCAACTGTATCTCTTGCTAAAAAGGCTCAAAGAGAATATGTGTTAATTAAAAATAATCCCAATTACTAAATTGAGACATTAAAAAACATATAAACAGCACACAGATATTCAGAGGTTATCATTACCAGTACCAGCTTTTATATCAGAATCTGTATGAGTGGTATCAGGTCAGATGGTGGTGGTCATTGTTATCAAATGACTTGGTAAATGCAACCTCTTCCATACATGCCTACAAAGTTATCCTACATCAGGAGTCAGCAACCTGTGGCTCTGGAGCCACATGTGGCTCTTTCATTCCTCTGCTGTGTCTTCTTGTCACTCAAAATATGTGTTACAACTGCCAATGTGTGATACCTGCTGGCACATGATTTATTGAACTTTTCAACCCCCGGTAGGACAACCATGGCTAAATCAAATAAAAGAAAAGTTTCAGAAGAAAACAGAAGGTTTAATTCAACTACATATGCTAGTTTTGTGGCTGCTCAGGAAATAGTCAGGCACGGGAAGGGTTTTGTGGCTCCCGGTGTTTTCTTTTCTGTGGGAAACGGGTCCAAATGTCTTTTTGAGTGTTTAAAGTTGCCGACTCCTGTCCTACATATAAAAAGGGAATGGCACTGGTGTCACTTCAGCATCCCACTCTTTTTATCCTTTATTTATTTAGACTTCAACTTGAAAATGTCCTTCTGGTCATCAAAGAACTAGAGGCATAGTGGCTCAGGGGCTTAATGATGCTGGAGATAGTCTTTGTTCCAACGGTTCGAGTCCTAGCACTGTGTGGTGGACTGAGTTCCCATCACTCACCTCAGCTTCTGCCCTTCTAGCAGTTTGCACTGAAACCCACAGAAACTTCTTCTGATAAGTAAGGGATGCGTTACTGAATTCACTGGGGGCTAAACTCAACTTCATCTGGAGAAAACCACATAGTTTATACCCCTTCTTTTAACGACCCCATAATCCCTTTGCAGAATAGAGTCTGGACAACTGAATGGAGCTAGCAGAGTGGTTTAATGGCCGGATGCCTTTCCTGTTGCCAATATAGAGTTTTGTTCAGCAAGATATATTCTCAGTGCGCCCAGAGAGATCGAACTCTACCTAGGATCGAACTCACAGCCTCCTGATGGTGAGGCGAGAGCTCACCACATCTCTAGGCCACCACACCACTCTTGCCTTCCGCAGCTTAATGAAACTATTGTTCTCCCTCCTTGAACATCCCAAGAACAATCATCAGATTCCTGTTCATGTTTTTAGAGTGTCCTGATGTCCAGACATCATCATTCAAAACCAGAAATGGAAATAGAGCACTGATGTTCAATCCAACAGCTTCCATAGTTTTGCATTTTAGAGCAAACCTACCGTATTTTCCGGCGTATAAGACGACTGGGCGTATAAGACGACCCTCCTCAGAGCCATTTAAGGCTCGTCAGAGCCTTTCGGGCTGGTCTGCCTGGTTACAGGAGAATGAGACCCGGTGTATAAGACGACCCTTGACTTTTGAGAAGATTTTTGTGTGTTAGAAAGTAGTCTTATACGCAGGAAAATACAGTACTTGACTGCACTTCTTTTTCCCTAGCTTATATCTTTCCACACCCTTTACTCCCCTTTACCAGTTTACACATTAAGTTTTACTTCTGCAACTTGGATAATAATGGCAAGTCTGCATAAAGTTCCATCTAGATCAGTGGGGACTACATAACAATATGTAATTAGAATAACAGAAACCACAGACTGAAGTCTCCGGAGAGTGAATGTTATTGGTGCAGACCACTGAAATATTTAAAAAGCCAGCTGACACCCATTTCCCTAGGCACCTGAAGTCACTGGCACAGATTACTCTATGCTGATGTCAGGCATACTGACATCAGGCTGGAATTTGCAGACAAATATTTTTGGCTACCCCCTCGTTGGCATGGATATTGCTTTAGCAACTTCTCTATATCCAGACTGACAACAGCTTGCAGATACCTTGGCACTATTAAGCATTGTCCTGTCTTTTGTTGATCCTGTTTCAAACTGATTTTTTTTAAAAAAAAATAATTAGTGTACCGCTTTTAGAGACTAACAGAATAACAGAGTTGGAAGGAATCTTGGAGATCTTCCAGTCCAATCTTCTGCCCCAATAGGATACCCTATACCAGTGATGGCTAACCTTTTTGCCATTGCGTGCCAGGAAAGGGGAGTTTCGTGCACGCCTGTGCCCACACGCATAATTCTATGCACCCCACCCTGCGAATGCACATGCAAACACCTCTCCCTCCCCCCAACTCCTGGCACACAGTGGCCAGGTAGACCCATTTTTCTTTCTCATCTGGCTCCAGATCCTCTCTATGCATTTGGGGAAGGCGAAAACAGCCTTCCCAGGCCCTCTGGAGGCCCGAAATGGCCCGTTTCCCGACTTCCGGTTGGACAGGAAGTGACTTTTTTTGTTGTCGCCAGCCTCCAGAGACTCCTGGCCTGCCAGGCAACATGACTTCTCGTGCCACCTGTGGCACGTGTGCCATAGGTTTGCCATCACAGCCCTGTACGAACACATCTTCCTATTCGCCAACTCTAGTAAAGAACTATTATTGTTATTGATAACAATATATATGAACACGTAGTATAAGCCATTCTACAAGGGGAAAAAAAAAACCCCAGACCCAGGACAAATACTTTATAAAACCCTTTCAGTTTTATGAAACTGCAAATTAAAATGTCCCAAGGGTGCTTTTTCAAGAGGCAAGTGGACTTTCTGGTTTTTCTTTGAAGACATTTTGCTTCTCATCCAAGAAGCTTCTTCAGTTTCTTCAGAGCTGATTACTGGCTGTTGTAATCTCTTTCTTGTATACAAACCAGTTTTCACATATAGGAACATGAAAAGAAATATCATAGAATAGAATAGAATAGAATAGAATAGAATAGAATAGAATAGAATAGAATAGAATAGAATAGAATAGAATAGAATAGAATAGAATAGAATAAGAAAGGGAATAGAATAGAATAGAATAGAATAGAATAGAATAGAATAGAATAGAATAGAATAGAATAGAATAGAATAGAATAGAATAGAATAGAATAGAATAGAATAGAACAGAACAGAACAGAATAGAATAGGAAAGGGAATAGAATGGAATGGAATGGAATAGAGTAGAGAAGAGTAGAGTAGAGTAGAGTAGAGTAGAGTAGAGTAGAATAGAATAGAATAGAATAGAATAGAATAGAATAGAATAGAATAGAATAGAATAGAATAGAATAGGAATGGAATGGAATGGAACGGAACGGAACGGAACGGAACGGAACGGAACGGAACGGAACGGAACAGAACAGAATAGATATTGGAACGAAGGAGTAGGGTAGAACAGAACAGAACAGAACAGAACAGCATGGTGAATCCGTGGTGCATGCACATGTGCATTATGCACCAAATGCATGCTGAGTGAGCATGCATGCAAAGTGCACACAGAACACAGAAAAAGGAGGCTTAACAAAGTATGTAGAACAGTGAGGGAGGGAACAGCTGCGCCACGCGATTTAGATTTGCTAGAAAGCAGATTTTCTAGCAAAATATAAATCACATGACACAGCTGATTGTCAGAAATATTGGTTCAGTCGAGCCAGTAGCTTTTATTACTACCGGTTCTCTTGAACCGGTGCGAACTGGTAGCATTTCACTCCTACTGCAAAAGCTTTTTTCAAAAAAAAAGCATTATGAACTACTATACTTGGTTCCCATTCAGGGACATAGAAAAAGAAAAAAGAAAAATCAGTCTTACCAGCATCCTGTGGGAGAGGTCTAAGGTTGCCAACTCATTATCCTCATTAACTGATTGCGGACTGAAGTGATTGTAGCATTAGATGAGGTCGCAACATTTTCTCTTTTCAACAAATGTTTATGAAATTATAACAGAGGTCTAATTCTTCTGACATTTCTAAAAGTGTCTTTGGCTTGATAGCTGGGAGAGGGGAAAGCTGAAGAACTGCAGTAAGGAAGAATAGAAATCTACAATAAATATAACATTGGAGTGATGAATGCCACTTCTGAAATTCCGAAGAACTAACAAGCAGAGGAATTTTAAATATGAGATTTACTCTTGTAAGACCTTCTCTGATTCTAACTTTGTGAGCGTTATATTTTATATAGAGTAGAGTAGAGTAGAGTAGAGTAGAGTAGAGTAGAGTAGAGTAGAGTAGAGTAGAGTAGAGTAAAGTAGAGCGGAACAGAACAGAACAGAACAGAACAGAACAGAATAACAGAGTTGGAACGTTCCCTATAAGTCATCTAGTCCTGTCCCCCACCCAGATAGGAGATCCTACACCATTTCTGACAGATGGCAGTCCAGTCTCTTCTTGAAAGCTTCCAATGATGAAGCTCCCACAACTTCTGAAGGCAACCTCTTATTTCTAAGTTGCTTCTCTCCTTGATGAGTTTCCACCCATTGCTCCTTGTCCTACCCTCAGGTGATTTGGAGAAGAGCCTGACCCCCTCTTCTTTGTGGCAGCCCCTGAGATATTGGAATATTGCTATCATATCAACCCTAGTCCTTCTTTTCATTAAAGTAGAATTTCTCCTTATTTCTAAGTTGAATCTCTCCTTGATCAGTTTCCATCTATTATTCTTTGTCTAGCTTTCAGGGGCTTTGGAAAATAGCTTGACCCCCTCCTCTCTGTAGCAGCCCTTCAAGTATTGGAAGATCAAGTATTGGAAGTATCATATCTCCCCTGGTCCTTCTCTTCACTAGACTAGCCATGCCCAGCTCCTGCACCTTTCTTCATATGTTTTAGCTTCCAATCCTCCTGGTTGCTCTTCTCTGCACTCTTTCTAGAGTCTCAACATCTTTTTTATAGGGTGGTGACCAAAACTGGATGCAGGATTCTAGGTGTGGTTTTACCAAGGCTTTACAGAGAGGTATTACTACCACACGTGAATCCAAATTAGGCATTCCAATCCAACTTCTATATAAATGTATTTATATGCATGGGTATATGTTTGAGCTACCATGGAATTGGATAAATTTTAATGTATGCATTTTAAAATCCATGACTATTGACAGCAGCAAGGATCGTATTTGCAAAATACTGGAAAAATGAGCATACTCCACCAGATGAGGATATAATTCGGAAAATGTTAAACCGTGCTGAGATGAACAGACTGATTTTAAAAATATAAGACAAGGATTACACAGAATATTATTTGATATGGAATAGATTTTACGAGTGGTTAGAGATAAGAGGTAGAAATTAGATGAAGGAAGGTTACTGATACGTATGAATTAAAGATACAGATGGTTTATAACTCTAAATATGTCAATATATTTAACGGAATTATAAATAAGCCAATATAAAGAGATGTTTAGCTAAATTACTCTGTTACGTTATTACTACTCTTACCAATATATGTGTTAATATTTTTAATGCCTTTTCTTTGTTTTTCTTTTGTAAATGATACACCCTGAGAATACACTATTCAAAATGTTTATGAATAAAAAAAAATAATAAAAAGGTAAAAAGATAAAAATAAAATCCAGAACTATACTGCTTTACAGAGTACAAGAAATTCTTGGAGCTGCATCTTTTATGATCCTAGGCAATGACTTCCTTTATCTATCTCCCCCCCCCCGCCACCCCCTTGGGAAAATTTGTCTCTTTGTTTCTGGTTAATGTTTAACATGAAATCAGTGGGGTAATTTAGCACAATATACCCTGTTTCCCCGAAAATAAGACATCCCCTGATAATAAGCCCAATCGGGCTTTTGAGTACATGTGCTAAATAAGCCCTCCCCGAAAATATTTAAATGCAGAGCTGGAAATCAGGTAAGACTGCAAAAGGAGCCACATCTTGCTCCATGCATCCCAAAATAATAAGACATCCCCAAAAATAAGGCCAAGCACTTATTTTGGGGTTCAAAAAATATAAGACAGGGTCTTATTTTTGGGGAAACACGGTAGACTTTCCTTAAATGAAGGAAAAGGCTTCATACTAAGTATTAATATAAACTATACATACACAATGTAAACTATAAATACTTAATAGAGAAGGGCAGTAAATCTGTAGCATTTGTGCAGGCTCAATAAATTCCAGGTGGCAAAAATGTTAGGTTGGATTGCTCTCAGAGAGACAGGAATGCTACCATCAAATTCATGAAGAAGTCAGAAGAGCAATACTATGAAACCTTTGTTTCAATTATATTTTTGTGAAGGATAGAAACACAGCCTGGAAAACATACACCAGTGAGCAACTAAAATTTTAAGTGTCTGCCTGGTAACATACAGTTATAGTTAAAGATTTTTGCCTGATACAGATGGCATATGTAGCAAAAAAAATAAAGCAGAAATGTTCCTTCCTTGATCTTGCCTTAAACATTTTCCTGAGCATATTTACAAAATCATCAGGAACCAAATTTGATTTAAGGAAGCGTTTTGGGGCTAGATCTGGCTGCAAAAATTCAGATGGCCAAAGCAAAGAGGTACAGAACCAATCAAGTCTTAGATTTATCGAATGCTCGTCCAGATGTTTGCAGCTTGAAACAATAGCTCCGGAGTGTCTTATTTCTTAAATAGATTTATATAGCCATCCAATTCACACATATTCACACACATTACAGGACCGCCTTCTGCCACCAATATCCTCTCACCGACCAGTCCGCTCTCATGGACAGGGGCTCCTCAGGGTGCCGTCGGCCAAACAATGTCGACTGGCGGCCCCCAGGGGGAGAGCCTTCTCTGTGGGGGCACCTGCCATCTGGAACGAGCTCCCCCCCTGAGATAAGGAGGTTACAGGACTTACGCACTTTCCTCTGTGCCTTAAAAATGTTTTTATTCCAACAGGCTGGTCTGGCTTAAGTCTCCCCGTTACACTGGGTTTTAAAATGTTTTATATAATTGGATATTTTAAATTTGTTCTAAGCCTAATTATTTAATTTATTTTAAACAATTTTTAATTTTTATATGCTACTTTTTTTTTATTTTGGCTGTTCACCACTCTGAGTCCCTTTCTGGGAGTAGGGCGATATACAAATTGGAAAAATAAATAAATAAATAAATAAATAAATAAATAAATAAATAAATAAATAAATAAATAAATAAATAAATGCATCGTTTAATACCAGCTGAAAATATTATAACATCTGCATTTTTTTTCAATTTCCAAATGAAACTGGAAAATAAAATATGCTACCTATAAAGCATATAGGCATTTTGGAAGCCATAATAGGCCAGGAGCTTCCATGCTGCCACTTTCTCATGTGTGGGAAAGTAGGAGGGGGGATTTAGTAGAGGGGTTGTTTTTAGACATAATAGCATTCTTCCGTCGGTCAAGGTCAGGCCGATCCTGCATCTGGAGAAGGAGTGGTCGGAGTGCTGTCTCGAGATGGGATGGATGGGGATTGGAGCATGTGATCGGCTGAGGGGATGGTTGGGGGGGGGGTTGATTTATTGAGGGAAAACCCAGACCTCTCAGATTCTGTTGTGGCCCATCAGTGGCCTGTGCAGTTAGTAGCTGATTCCAACAGCGAGGAGGCTGTGTGGTGCTGTGCCAGCAGCCTGTGCAGCTGACACTTGAGGCAGACAATGAGGAGGCTGGAGAAGATGTGGTGCCAGAGGCAGGGATTCAGCCAGGGCCTTCAGACCTTCCAGAAACTCCCATAAGTGAAGAGGAAGAAGAGGAGGAGCCTCTTCTCGATGCACAAGCGTGCAGAGCTGTTAAAAGGCAGGAGTTGCTTCTCAGGAGGAGGTCTTCTCAAGAGTAAGGCTTGGGGCTAATTGGCTACTCCCCTAGCCTATTTAAGGAAGGATGACGACTGATGCTATTTGCAGGAAACAACTTCGTTCATATTCCTTCATGTCTTGATTCCAGAAACGTTTGATTTGGCTTTTGTTTCTCTCTTGTCAGTTTTCCTGCAAATTGCTTCTGGGCATTCTGCCAACCACAGTAAGATTACAGTTATCTGAAATACTGTGCCTCAGAACTGAGTTATTATTCTTTGGATTCTTGTCGGCTGTTAATGAAGTTAAATTAACAGCCCTTGTTCAGAAAGGACTGATTTAAACTGTGCTTGTATTTGAACAACTGCTAAGAAAGCTCATTAGTAGTCCTTAATTAGTAAACTAAGGTTTGTACTGACTTTGTGTGTGCTGTGTTCTTTGGGGTCCATAGCTGGGGCAGAACAGATTCGGGTTTTTCCAGATGTGCCAGTTTACCTCTTCTAGTAAATAGAACTTTGAAAAATGCTTCCTTCAGAGTTTTACTTGGAGTTGGGGTTTTTTTTCTGGAATGCTGACATGCGCCTTGATTCATTTTGTTACCATCTATTTCTCAGGAAGTATAATATTATTTGAAGTATTAGTATTAGTATCAAGACCTGTGGCAAGAAAATGAGGCAAAACTCACTGTCTTGTTTAGCAAAGGAATGGTAGGAGAAGAAGTAGATGCTGAGATAGATTTATCTTTCTGAGCATTCTCAGGAAGTACAGCCTCTTCTGTGCCTTCTTCACAAGCATGTTAACATTCATAGTCCATAATTAGAGAGGGCTGTAAAGCAGTGTAAAGTGGTATATAAGTCTAAGTGCTATTGCTATTTCTTGAATGAATTTCCAGTCAGGCATCGATGGATGATACAAATCGGGATACCCCCCCCCCCAAAAAAAATCCTAGCATTTATTTACTAAATTAATGAAATGAGAAATATCTGAAATCTAAGTATGCATCAACAGGGTTAAAATACTCCTAACAGGCAATAAATGAAAACATACGTGTTTGAAAAAGGTATTTGTTCTTTTTTCTGCAACCTCTTGCTCTTCACAAAGCAAACAAATCTGCTATAATTATGGTATTTTCTTTTAATGTATAATTTTACAGTTCACCCCTCTCTCTGGATTTTCTCCAAAACTCATTATTTTTTTCTTGCTGGGTGTAGAATCATGGATTCTCCTGTTTAATTTTCAAGGTGTGAGTTTGATCCATCTCTTTTATTTCATTAAAAAAGAAACATATTTTAAGATTTGGATATCTCTGCAGGAATAGATTACCTGCCTTAACGATGAAGCTAGGAAGAACAAGGTTATCGTGGTATTTGGCAGTCAGACTGAGAAATAAACTTTTGTTAGAAGCTGGGTGTGGAAACTTATTGTTGTGACCTAGGCTTCCTGAATCATTAAACACACAAGTACTCCCAAAAACCTCTTTTATTGCAACTGCTGTGAACTACGTTCATTCACAGCTGAGTCCCAATTAGTTGCAAAAAGTCCTTCGGGAGAAGTCCTTTGAGATAATCACCAACCTTTATGTCCCTTGACACACTGCTAAAGACCTACTTGGCAAAGCCACACGGAGTCCAGAATCAAACAGAGATGCCGACTGGGAACTAAGTTAACAATGTTGCTTTCCTGCAAAGGGCCCACGTGCCTTTACTCCCTTTTTAAGCCTTATGGGAGGGGCCAATCATCTCCAGGCCTTACTCCTGAGTCGTCCCTTTTGTTTTAACTGTTCGTGCCTTCTGGCAGCTCTGCGCTTGTGCGCACTAGGAACAGGCTCCTCCTGTTCCTCTGCCTCTCTGATGTCCACCTCTGGAGGCTCCAGAGTCAGCGCATAACTCCCAGATGGCTTGGCCCCATCTCTGCCTCCGATGCAGAGCTCTCATCCGAGCCTTCTCCAGACTCCAGGACTGGCCCATGTTCCTTCCCAGCCTCACTGTCTGACTCCACAGGCTGCTGGCATACCACGATACTGATGCCATTGTTAACGTCTGAATTTAAGTTCACAGAGCACATTGAGCCTAAAGCCTTTTCTTCACTATATCTGTTGTTTAGAAGAAACATTTAACAGAATATCCCAAAGGTGCTTTTTCAAAAGGCAACTGGACTTCCTTGTTTTTCTTTGAAGATTTTCCATTTCTCATCCAAGAAGTGACTTCAGCTCTGGTTGGTTGGTGGGGAACAGCAGGATTTATATTCCTTGCAGACAGCTGGTCCTTTGCATTCTTTTAGAGGATCATTGAGACCATTTGGAGGTCTCATCTGTGTCTTCAGGGTCACCTGAATAGTGCAAATGGATGGGGTACAAACTGTGTTGTAAACAGGAGATAAATGGGATATGACACCACCTATCTCCTGTTTACAACATAGTCCTTTCATCAATTCCATGAAGGCTCTTCACCCATTTGCACTACTCGGGTGATCTCGAGGACACAGATGAACCTCCAAGTAGCCCCAATGACTCTAAAAGAATACAAATGACCAGTGGTTTGCAAGGAATATAAATCCTTCCATTCCCCACCAACCAGCCAGAGCTGAAGTAGCTTCTTGGGTGAGAAGTGACAAATCTTCAAAGAAAAATCAGGAAGTCCAGTTGTGTCTTGAAAGGTTGTCCCTTTGGGACAACCATGACCTGGATGACTGAGAATCTTCATAGACATTTCAGACAAGTTGTCCAATATCTTCTTAAAAACCTCCAGTGATGAAGCATCCTCAACGTTTGAACCACTGGTTCAAAATAACCAGCTGATTCAAGAGACTTGTTTTCCTCTTCCCTTATCTCTCTTTCTCTCTCTCCCCTTCTTTTCTTTCTCCGCTTTGATGAATAGATGGTGTGAAGAAGAAGGCCCTTTGTTTGGGAACAAAAAAGAAAATAAAAAGAAAGACAATTCTAGGATTTCAATGGGAGCTTGAAGATTGTGTGCACTTTTTAAACATCCCAATAATAAATATTTAATTTTGTTTTTATTCCCCAGGCCAGAATTAGAATTCTAAGATTACTCGGTGGCTTTTAATCTTGAAAAACAGGTTAGCACTTCAACTACTAGAAGATCAGTACATATTCAGCCTGTCATGATGAAAACTCTACATTCATCTTTAGATGATGTATTCCAGGGGTGAAATGCTACCAGTTCGGACCGGTTTAGCCGAACTGGTAGCGATAGTGACGGATGGTTCAGAGAACCAGTAGCGATGGCAGTGCAAAGCTCCACCCACCCACCTGGTTGTCATTACTTCCTGGTTTTAACCAGGAAGTTACCTGTTTTCTACTCTCTGTACATGTGCAGAAGGATTTGCGCATGCGCAGAGGGCCCACACACATATGTGATGCATGCACTTCCGAACCGGTAGGGAAGGAAAGTAGATTTCACCCCTGTGTGAACATGTAATGTGTACATTACATGAATACATTACATGTGTTCATGTCATGACTTCTGTTTGCTTTGCACTGTGGAGAGATCAGAAAACGCAGTGTCTGTTCTTCCCCCATTTCTGACCTTGTACATAATTGCTCTCTAAGCAGAAAGCTCTGAGTGGGATAAATCAATTGTAGAACCATGCAAGTCCATTGGAGGGCCTCTGATATAACAAACTGGCCTCTATATTTTGTTAAAGTTTGGTGGGGTGTGGGGGACTCGTAATGCGGGCAGCAAATTTTTTTAGAGTTAGCTTGTAGTAGGTTAGCTTGCATGTATTTAATTCTTCATCCCTGTTGCTAGGAGAGGCTGAGCACTGAACTAATTAACCCATTGCTTGCAGGGTAGGTGAAATCTCTACCCTGGATGGTGGTTCCTGCATATTTTTTTTTAAATGCCAAGGATCTTCAATCAGCTAAGCCATTGATTGGAATTTTGCAATTATAATGAGGAAATGAAGCAGAAGGAAGCCCTGAAAATGTACTTTAAAAAAAAGAAATCCATGTCAAACCAGGTCTTTGAAAACAATAAATGTTAACTCTTCCTTCATTTCCTCCCACCAAACTGACAAGGGGAATAAAATACAAGATCCTGTTGGCGCAGTGGACTAAGTGCTATTAAAGTAGCACTTAGTTGCCAGCTGCCCGCAGTTATTGCAAGTTCAAATCTCACCAGGGGCAGGGTTGACTCAGCCTTCAATCCTTTCAAAGTAGGTGAAATGAGGACCCGGATTGTGGGGGCAATAAGCTGACTTTGTATAAAAAAGAACACCGCTTAGGGGGGCCTGAAAGCCCTACTAAGCAGGTATATACAAAAGTATGAAGGCTATTGCTTAACACATTGTAAGTCGCCCTGAGTTTCCAGAGAAGGGCGGCATATAAATCTAACTAACTAACTAACTAACTAACAAACAAACAAACAAACAAACAAACAAACAAACAAATAAATATATATATAAAACCAGGATTTAATTTCCTTGTGGAGATTGCTGGTTTAGTTCTAGGTTGCAAATCAGGAATTGCAAGGCAGAGGTTGCCTACAGAGTAGCCAAAAGTCTGGAAACCTTTTGGGGAAAAGTGTATTTTCTAAAACTAGTTAATAACACCACTTTTTTTTTTTGGAGTAATACCATAAAATTATATATCAATGGAAAGAAACTAATCAAGAACGTAATGCAGTAATTTTTATGAAGGATTTGCTATTAGAAAAGCAATTACAGTATAAAGAAGAAAAGTGAAACACGTAGAAAAAAATGAGATGTACAAAAATGATCACCATAGAAAAAACAAGATATTCAAAAATTATCACCATGTCAGTTGGGTAACCTTCAGCATGAATGACGGCCTTACAACATCTTCCCATGGAGTGAACCAAGTCTTTCAGTTCTGCAGCTGTTATGATGTGAAACCAAGATTGAAGGATTGTTTCTATTAACTGGGTTTTATTGTTGCCATGTCAGTAATAACTGGTATTGCAATTATTACTTCTGACTAAGAAGTTTCTTTAGTTGGCTCCATAGATTTTCAATTCGGTTAAGGTCTGGGATATTCCCAGGCCATTCCAGCAGTGGAATAGGATTATCTTGAAACTCAGGGGGAAAAAAAGTGGTGTTATTAGCCATCAAACCTCAAAAAATACACTTTTCCCACAAGATTTCCACAATTCTGGCCACTACTGTATATATTCTAGAAATTAACTATTGCAGTTTATTTCAAATTTACATTCACACCCACAAATTCTCATAAAACTTCTGCATAATCTCCATGACTACAAGTAATCTTCCATTCATTTAGTGACCATTTGAAAGCCGTGAAAAAAGTGACTTGTGATCATTTTTCACACTTAGGACCAATGCAGCATCCCTGGGGAATGTGGTTCGAATCCCTAGTGCTGCATAACGGGGTGAGCTCCCGTAACTTGTCCCAGCTTCTGCCAACCTAGCCGTTCGAAAGCATGTAAAAAATGCAAGTAGAAAAATAGGGACCACCTTTGGTGGGAAGGTAACAGCGTTCCGTGCGTCTTTGGTGTTGAGTCATGCCGGCCACATGATGTCTTTGGACAGTGCTAGCTCTTCGGCTTTGAAATGGAGGTGAGCACCGCCCCCTAGAGTCAGGAACGACTAGTACATATGTGCGAGGGGAACCTTTACCTTTACTTTTAGTGGAATACCCAGACAATTACACTGTATTCAATATATTCATATGTAAACATGAAAATGTATCTAAAAAATAATAATAAATTCAGACGTGTGACAACTGACTCCTATTTATGACCATTGCAGTGTCCTGTGGTCATGTCATCCCCCTTTGCAAACTTCTAACAAGCAAACTTAACGGGGAAGCAGATTCACTTAACAAGCTTGTTACTGACTTAACAATTGCAGTGATTCATTTAGCAACTCCTTTAATAACAAAACTCAAAAGGGCAAAACTCCCTTTATAATTGTTTTGTTTAGTAACAGAAATTTGGGGCTTGGTTGTTCAAGGAATATCTGCAATCCGATTTCATTTGAGATGGGGCACGTACGGTTCAAATTACCTGTCGACGGATTCCAAAACTGAACCAAATTATGCTTCTCCCTCACTACTTGGCAGCATTCGACATGTGAGAGGAAAACGTGGGCATGAAGGGTCAGTCAACCAATTGCTTGGCCAGGAATTTATAACAGCAACGTTAGCCAAATTTTAAATTCTGGGTCTTAGCAAGGGCAGGAAAACAGAAAGGAAAAATGAGCAGTATTCCTCTTGTATCAGGTTAATTGGCGTGCATGAGATTTGTGAGGGAATTCAGGGAATTTGTGGGCGCATGTGGGTGAGTGTGCATGGGTGTATAGTTTGTGTGTGTGTGTGTGTGTGTGTGTGTGTATCAGGGCTGAAATGCAACTGGTTCAGGCCGGTTCTCTGGAACCAGTAGTAAAAAATGCTACTGATTCAAGCTGAATGATGAACAACAATGATTCATTATTTAACAATAATAATCATAATCACCCAAACTATAAAGAAACATATAGACAGCCAACACCTGTGTTGTGATCTAGGCCCAAGTAGGTAGTATGAGACACAAACAGTTCCAAAACAAACAGACTTTATTAGAACATCTGCGAATTAACTCATTCTCAGCGTAGTCCAAACTAAATTAAAGCAAATTCTTCATAACACAAATTCTTCAGTCTAATCACCAACCTTGGTATAATTAGGCAAACTGCCAAAGGCTTCTCTTGGCAAAAGTTCAGAAGCAGAAGACGCTGACCAGTGATAAGTTCAGCAAGACAAGTCTATCAACGTTGTTTTCCGACAAAGAGCCCAAGAGCCATTGCTGGTCTTTTCAGCCTTATGGGAGGGGCCAATCATCTCTTGGCCTTACTCCTGAGTTGCCCTCTTTGCTTGAGCTGCTTTTGCCTTCTGGCAGCTCTTCTCATACCTGCACTAGGAACAGGCTCCTCCTGTTTCTCTGCCTCTCTACTGTCAGCCTCTGGAGGCTCCGAAGTCTGCACATCACCATTTCTGCCTCCTACACAGAGCCCTCATCCGGGTCTTCCCCAGACTCCAGGACTGGCCCATGGTCCTCCCCAGTCTCCTCACTGTCCCACTCTGCTGCCAGCTCTGCAGGCTGCTGGCGAACCACAATAACCTGTGTGTTGAAAAGATTCACTGGTTTCAGGAAAAAGATTCAGGATTTGAATCTAAAAAAATAAAATAAGGATGAAACAACAAGAGGAAAAAAAATATTGAAATCTACCACATGCAAATCATATCCTGTCTCTGCAACTTCTAATCAATCACACATCATGGGCAGCAAATAGAGCAGGGATATATATGGCAAATTCTGAACACATAAATTTCCTTTGTTTCTTTCCTAAAATAAAGTTTCTGCTTTTCCCTGTTCCACTGTCAGTCCACAAGAAAGAAGCCACATTCAATATACATAGTGGATGGATCAAAGTCCATCAACTTCCCTCAAGGAAGGATAAAAGAAATCTGACATTTCATTTCCTCCTCTAGACCTTCTACATATCTGTTTAAACAGATTAAATGCAAAATTGGAAATAAAACAAGATCTAAATATCTCAGAAGCTTCATCTTGTCATTAAGAGAGCAAAATACGTTTAGGCAGGTTTGCAGGTGTGACTCGGCAAATTTTTTTTAAAAAAACCCAGAGTCTGGTTTTTCTTGATAAGTCAAATGTGTTTATTCAGCCGAATAAAGACAGGTCCTCCTAAAGGTAGAGGAACTCCAAACACAGTGTGAGATGGATATTTATACATTTCTTTGCTTTGGTTTATTATTTATTTATTTATTTATTTATTGGTTCAATTTATATGCCGCCCTTCTCTGGAGACTCAGGGTGGCTTACAATGCGTTAAGCAATAGCCTTCATACTTTTTCATATACCTGCTTAGTAGGGCTTTCGGCCCACCCTAAGCATTGTTCTTTTTTATACAAAGTCAGCTTATTGCCCCCACAATCTGGGTCCTCATTTTACCTACCTAGAAAGGATGGAAGGCTGAGTCAACCTTGAGCCTGGTGAGATTCAAATTTGCAGTAATTGCAGGCAGCCGGTGTCACTTAACAGCACTTTAATCTGCTGCGCCACCAAGGCTGGTTGGGTTACATAAGAGATACATACATACATACATACATACATACATACATACATACACTGGCAAACAGCAGGTAAGGTAGAGAAATATAGAAATTATAAAAATAGCCAAGCGTGCCTTCTGTGGTTTTGGTCACAAGCAAAAATCACAGGCTAGTGGTTTCCTTAGGGACTTTCCATGATCTCAAAGGCCTGTTGAGGCCCAAACTTTAATTGTGCATCTTTTGATTGCATTCAAGGAAAGCAGCAGAAGCCGCAGAAGTCTTTCTTTCTCTGCCTCTGTGGCTTCCAAACCACAGCCAGGGCAGCAGCCGCTCTGGGAGTGTGCTTCTCACTCTATGGTGACAGCCGGAGCTGGACCCTGCAGGGAGAGTTGGCCCAAGCTGTGGCTTTTGCGCGGGTGCTGGTGGTGGGCGCCAGCGGTATTGGCTATGAGCTCCTCAAGGAACTGGTGCTCATCGGCTTCACCCACATCGACGTGGTGAGGCCTGGGAGGCGCGCAAGCAGGGGTGGGATCAGATACTCACACGGCTTGGTGCCTTTGGGCCGCTTGCATTCTACACACACACACTATGGGAAGCAGTGGTGGAATTCAGGTAATTTAACAACGGGTTCTCTGCCCTAATGATTTCTTCCAACAATCAGTTTGCCAAACTGCTCAGAAAGTTAACAACCCGTTCTCCCAAAGTGGTGCGAACCGGCTGAATCCCACCACTGACGGGAAGGGAGGGACTTGATGGTGGTCCACGAAGGGAGATTCTCTCTGCCGGACCTCCGGCTGTGAGTGCACAGACCGCACAGAGCCTCCTGCACCCACAAAATAGTAAGACACACACACCCCCGATAATAAGGCCAAGCCCTTATTTCGAGGTTCAAAAGAAAATAAGACCATGTCTTATTTACAGGGAAACACGGTAACAGAAAAATTACCATCATAAATAGTATGCCTGTCTACTATTTTCTATTTAACAGAATAACAAAGTTGGAAGGGACCTTGAAGTCTTCTAGTCAGTCCAAACCCCTGCTCAAGCAGACCCTACATCATTTTTGACAGATGGCAATCCAGTTTCTTCCACTGATGAAGCTCCCACAACTTCTGGAGGCAACTTCTGTTCCATGGGTTGATTGTTCTCGCTGTCAGTAAATGCCTTCTTATTTCCAGGTTGAATCTCTTCTTGTTCAGTTTCCATCCATTATTCCTTGTCTGGCCTTCAGGTGCTTTGAAAAATGGCTTGACCTCTTCATCTCTGTGGCAGCCCCTCAAATATTGGAAGAGTGCTATCATGTCTCCTCTAGTCCTTCTCTTCACTGGACTAGCCATGCCCAGTTCCTGCAACCGTTCATCATATGTTTTAGCCTCCTAATCATCTTGGTTCTCTTCTTAAAAACATCCAGTGTTGGAGCATCCATAACTTCTGGAGGCAATTCATTCCACTGATTAATTATTCTAACAGTCAGGAATTTTTTTTGTAGTTCTAGATTGGATTTTTCCTTGATTAATTTCCATCCATTGCTTCCTGTCCTGCCTTCAGGTACCTTGGAGAATAGAAATACTTAGATATTGGAAGACTGCTATCATGTCACCCCTAGTTCTCCCTTTTCATTAGGCATACTAAGTTCCTTCAACCATTCTTTGTATGCCATTTCAGACAAATCTTGTCCAATCTCTTCTTAAAAGCTTCCAGTGTTGGAGCATTCACAACTTCTGGAGGCAAGTAGTTCCACTGATTAATTGTTTTTACTGTGAGGAAATTTCTCCTTAGTTCTAGGTTGGTTCTCTCCTTGATTAATTTTCACCCATTGTTTCTTGACCTCCCTTCTGGAGAATAGGTTGACCCCCTCTTCTTTGTGACAGCCCTTTAAATATTGGAAGAAACCAATTCGAATTTGGTACTTCCAATTTCATCCCAACTAGTTTGGCTAAGATGATTACTACTATTAATCTTCTCATCATTCCCATCACCCATCTCCTTCCATTTATGACTAACTTTGCTGCTTGTATCCTTACGATTTATATTGATATTGTTTCCTGATTGCTTATTTGTACCCTATGACTATCATTAAGTGTTGTACCTTATGACTCGTGATGAACGTATCTGTTCTTTCATGTACACTGAGAGCAGATGCACCAAGACAAATTCCTTGTGTGTCCAATCACACTTGGCCAATAAAGAATTCTCTTCTCTTCTCTTCTCTTCTCTTCTCTTCTCTTCTCTTCTCTTCTCTTCTCTTCTCTTCTCTTCTCTTCTCTTCTCTTCTCTTCTCTTCTCTTCTCTTCTCTTCTCTTCTATTCTATTCTATTCTATTCTATTCTATTCTATTCTGACTATCATTAAGTATTGTACCTTATGATTCTTGACGAACATATCTTTTCTTTTATGTACACTGAGAGCATATGCACCAAAGACAAATTCCTTGTGTGTCCAATCACACTTGGCCAATAAAAAATTCTATTCTATTCTACTCTTCTATTCTATGATTTTACATTCAGTAGTAACAAAATCTACTGAGAGCTCCAGAAAAATGAAGACTGATGATGTAAGCATCCCTGTCCGGTCTCTAGATAGACTGCATTCATAAGGCATTTCTCCTCGATGTTATTGTTAATGATTGAAGATGAAAATATATGGTCCAGATAACATTTCCTTTCCACATTCATTGCAAACAAGGATGTTAGTATTTTACAAACCCCAGCATTAAAATCAGAGCTAGTTTTTGTTTTGTTTTTCCCATGCACCCCCTCCTCCCCATTCCATATCATTAAAGCACATTGCACAGATGGTTCCCAATATCTAATTAATAAAACATGACAGGGTGTAAATGATCATGTAATCATTCATGTTTATGCACAGTGTTCAGGTCATTAAATCCTTGCTTTTAAATCAAAATATCTCTGTATGATTTCTTCGGAGCTTCTGTTTAAAAATTCTGGCTGCCTCCGTCAACTCTGAGCTTAACTAATCAAGGGAAGACGCTTCTGTTGACTTTAAAATGTTTCCTGACAGTGGGAGAAATATAAGCCATCTTCAATAAAAAAAAAAAAGAAACACCCCACATTTGTAGAGTTTAATTGCAAGCATCACTCAAGTGCTTCATGTTTTGTTGGTTTATGACTCATGGCCACCCCATCCTCTTGTGACAGTTGTCCCATTTGACATTATAAAACGATACAGCTCTCAACGGCATCAGCGAAAAATAAGCTAGAGGTCTCAGCACAAGTAAAGAAAGTGTGATTATATGTGTCAATAAAAGTGGGGAAAATTGGGACTTCTTTTCAGCTGCCTGGCTTGTCGGGAGTTGTTTACTCTTTGGAACCATAGGAATAAGTCGATATTAAATAATCCATACCCATCTCAGTTCTTTGACCTCTCTGCTTTTAACATTGCTGGGAAGAAACTTTCCCACTGCATCGAATAAACAGACTTCTGTCACAAGGGATCCATTAGTTCAGGGGTGTCAAACTCAAGGCCTGGGGGCCGGATCCGGTCCACGGGGTGCTTAGATCTGGCCACACGGGGCCTCCTTGGAAAGAGCATAGAAGTGGCCTGCGGTGGCTCTGCCAGTGAAAATGGATCTCGGGATGGCTCTGTTTTCACTGGCAGGAAGCTATTGCAACCAAAAATGGACCTCAAGAGGATTGTGGGCACCCCTCCTGAGCTCCATTTTCACTGCAGAGAGTTGCAGGAGGCTGCCACAGCTGAAAATATGCTCTGTAGCCCATTTTCAATGGCAGAGCTCTCGGGCCACCACAAGTATCCCCGACATGAGTGACATTGAGCTGGCCATGCCCACCCTGGCCACACCCACCCCAGCCCCTCAAGGTCAAACACAATCCTGAGGCGGCCCTCAATGAAATCATGTTTGACACCCTTGCATTACTCAGAACACCAGTTTTCCGATGTTCCAAAATCTTCCTTCCTCCTCCTCATTCTTAGAATGCATCAGAATTTCGTTAGAGCGGCTCATCCGTTTAAGGTGACATTTTGGATGGGTGAAGAGCAGCACTGCTATTGCTGACTTTACAATTCCTTATCTTTTTTATTGCAAAAAACGACGTGGTGGTCCCTGGTTCTTTGTGATGATTTCTTTTGGGGACGTAATTAAAATGGAGGGAGCCGAGAATGCTGCAGACCGATGAAAGATACAGCTGCCTAATGAAAGATACAGCAACAACAACAAAAATAGAGTATGCCCATTCTGAGAATTTCAACATGGTTCATTTCCCCTTGAAAAAAAAAGCAATCTTTTTTCCATTAAATTGCCTGATAATGTTGAAAAAACAACAACAACCCTCTAAATATATTTTAGAATAAAACAAAATAACACAGTTGAAAGGGACCTTGGAGGTCTTCTAGTCTAACCCCCTGCTTAGGCAGGAAACCCTACGCCGCTTCAGATAAATGCTTATCTAATCTCTTCTTAAAATCTTCCAGTGTTGGAGCATTTACAACTTCTTGAGGCAAGTTGTTCCATTGATTAATTGTTCTCTCAGGAAATTTCTCCTTAGTTCTAACATGCTTCTCTCCTTGATTAGTTTCCATCCATTGCTTCTTGTCCTGCCCTCAGGGGCTTTGGAGAATAGTTTGACTCAGGGGTGAAATGCTCCCGGTTCGGATTGGATCTCCCGATCCGGTAACGATGGCGGTGGGTGGTTCAGAGAACTGGTAGCAAAAATCCCTGCGGGCCCCTCTCCCCCATCATACCCAGCTGAGCCGCACGCTCATCAGAGGCTTTTTTTTTTTACTTTTGAAAGCATTTTTTCTGCAACTTCTTCCGCTGAAAAAATGCTTTTAAAAGTAAAAAAAAAAAGCCTCTGATGATCGCGCGGCTCAGCTTGAGATCGTCAGAGGCTTTTCAAAGCATTTTTTTTAATGCTTTGATGGTCAGAGAGACTTTTCAAAGCATTTTTTAAAACGATCAGGCAACTCAGCTGGGATCGTCAGAGAGACTTTTAAAGCAATTTTTTCTGCAACCTCTTCAGCGGAAGAGGTGGTTTTAAAAATGCTTTGAAAAGCCTCTGACGATCCCAGCTGTGTTCCTGATCAGCAGAGGCTTTTCAAAGCATTTTTTTTTGCATTTGCAGAAAAAATGCTTTGAAAAGTTAAAATAATAAAAAAAAAGTTGGCCACGCCCACCCAGTCACATTACCCCACCACCACCAAGCCACTCCCACAGAACCGATAGTAACAAATTTTACATTTCACCCTTGGTTTGACTTCGTCTTCTTTGTGGCAGCCCCTGAGATATTGGAACACTGCTATCATGTCTCCCCTAGTCCTTCTTTTCATTAAACTAGACATACCTAGTTCCTGCAACCGTTCTTTATACGTTTTAGTCTCCATGCTCTCTAATCACCTTTGTTGCTCTTCTCTGCACTCTTTCTAGAGTCTCCACGTCCTATTTGGAAGAAGTGTTTTGCAAGACACCAGCTCTTTTTAATGCAGCCGTGTCTAGCATCAGGCTTCTGCAGGAGATTGAAAAAAGATATGGCTGCTTTAATGGATCATATTAACCCAGTGACTATTTTAATGAACCGTGTTAAGGATGTACTTGCTTTAATTAAGCAGATTACTGAGTCACACCAAAGATGCGGCTGCTTTAATGAATAGCATGAAAGCATAGGGTTTGCTGTGTATGGTACCTGAAATCCAGTCCAATTCTGCCTTTATGAATAGTCAAGTTTACAGCTACAACAGAAATACTTGAAATACAAAAGATTGTTGGACATTCAGCTGGGCTAAAATGTGTTTTTATGCACTTTAGTTTCCCTAATGCCCTTTGTACATTTAATAATGTATCCTTACAATTTATACTGATCGTTTCCTAATACAATTTGATTGCTTATTTATACCCTATGACTATCATTAAGTCTTGTACCTTATGATTCTTAATGAATGTATCTTTTCTTTTATGTGCACTGAGAGTGTATGCACTGAGACAAATTCCTTGGATGTCCAATCACACTTGGTCAATAAAAAAAAATCATTCTATCTATTCTATAAGATGTTCTTCTTAAACAATGAAAGGGGGAAAAAAACCCCATCTTCCCAATGCCAAGTGTTAATTTTTGCATCAAGGCTTAAAAATGTATACAAGCAACAGACACCTGTTGTACCGACCTAAATAACTGCTCCACATATATGTTGTCTAGCAACCTGGCAAACTTAAAGAAACTTGTTTTATTTGATTCCACCTGAGTTTCTTGCATAGCATCTCAAGTGCATATGCTGCTTTTCTGCTCTAGCAGACAACAGTGTTCAGAAGCTCATTTATTTGGAATCCCTGGGCTCATGAAATAAAGTTCAGAAAAAAATAATAAGCTAATTTTAAAAATTCACTGAATCTGGTCTGCTTTGATATTGCATTTAGAGATCAGCCACATTGCAACTCTGGTTCAACCTGCATTCTTCTGCTCTATCGGTTCTTTTTTTTTTTCCTCCTGCTGCATTGCATATAACCAATTGATCTAATTTTAAATGCTCTCATCTGTTTGTGCATTCTCTTGTTCGGCTTCCCTTGTAAACATTTTGCAGTGCAATAATAGTTTGGTGACAGGTTTTTGATAATGGCTTACTACCAATTTATAACTGAACCCCGAAACATATTTCGCCTTCCAAATGGCACACGGCACAAAGTTTTATACCTTTTTAATGGAAACGTCTCTGAACTCCCCACATTTTTAATTATTTTAATTAAACAGCGTGTGTCCTATGAGGGTGGCGGTAATGCCATAAGCCATAGGGGTGTAATGGATGAAATATGGTTATTCCTAGACCTCGTACTAAACATTAATTACACATTTATTTAATCAATTAAACATGAAAGTGACATTATCGTCGGGGATGTGATGTGTTATTGGAGTGGAATTAATTAATGAAGGTCAAGAAATTATTTCTAAATAGCTTGGATACTTGGATGATGCTAGTATTTATTAGGAGGGATACAAACCAATTATGTGGTTGGATCCACCCCTTAACTCAGCCTTGAGGTGGATAATCTCATTCAGTCCTACAGATTAGGCAGTGAATTCACAATTGGTTCTCATAATATAACAACAACAACAACAACAACAACAACAACAACAACAACAGCATGGCTTACAATGGGAACCATCAAGAAAGAAACAGAAGGTTTAATACTCGCTGCTCAAGAACAAGCACTACAAACTAAGGCCATGAAAGCAAAGATACAAAAATCCACCGACAATCCAAACTGCCGACTTTGCAACAACAAACTCGAAAGTGTTTCACATTTAATATGTGAATGCAGCAAAATCGCGCAAACTGATTACAAAGCTAGACACGACCGAGTTGCTAAATGAATCCACTGGTCATTATGTAAAAAATACGACTTCTCGGTATCCAAAAAGTCATGGGAACATAAAGTGGAAAAAGTTATAGAAAATGAGAAGGTAAAGGTCTTGTGGGACTTTCAAATACAGATGGATACAGATGGCAATAAGATGACTTTGTAAAATATACAAAAGCATGAAGGTTATTGCTTAATGCATTGTAAGCCGTCCTGAGTCTCCGGAGAAGGGCGGCATCTAAATCAAATTTAAAAAAAATGTATGAGATTTATTTTTTTAAACTATTAAAGAATTTAGCATAGTTTTTTTTAAAAAACACTTTTCTTTAATCCTATCACACACCTACATACACGTGGCCGATGTCTATGAAAGCTTCAGTGTTTTAAAGCCTTTCTTTAGTAAGAAATCTGCAAATGGATTTATAAACTAGCTTTTATGCTTCGGCAACATTGGAATATTGGTCTACAAATGATCTCTAATGTATTTGCTTCTGTTACTAACTTCCAGAAGTTATGTAGGTTGTTAAAAGACTACATCTTTGAAATGGAAGAGCAAAATGAAAATAAAATTGTGGGATGAAACCTGAGCAGCTTTACTAAAGAAAATGTCAACTGGCAAAGCATCCCTGGTCTGCTCTCAAGCCAGGGGGGATGGGAAACTGGCAAAATGGCATAGCAGCCAAAGACAGATGCACATTCCATACTTATCTCTCTCAAGGCTGTATCCCAAGGATACCTAAGGCAGCCGAGGGGAGTGATCTCTACAACTCACGAAATTGCTAAAGTATCAAACTGTTGTGATTTATGTAACCTAATCCCTTTTCCATCTCACTTATTATCATTTCTTTGAGGGAACCTTGTTCAAACAGATGTTGCACATGGCTGGCTCATATTTAGCTTTCTGTCCACTAAGACTACAAATCCCTCTTACAGTTACTGTGATTAAGCCTGGATTCACCCAATCTATATGTGTACTTTTGGTTTCTCTTGCCTAAGTGTAGGACTTTACTTTTCTCTACATTGAATTTCCTTTCCTTTCCACGCTTGCTATGTAGCAACTTGCCACAAAAATTAAATAAATCTCAATGGAACTGTGGACAATAATAATACAATAGAGTCAATCCAGGAATGCAAGAGTTACAATAATTTTGATGGAAACATGGGCACCAGTAGTAAAAGTAACTGAATGAAACAATTAATACAGCATGGAATTGTTCCATGGTGAGTTGTCCTACAGTGAGTTAGTCATGACAACTTGTCCTAGACGCAAGTCAGACCAAATCAGACCATTTAAAGAGACAATGATAATTGATATATACTAGTATTCCTTAATACTTGGACTACAGCCAAGAAATTAAAAGAAGCTTGCTCCTGGGGAGGAAAGCTACGGCAAAGTTAGACAGCATACTAAAAAGCAGAGACATCACCCTGGCAACAAAAGAGCGTATAGTCAAGGCGATGGTTTTCCCAGTTGCAATGTATGGTTGTGAAAGTTGGACCGTAAGAAAGGCTGAGCATCAAAGAATTGGGGCCTTTGAACTCTGGTGCTGGAGAAGATTCCTGCGAGTCCCTTGGACTGCAAGGCGATCCAACCAGTCAGTCCTAGAGGAGATCAACCCTGACTGCTCTTTAAAAGGCCAGATCCTGAAGATGAAACCCAAATAAATACTTTGGCCACCTAATGAGAAGGAGGGACTCCCTGGAGAAGACCCCAATGCTGGGAACGATGGAGGGCAAAAGAAGAAGGGAATGGCAGAGAATGAGGTGGCTGGATGGAGTCACTGAAGCAGTCGGCGTGAGTTTAAATGGACTCTGGAGGATGGTAGAGGACAGGAAGGCCTGGAGGAATGCTATCCATGGGGCCGCGACATGACTTTGCAATTAACAACAAGAACAAGTATTCCTTAAGAGGCATAGATAGACATGCCTGAGCAGGGCTCTGTTCAAGTCCTATTAATGCATCCTTGGCAGGCAGGCAAATAGGACACAGACATAAATAGGGAACATTTTTTCCCCACTTTTTCAGATACAGAATATGAACAGCAGGTGGCCTGTATGAATAATATATGAAGTTGATATATTTTTACAATAGTATAGGCCTTTCTCCATTAATCTAGTCTTTATAATAGGCCCGTGGATTCCTTTGCATCCCGAAAGAAATTTATGCTCTGATGAAAAATGCAAAACCAAAGCTGTATAAAGGGACTTACATGGGATCATATTTCTCCTTGCTCTTCCCCTAGTTATTTCAAGGTCGTTGTGTTAGAATAACAGTGGGTTTGCCTGAACTCTTCTCCATATCAAGGTGGTTTTGTTTCATTTTAAATCATGCGCTTCACGTTTTCCAGGCTTTTCAGATTATCGCTCTTCCCCTTTTACCTGGTGGGTGTATAAAAAGGAAAGGAATTCCCTTTAGGTTAGGACCATCATTCAATGGGTGAATGCTTGGTCTGCTTTCATCAACATTCTAGACAAGTTCTATGCTTTGCTTTGCGTTGGGTGAAAGAAAGATGTTCCTTATTGTGACTTGGAAGTAAGCTGCCTTGGGAAGGAAATGATAATTGGGCGCTCTTCAAGTCATTGGTATTGTTTGTTGGGTTTCCCATTGCACTTTGGATCTCTTACATGAGGCCTTCTTTCCAGTAATCTGAATCTATTGACTTGATTAACCATCAGGTTATTTTTCACATGAGAGGAACTTCTTCTTCTTCTTCTTCTTCTTCTTCTTCTTCTTCTTCTTCTTCTTCTTCTTCTTCTTCTTCTTCTTCTTCTTCTTCTTCTTCTTCTTCTTCCTCCTCCTCCTCCTCCTCCTCCTCCT